>JAVRKA010000019.1:1200000-1612500 GCA_034508555.1 Venustoraphidia nigricollis | reverse complement strand
CACGAGACAACACTGAAGCAATTAAAGTCACTAGGCGATGCTGGCGATATCGGTGATCTGAGCCAGCGTCTGACTGGCCATATAGTCGATTGCCAGCCGGGCCCCAGCCTGCGCGGGCCCCCCACGGAGCATTACGTTTCGTAGTGCGAGTGCGCAACTTTGTCCATGACTTAACACCAACCAATTTCTATCTTAAAGAAGTCCTAAGATGTGTTTAAGAGGAGAATTGATTTGTCCAGATCCATCATAGAAAAAGTTAATTTTTTATATCCTGACTACAAAGTTAAGTAGTTTCGGAATTTGCTTTCTACGTAACGTATTTTCAAAGTTCTCTGCGTTTTCGGCACGGGTTAAACTGTATAAATTGAGCTGAAATTTTAAGCTAATCATTTTTTTAATATATAGAGCTATTTCAAGGGCTAGCAACTCAAAAATTTGAAAAAAATGGCTTATACAAATAAGGGCCAGTCTAATAATAGACTGGCCCTCATTTTGACAAGTTGTAAATTGTTAAAATGGTTCTTTACATTGAAAAACTGATTGTCTGAAAATTTCAGCTCGAATGATTAAAAATAAGTCGTGCCGAAAACGCAGTAACGGTTATAAGTTTGTGAGGCTTGCCGCAAGCCAGGCGGTTGGTAGGATAGGGGGCCCATGCAGGCTAGGTCCCAGCTCTTGCAACCTAAATGTAAACTAGATCAGATAGTTCGTTCATTCATTAGAGAGAAATGAAATAGAAAAATATCCCATCTACCATTATCCAGTCTCGGGCCCCAGGCTTGTGGGGAGCCACCCGGGCCCTTCCCGCCCAGTCCAACCCTGATCTGAGCAACTGAAAATCCGCACTCAAGACTACATTTTAGACAGTCAACGCGTAAATTTCAAAGTGAATGTGTAAGTAGATGCATATTTAATTAGCTGATCAGTATATATATACTCACGGGCAAAAATATTTCATATCTTTTTAAATCTAAAAATAAAAATAAAAAACCCGGGTCGCAGTGCCAAAACCCTGCCGACAATATAGTGTATTTGCTTGTATAGGGCCGTGTGGTTTTATACTTTTATTATATGAAATTAAGTTTGTTTTTGGGCAAAATAAAAAATTTAACCCCTTAATACACCCCTTAAAATAACATTTTTTTTCTTAATTGTAATATTATTATCAATCTAACGTCTACATTGAATTAAATACACCCTTCAATAAATAAGTCACTATCTGCAAACTAGCGTTTTCATAAAATTTGTAAATCCGGTCCTGTCCGGCCGATTTTATTAAAATTTTGGGGACACTTTTTAATTACTACCAAAGGGTTAAATTTCAATTTTAAAACGATTCGGAGAATTTTTTCGGTATTTTGGGGTCCAAAAACATTTTTCAACCCCTAAAAACTACCCTTAAAATAGCCCGATTAGGCCCATTTTAAATAGGCTTCTTGCGGTGATGGATTGCAACACGTGGTCCAAATTTCGTTGAAATCAATTAACTCTTTCGAAAGTTATTGCGCGTACACATATATATATATATATATATATATATATATATATATATATATACATATATATATAAACATTTTTAAAAATGGTGCCAAAGTGTTTAGGAGGTTATGAAACGTCGAGAAATTTTGGTCCGACCCCTAGGTCCCGCCATCCGACCGACGCCAATAGTGTATGTTGCCATATGGCAAATACACTAAAAAGATTTTAAAAAATCTGCATTTTTTTGTCCATGAGTGGTATATATACTATATATTGTATATAAAACAGAATCGCGACAGGCAAAGCACAGACCAAACCGTGAACCTACTACACTGAAATTTTTACATTGTTTTTCTAAAATTACATAGATAGTCGTTAAGAAAGCATTTATAAGGAAATTCTGTAATATGTTGTCGTTGCCGTGTTTTATCTCAATCGCGTGCGGAGCCACGGGTAACGGCTAGTATAGATATATCACTGTTCAACTGGAACTCACCATTCATAGACCCCTGTATATTATTATAGAATGCCATACCAGTTGTATAGTAACTACACAGAACGAAAAACTGACGTAAATATAATTAAAAAAGACGTTGAAACAATGTATTTGGACATTATTTTTCAACCGATGCTCGACTTAATCATTGTAACGTACTATTGTTGATTGATAAAGGTTAAGGTGATTATATTAACGCCCGAGGGACATTGATTTCTTCAAATAGTTTTAAAAATGAACTGCATTATATTAATGAACAATGTTTGTAAGTCAATAATCACAATTATTAATATGATCCCATAAAGCTTTAACTTTGTATCATGGTTTTAATGTTTTCTGTACATCGATTATTCAATCGCATTCATCGTATTGATGATAAAAAACATCAACTTTATCACTTGAACATCAATAGTTGGCCATTGTATTAATGATTTTGTATGGTTTGTTCAATTAAACCAGTGTATTGATCTAATGCTTAGTGGCATTAATATAAGAACGGCAGGCATTAATCCATGGCTGCGTAGCATTGCCTTAACGATTCAAGGAAGGTGGTTTATTGAAAATATACATTTTTGAAAAGACATGAATCAGATTTAATTGTAATATTTATTCAATACAAAAAAATACAAAAAAAATAATACATACTCCATTCCAGCATTTTGCAACCTTTGGGTCGCGAAGGAACTGGTAAAATAACGAAATAAAAATATAATTAGATATCTTATACTTGAAAAGATAACACTTGGGAAATTAACTGAAGATTTCAATTTTAAAAAATTACTTTTAAATTATAAATTATTAGTCCATGATACATATCATGTTGATATAGTAACTTTTTCTGATTTTATAGTATAAAATAATTGAATCGAAGTACGACTTCAAAACATAATATGTTGGGTCGCGTTTTAAAAAGGTTGAGAAACGCTCCACTGTACAGTTAAATATATGATAAACACATAATAATTAATTTGCACTGATTTTTCACTCGGCACGTGGTGGTAAGTATAATGAAAATATGTAATTTAGTATAAGTTTTGTACTCCTGAAGATGGACTTATTGTCCGAAACGATCGTCGAGAAATAAAGAATTACCTATTTGTAGAATTTTCAAGTTTTTTTAATTACTTGTTACCATAATAATTTATTATAAACTTAACATTGTAGACTGTAAATTATACAGGCTGTCCAAATAGTGCGTTCTCGGCCGATATAAAAACTTTTAGCCTTTTAGGTTTAGGTGTATATAATGCATGCCAATGGTGTATAAAAAATATATAAACTTAGCACACTAGTAATTTCACTGTATCTGTAACACACTTTTTAATTCTTTACTTAAAGCACAAGTATAAAAAAATGCCTTTAAACACGGACACAAGCAGCCGATTACTACATTTGCACAAAGCCGCCAACAATATTTTTTCCTGTTGCGACCTGTGATCGTGTGATGTCTTATTGGTTATGTAGGAGTGAGGGGCGATGGCATTGATATATCAAGGGTTAAAACATAACCACAACGTACTGAAGCATAAACGGAACGAAATAAAATATTGAGTTAGTACCATTTTGTCCCACTAAACTCAGTATTCATTATATTAAGGCCTGGATACATTGACTAAACATTTTGCTGAACAATTTTACGTTGATATAATCATAAGGCCATTAACTTATGCATTATTACAATGCGATGTGATAAATTACCGATACGTAGTATTAAACACTTCGTGGTCATTAGCTAGATGCATTTTTGTCGTTGCACCAATGTAAATTTCATTGTTTACATAATTTTTTACATTGAATGTATGATCATATTATATTATTATAATGGAGACTCGATCATAATTATGACGATTATGGTATTAGACAATCACTAAAATTCATACTTATTATCAGTTTTGCACAATGTATTAAGGAAAAAAATGATTATAATAATGATTTACGTTTGATCACTAGCGATCATTAATAAAATGTCAACTATTTTTTTCTGTGTATACACAATTGGTTCAGAATATTTTATTGTATCTATACTCCTAATCGCACAGCATATAAGCACATTTTCTTGAAAATGCTTCAAAACAAAATTACGATCGGCGATTTTCACAGTCAACATAACATAAACGCAGTGGCGGATGAAAAATGATTTTCTGAGATATATTTTTTGCACCCTCACTCCCCTTATAAAATAGCTCCGTTTCATGTCTGTATAGCTGTATAGTAAAATGCCATATGCACTAGTGGTTTGGATTAAAACAGAAACGGAAAATCTTAGTAATCCAAGATTAAGTTTCAAAAGTAACCTGTCAGTTACCGTTTAGTTCTATAAGTTGAACAGAGATAGCAAATCAGCACAAAGGAGGCGCAGTTTTCGTAAACAACATAAATGAAATTCAAATGACTGACACACTGAACTGTCAAATATATTTATTATGTGTGAAAAACAGTTATTTTATAGGAGGTACGTGAAAAAAATTCTATATATACATCTCTCGTATAATTTATGACTTGCGTAAGTGTTAAAACTCGCTGGACACTCGTTTTACCATAGTATCACATAGAAAAAATAGCGTAACATAAAATTTGGACAAAGTGTTCGTTGAAATTTCTATTACGCACACATTCTAAAACAGTTAAATTTTTGGTTTACGAAATTCGATTAAATAAGCCCTAATTGATCTTTAGATTATGCATTCATGAGAAATTTCACTTCAGTCGCGTATGCCGCGACACATATTTATTTTGCTATGCGATATTTTGAAAATTAAAAAGTTAGCTGTTTTTTTTTTGTCCTGAAGTAATTGATCTGTCAAAAAAAACGAATTAGCTGACAAGGATGGTAAATGTGAAGCCATATGTAACCATCAAAGAATATAATATAAATAATTAAATAGTAGCCGTTACCCATTTCATTTCATTTTATTAATTTTAATATTATTTTATTAATATTATTTTAAATTAATTAATATTATTTTATTTATTTTAATACTATGTCATACTATATGTTAGTATTTTTAAAACTTGATACAGCTTATGGGTTTGTATTTAATATATATTTCATGTAAATTCTTAAGAAAATATTGAATATTGTATTCTCTATTTTCAGATATTAGAACAATTTTCGGATTGAATCTTTGTTAAATACAAGCTTATGCTGAAACGTCACATAATGTGAGGTTATGATGTTGAAATATTACAGATAAATGTTTTCCTGTAGATTATAGTACGTAAATAAAACTATGGTATGAATGTGACGATCTGTCCGTGTGAGAATTTTCACATGACATAAACATCAAAGTGCCCTCTTAAAATGTACAATAATTTCACCATAATTAAAATATCAAAAACTAAAGAAGTTATAGTTCTTATGTGAGCTTATGAAGTTGAGACTCATTATATTTCTTTTAATAAAGAATGTAATTTTTGGTATTTCTTATTAAGAAATTTACTATTTGCGATGCAACGGCGGCTATTTGAGGAAGTTAAAATATAGCATTCAAAAGATAAACCTAATTAGACAATTTAGATTTTAAAACACGCCTCTGTGTGAAAGTGGAGAAGTTAAGTGAACGCACCAAGCAGTTTATATTTTTTTCCTTTTTCTCCTTCTACACCATGTCGTTTTTCACTATTCCTCCATTACACACATAACCTCTTCTATCCTTTTAAATTGTTATTCTAGCTCGTTTTCTCTGTCGTTGTCATTGTCTAGTGTTTTGCACGATTCAATTGTTTTCTTGTGGGTATATTGTACTGAAGACTTTCTTTCGTAAATTGTTTTTGTTGTAAAATTAAAAGAATTTTAAACTTTTTTAATTATGTGTTACACGAAATTTTATGTTTTTCATTTAATTACAAAAGGGAAATAATCTTTGTTAATCTAATTGAATTTTTGTTTCCAGCACAGCATATTTTTTTATTGAAACAATATCATTTGATTACCTATTTAAGCTGCTAAACGATAGTTTTTTTAGTCCGTGTGTAAGTTTCTAAATTTTTCTATTAATTTTTGATCTAAATGATACCTTGTGATGAAACATTATTCAAAAAATTATTTCAAGTTGAGCGTAAGAAAGGGTTCAGAGATATGGTTCGCATGTGTCGTGGAATAACTTTCTCACGGCATCTGTTATTACCTATAGTCAGTTACGCACTGTAGCGTTTATTCATCTGATCTTATTGCGTCGGCGCGTTTTTTATCATAATTTCCTAAAATTGGCATTTATCGGAAATGCAAATTCAGTATTCTGTTTTGCGAGAACGGCCACGGATGCTCGGCGTTGTGCTCATCTGTCCTGAATTCCATAGACCATCGATGTCACAACGTCTACTTCTATGAAAAGAATCCAAGATAAGTAAACCATTTGCAAATATTAAATTTAAGAAATTTAGTTAAGTTAATAAAGATGAATTAGAATTAAGTTCGTAGTGATAAATTCTAGTTCCAAGTAAGTGCATGCTCGAATTAAGTATAGAATTTTAGGTTAATAAAACGAATTTACCACGTTTTGCAAAATAGATAATAAATCTATTTTATCATTCAAATTTAAAGATAATTTAAAAATAAAGACGATTATCCATTGAGGGATCGTCATAATAACTTAAGATATGACTTTTGAATAAATTGGTTTCATGATCCATTAAAATTGGAGATTGAACAGGATAACATCCATGTGACCGGAAGCGATGTAATATAGTAACGCAGCAGATGAAAGTTTTTCTTTCATTTTAAAATGTCGTAATCGTAACGTCATGTTTGCTTTTAATGATAAATTATCTACTTCATAATATCAATTATTATTTTTTATTAAGCATTTGCTAGATTATTGGAATTAAATTTAGTCACGCGGTTTATGCAGTAATGTGGTGTCATCATCAGATTATTGAGGTGATAGTTTTGATCATCTATGGTATAGTGTACTTATATGGCATTCATTGATATTTTTTTTATTGCTATTGTCTTTTATAGTTCAAAATTAATAACTTTGTTATTCTGAGATATTTATATTGATATTGGTTACAATACGTTCATGAAATATAAAAATTTGTTTCACTTCGACTAATTTCTTCTGGGACGTAAATAATATTAATATTTATCGACTTTGGACAGTAGTCTCCTCGTCGCACTTATCTCATTACTAAAAACAATAATACCTCAATTACGGTTCCATACTAACAATTAACAATTTACAACTTTATAAAAATAATACATATATAAGATGAAATGTTACGTGACCATCGGTTCCATACTAATACCTAACTTCATATTTCCATAGAGGCGTTTTGACATTTGACGATTTCGACTACTTCTTTTCTTCGACTTTGTATAAAAATAAAAAAACTTGTTTGGATCATAAAAAATAAAAAATTCTATTACATATAATTGATTTAACCTCATGAACGTATTACAACTAAATCATAAAACTTAAATATAATTATGTAACATTTGATTTAAACTGGTGATGACCACACAGGTGTAAAGAGTACAAACTTTTTCCTATACTTAATATAAGAACATAGTTCCAGTATCTATAAATGTACCAATCCAATGTTAAGAGACAAATTTTAATAAATCTCTGTTGTTATAAATTTTTGAAATTCATTTGATACAGACAAACATACCGACTGGACAATATTGCCATTACTAACCCGATTAAAGGAACCCGCACAAGGAATCTACTGTATAAATTTTTTATATACTTTGGACATATTAACCGTCCAATGTATTTTTTTGATGTGTTGGAGATTGCCTGGCTAACACCCGCAATTCTTTTTTTTTGTAAACCGTGAGAGGAGATAATTTTTCCAATCACTCTTCAAGTGGTTAAAATTTTAACAAAAAGAAAATTCCATCACACATGTATAATGATATATTTAAACTTTGAAAACACAACTACAATTTTGAAAATTCTGTTCAATTCACGTAATTTAAAACGTTGGATCTGATGCAACTGTCAGAAAATTAAATTGTGGCAAATAAAACTTACAGTCTTTTTTGAAAGTTAAAAAACAAAAAACCGTTTCTGATTAACATATGTATTTTCCTTGCAAATCATTCACAAATAAAGGCCCGAATATTTTGTCCTGAACGTGAATACTATTGTATTAACTAATTTAACAATAACCATTAATGCAATGCTTTATGTGAATTGACTTTATTTCTTTTTTGTCCTTGGTAATTAATATAAAAATGATTTGTCGGGAAAAAGGACTTTTTAAGTAAACACTTATTTGTTATTTACAGCGACGTTTCGTTCCTTGTTTGGAACTCTTTCAAGTTTTAACAACTATTAAATGTTTTGATTAAGTAGATATAAAAGTTAAAATACACATGTAAATATAAATTTGAGTTAAACAATTATTAATAAAAAGTTTATAATAATTCCGTTTTTTTAAAAAATGTTTTTACGGTTAATTTGAACATCAACCGTAAAAACATTTAAAAAAAAAACGGAATTATTATAAACTTTTAATTAATAATAATTGTTTAACTCAAATTTATATATTTACATGTGTATTTTAATTTTTATATCTACTTAATCAAAACATTTAATACCTAGTTATTAAAGCTTGAAAAAGTTCCAAACAAGGAACGAAACGTCGCTGTAAATAACAAATAAATGTTTACTTAAAAAGTCCTTTTTCCCGACAAATCATTTTTGCTTTATGAGAATGTTAAGCTAAATTTTAAAGTATGATCTTGTTCAATAACTAATTGTTAAGTAACTTGCTATTGTACTCGTATTTTTATTTATGTATTACATATTTTTGTTCACAGAATCGAAACGTTGCAATCAAATGACTAACATTTCATTTTATTTATGATTCTGTATCATCAATTATTCAAAAAAATTTTGAATAAAAAATTTACATTTTACTCACGGAGTTAAGGATTTATCTGAGTGCACTATTTTGTGTTGTATAAAATGTAACGGCGTATTATTATCTCAGTTACGTATTTTATTGTCTGCCTTTTAGCGTTCAATCAATAAGATTTCAATTTAATTACAATTCAATTTAATTTTAATCAATCTCTAGACTTTCAACTCGTAGCGAAAATTTTATGAAACTTTATTTAATTTCATATTATTAATTTTTTTATAAAATTCCACTTAAAACTGGAATATTGATATTTAAATTGAATTGTAATTAAATTGAAAATTAATTTATAAATGCAATCTCAAGTACAGAGTTTCTACATGAATGGAGACCGAGAGACAAAAATGTATAGGGTAATTGGTTGCTAATAGCCGTAGTACTACCTAATCATTAAGATTTCAAATTTTATTACAAATCATACGATGTTTTGAAATTTATATTACAGTTGATTTTCCGATAAAACCGTTTTGTAATAACAGTATATTATATCGATTTTTTAGACAATGCATAGAAAAAGTCAATTTCAAACGAGCGTCCATAATTACACAACTACGCGCGTTTGAAGTTATAGTTCATTGACGTGTTTAAGGGGGTATTCTCATGTGACCACTTCGAAAAATCGATTTTTTTTTTCATATTTCAATAGTAAAATCTATCGAAAATATGCTGTGAAAAATAGAGACCGAAATTCCTAGTTTTTAATAAATTACAACTCATAGTTGTCGACGCGCCGTAAGCAACTTGTCGGCCTCTTGAAACTTTAAACGCATTTTTCTGGAAAAATTATTTTCTAAAACTGTCATGGTCCTAAAAAAAAGTATTCAACCGATTGCTTTGAAATTTATATATGTTCTTCTACTCATTAATGGTTATCGGCCGTACCAAAATTGCTTATTTTCGAAAATATTTTCTTATTTTTTTAAACGATTTTTAACAAAAAAATTAACAAAAAACAAACTTTTTTTCTACAGTCCGTCATTTTTTTTTAATGAAATTGATTAATTTTGGTAGGGCCGATAGCGACATACCTACTGAACAATGATCCATTCGATGTTTTTATTTCAGACCAGTGACCTGCTTTTTTTTAGTGTCTAATTTAATTTAAAAATATATATATATAAAAACTGTAAAATAAGAGAAACAATTTTTTTTTTATACAGTTTAAGATACAAACAAAAACATATAAAAAAATTAAAATGATTGAATGTTAATGTCGTCTAAAAAAAATTCCCTAAAAAGAGGTAAAATTTATGCGTCCACATGAGAATACCCCCTTAAAAACTAATTTTAAATATACACGCAAATCATTTTTTGAAATAAAATCTTCAAGTTTGAGAATTATACTTACAAAAAATGAACCTCAAATATTCGAGGAATCTTTCAAAATTTTATTTTGGTTTTTACTTTTATAATCAATTCTTTAGGGAATAAAAAATACGATATTATAAATTTCACTGGATGGCATTTAAAACGACTAATGATTATAACCAAAGGCTATAGTCGTTTAGTATATTATATAATTTCCAGTTGATAGAAAGAGCATGGATTTCCTTCATCAATCATTTCAGTCTGAGCCGCGTATGGTCAAATTTCTACTCTCAAAATGTCGTTAGCTGCGTGCGCGCAACTTCCGTTGTCTGCTAAAATTTTACTTTCGACGCGCTAAAAGAAGTGTAGCTTAAAAAGTCAAATTAAAAAATCTATAAAAATTTTCAAAAAAAAAAGCAAAGTTTATAACAACTCATTTTTTAAAGGTTCTTTTAAAGGCTCTTTTAAAATTGATAAAACGGCGAAAGAGAAACCCTGCGAAAGGACGAAAAGTTTGGCCTTTACTGTAGTTGCAGGTTCGTGCTGTGTTGATCCGTGCTGGATAAGCGTGCGCGGTCTTTTATAGAAATTGTATGTAGTGGGTATCAACGTTTCCAATAAGTATTTCTTGATGTCTGTACACACGTATTTTTAGTTGCAAGCATACATCAACATTTCAATTTCTTATTAGAAATCAACGTTATATTGAAGAGTATATAAAAGTTAGGTTGCTGATGTATTGCACTGCCAGTCAAAGTGACGTTTCAATTTAGCTTTGATTTTTATGGAAAAATATTAAATCGACTGAAAATGTTTAGTCCAGGAAATCGTATACAGAGTATTGTAACTACTGACGATTATCCTTTTGTACTATTTGAAATATATACATTCTGATACGTTTCAGCAGTCATCATCAATATTCTATTCATTCTGTATTATAATTTGAACAGGAAGTAATTTCCAATCAATGACCTTAGTCTGTGAATAGTTCGTAGCAGTGTGCGTAAAATAAATTTATTTCAAGTAGTAAAATTAAAATAATAAAACTAACCGATTCCCGGCACCTGAAAGACTGTTAACCAGGCCAAAAAACGTTTTGGAAATCGATTTGTGCGCGTAAAGGCGATGCGGGGGTGCGTTTTGGCCAATTCGAAGGAGTTGCCGAAGGAAAAAAACTTTTTTGTCCACCACCATCGTTTTCAGCGACCTCGAAAACGGGGGAGGGTGATTAGTTTGGAGTTCTGGCAAAAAAAAAACGCGAAAACCATGAAAAATCCCGACTCATTCACTGCACTTAAAAGCGGACTAAGCGATTAAAGTACACTAAAAACTAATAAAACAGGGTTTTATTTTATAATCGATAATGTACAAAAAAGCTAGGAAATAATTGTGTCAGCAATCAGGAGCTTTGATCAGATAAAAATAAAATCATGGGACGTATTTAGTAGAAAACTTTCTTTTATTGGAGATTGGAAATCATTTTTGGCATTCGGCTGTTTTTTCCGCAACCTTAATATTACTAAATGCGCTGAAAGATTTTATTTTGGTCTGATTAAAGCCCCAGATTGGTGACCCACAATAATTTTCTAACTTTTACTATAGTAAAAGTTAGAAAATTATTGATTTTATTAATGATTTTATTGTATAATCGATAATGTACCTATAGATACATTATCGATTATACAATAACAGTTCAATATTGCAAAGAGTTTGACAACAACGTTGGACATAATAAGTACAATGTGCATACAGTTTGGTAGATTGAACTAATATGTATAATAATGATCATAATGCGAATGAAGGAAGCAGAGGAATTTAGGATAAGGTATGCAACTTTGTGAGCATAGGGTTTGATAGGAATTAACACGGTCTCGAATAAAGAACCATCTCAATATTGCAAAACTTCTTGGTTTCCGGGCTTGTACGCCGTGGTCCATTGGTATTTCTACCTGACGTTTCGTCTACAACTGCGGTAGACATCAAAGGCGATGTGGTAGCGGGCGAAGTGTCCTTCTCGGCTGCTTGTGAGCAGCCGAGAAGGACACTTCGCCCGCTACCATATCGCCTTTGATAATGTCTACCGCAGTTGTAGACGAAACGTCAGGTAGAAATACCAATGGACAACGGCGTACAAGCCCGGAAACCAAGAAGTTTTGGAACAACGCCAGCCGTGAAAGCCTACACAATTGGACATGTCGATATTTATCTGGAATTAATTGAGGGAAACCATGGAAAACCTCAACAAAATAGTCGATGCAGTAATTACCGTTTCTCGGCGACAGGCAGTGGACAAAAGTCCTTATCACATCTGCTCCCGTCGGTATTTAAACCCAATACCTTCAGGTTGTGCTGTCACCACCATGCTACACTTTTCAGTAGATTTGACTAATATAAAAGCTGTAATTATATGATCGAAATCTGAGGCCTTTGTGAAATCACATTGTCTGGCAGTGCGTTCTGCAAACCAGCATAACTATTTTTAACATTTAATGTGTAGTCCATTAGTGGACATTAAATCAAATGGTATTTTAAAGGATCAAAGGTTGGCAGTAAAATAACAACAATAGAGTCAACTATCGAAATAGCGCACTATCTTATTGTATCTATGTATAACACATAGAGGGAATACACTAAAGTGCTTAGTGTAGTTCCATGCGGAATACGACGCGTCTCCAGATCGAATAAATAGCCTGAGGCACCGACATGACCGGAAAGCGATTTATCTTAAATTCAATTCCACCTACGGCAGAACAGAACCTTTCAACTGAAGTAAGAAGATACAGGAGAAATAGTATCTCAAAATTTATAAAATTAAGATTTGACTGTCAAAAAAGTAAATCGTTTTTACATACCATGTCCGTTAACTTTAATTATGTTAAATGAGGATTCTGATGAAAAAAAATGTTTTCTGCTGAAAAGGAAAATAAAAATGACGTGAATATAGAGCAAATTTATGATTTATTTTTACTTAAATATATGTATTATAATAAAAAAAATCTACGAGTAATATATTAAATAACTTTTCATATAATTGAAAATTGTAGTTAGTATTAAGTAGTTTGCTACGGGATATAATATGATGAAATGCAAAAAGCATTATCAGAAAACCTGGTTTGACAATAACCCTAGATTGCGACCACATATATAAGAAAAACATTATAATATATTAAGTTTTCATGATAAGTTTCTGATACGACTCTCAGCTTTAAAACTAGATTTCAGATTGTCGTCTGTTTTCAAATAAATGGAGATTTCCCTTGATAATAACAATAATAATAATAATAATAATTTTTATTTCCAACGATGAGAAAAACTCATATAGAAAACGTCAAAATTACAGATTAAAAATTACAGATTACAAATTAAAATATTCAGGCAAATTGCAAAATGTGTTCTCCAAAATATATATTTTTAACAAACGAGAGAAACTGTTTCTATTGTTAGAGTCCTTTATTAAAGTTGGAAGCTTGTTAAAATGTTTACTCCTATACTCAGAGGAGAATTTTTGCTGACATCAAGTTTGTTTAAGGGGGAACTCAGATTTTGCCTAAAGCGCGTATTATAAGAATGGTAGTCGCCATTATTCACAAACTGATTAGAATTAATATAAACAAACAAACAAATTTCGTAAACGAAAATTTGACAAAGTGTCATAAGTTTAAGATTACTGAAGGATTGGCGACAAGACACCTTGGAGGAAATACCAGCTATGGCGCGGATTATACGTTTCTAACAAATGACATTCTTAAATCTATATTTAAAGCTGAAAGTATCAGAAACCCAGAGTTAGTGTGAAAGCATGACATGAATCTAAAAGCTTTATGCAGTTTTTATATTGTTATTATTTCCTTCTTATTATTTTTAACTAAAGGCACGGGTTATCTAAAGCTACCAACCTAGGAAATAGTTAAATATAAATGCAGCACTGACATTAAATGGATACTAGAAAATTGAAAATAGTATTTAGTTAAGGAATAAAATAAAAATAAAAAATTACCTTCAACTGAATAGTATTTATGTGAAATCTGATCAAATAAAAGTAAAAGAAAGTGTTCGTTAATAAGAATGCAGCTATTTCAAAGTAGGGTATATCACATCTTCAATGGCTTTTAGCTTTTTATAATTTAATAATATTATATATTTTTATTATAATTTTCTGGTATCAGATATAAGTAAAAAAACTCGGGTCGCAGTGCCAAAACCCTGCCGACAATATAGTGTATTTGCTAATATAGGCAGTGTGGCTTTATTATGTGAACTTAAGTTGGTTTTTTGGGCAAAATAAAAAATTTGACTCCATAATACACCCCTTAAAAGAACATTTTTTTCTCAGTTGCAATATTATTATCAATCGAACCTCTAAACTAAATTATATACACCTTTCAGCAAATAATTCACTATCTGCAAACTAGTGTTTTCATAAAATTTGTAAATCCGGTCCTGTCGAGCCGATTTTATTAAAATTTTAGGGGCACTTTTTAATTACTATTAAAGGGTTAAATTTCAATTTTGAAACGATTCTGAGAATTTTTTAGGTATTTTTGGGCCCAAAAACTTTTTTCAACCCCTAAAAACTACCCTTAAAATGGTCCGAGTGGGCCCATTTTAAATAGGGTTCTTGCGGTGGCGGATTCCAACATATGGGCAAAATTTCGTAAAAATCAATTAACTCTTTCGAAAGTTATAGCGCACACACACATATATATATATATATATATATATATATATATATATATATATATATATATATATATATATAAATATATATATATAAATATATATATATAAATATATATATATATATATATATAAATATATATATATATATATATAAAGTGTTTAGAAGGTTATGAAACGTCGAGAAATTTTGGTCCGACCCCTAGGTCCCGCCATCCGACCAACGCCAATAGTGTATGTTGCCTATTGCAAATACACTAAAAATGTTAAATTTAATTTTTTACTGTACTAAGTCTAAATTGAATTCTCTTTCGTTGGATATTAACAGCTACAAACTAAGTTTTCCGACTTAAGTCCTTTGTACCTGACATCAAAGAATTTCATTTCTAGTTACAAAGGATGATTTAATAACTCGTCGACAAACTTTGGCAGATAAAATCTCATCTAATTTTAAGAAAAAAATTGTATATGAACAATAAATATATCCCATTTTACGAATTTAAGGAGCCCAAACATAAAAACATTCGTTTTTATTTATTAATAACAAAATATTCGTCATTTTTTAGTTTTTTTAATCTGTTAAAATTTATCGGTGAGCTAATAACGAGGAGAGAGACGTTTTCCCCCACCAAAATCGGAACTTCCACCACATGTTAATGTTTCAATTTTTTTTTTATTTATTAAACGTGATATATTCACTTGGCGACTTTTAACAGATGACAATTCATCTAATGTTCAGATAATTAAAATAGTACTAAGGAAATACAACGAAAGTTTTGTTATGAACAAGTAAAATTAATGAATGTTTAAATAAGTTAAATGGAAAATATTATGTTCATATACAATTTTATTCTAAAATTATATTAACTTCCATTTGTCAGAGTTTATCGGTGAGTTGATAAATCACCTTCTAATTTTATTGTAAGTATATAGTTTGTATGTATTTATTCAGAATATTAATAATTTTTTAAGCCCAACACGTCAATAAGATGAGTTATTATCAATCATAAATAAATAATTTTGATAAATAACTTTCATTTTAGTTTTTTGAAGATCCTGTGGTAACGAGCCTTCGTAACTACTGAGCGTAAAATTTTGATAAAAATAGAGAATATATAGTTTACAGCAAAACCTAAACGAACATCCTAAATCTTAAAGCTCTCACAGAAAACGGAGTGGTACGGAACCCTCTCCACATAAGTTCGACTCGTACTTGACGGTTTTTTTTAATCTCATAAAAAAATTGTCGGGCAGACGAATCGTTTTAATAAATAAGTTAGGTACTCTGCAATATTATATTAGCTCGTAATTCACTTTTATCACATTTCACAAAACTACATTTACTGAATACAGAAGCAGAAGTGTTCTTTGCAAAGCGTCGACATCCGACCGCCGCGCCGCCTTGCCTCTGCCTACACCGCTACAGAACCGCACAACCGCACTTTGCCTCTGTTCAAAACAACTTGTTGGTACCTTTCAAAATAGTTATATCTAGGCCTTGTTTGCGTTGGAGACAACTTGGTGCGAAATTGTCGGTTTTAAATTAGAATTTGGCTGTGACAGAATTTCTTTCATGTAAAAAAATTAATGGCCGCAAATTTCAAAGTGGCGACCAAGTACTAACAGAAATGTATTGATGTTTTTTAGTCGAAGTAATATTTATTGATTTTAATTTATATTTTATGTTTTAACATCAATTGAGGAGCAACTTTTCAAATCGCATTTTGTCCGTCAATAGACAAAACTGACTAGTTTGGGGTAGGTTTTTGGTTATCACGGCACGCAACAAATCACATTATATTCATGTTTACTTCAAGTAAGAAAAGTACCAAATTCATCAAAATGCATTTTGTCGGTCAACTACAGACTACAGACTCCCTGAGTTTAGTACAATGACCAAATGATGTTTCAATTTAAATAGAGATATGGGAGTTCGTTGTGAGGTTCAGTTGTATGGTACCATCAAAGAAGAGAAAAAAAAAATGATCTTCGTAAGCTACTTCACGCTAGATTTGGAGAAGATTGGTAATATAATGTGCCATTACCTGTATTTTTATTTTTTGAAAAGGCACTCCTGGGGTGGAGAATGGAGCTCAAGAAGAAAATCTGTGTTATTGCTTGGAAGAAGATTCTAGTTTTCCTCATTTTTAAGAATTTAAAACATTTAATCTGTCAAAACTGTTTACGACGACATCGTTTAGAACAACATACCGGTTATATTCACCAAAATCATAGGTCTCGGCTGAATGCTATATGACCGCCTTATAAAAAACACTGGTCTTTACGACATTGCTTATTACGAGATACCGCATTAAGCGACTACATTTAATGTAATATCTTCATATCTTCGGAGAATTATATCTGCTAGAACGACCAGCTGTATTGTAAACAAAATTCGTACGCACAGAAGCGTTCCAAACGGACTAAAATTGCAGATTTTAGAATACAGAAAAATGATCATGATAATGTGAATATTATTCCTATAAATATCTACCGATTTATATGTACCTACACGTTCAATAATACTACATACTTAATAAAAAAATACTTTGTACCTCGAAAACATCACCAGTTGTTACGACTATCGGTTTTTACAACCAAATATGAGTAGACTCTTCGATGTCGTTATAACAGATTTTGACTGTACTTATTTTGTTTTTTTTTCTCTCAAAACTTGAATAATAAACATTTTTTTAAATTTGTATGTGTCATTTATTTTTATTCTAATCAAAACTAATTTTCAAAGCAATTTCTACTAAATGCATTATGTCCAGTTATGATCACAACCAAAGGAATATTGTGTACTTTGACGCAACAAAACGAATGACGTCCAAAAAACTTTGTTAAATTTAAAGTAATTTATGCTAATTTTGGTTTAAATTAACCTATTTACTGTAACTATACAATGGTGTCTTCAAACATGTGACATTCATTATTTTATCTGATGAGCTAGTTGACAGGAACAAGTTTTTGGCTTCTACTCAAAAATTTACTTTTAAGGACATAATGCGACTTGAAAAGTTACTCCTCAATTATAATATTTAACTAAAAACATATTATAATCTCGGAAACAAAGCAATTTATACATATTCGAAATTATTTGCAGATTAAATTGTCGTTCTTTCTAATTACCAAAAAAATGTCATATACGCTACTGCCTGTACCTTTTAAGAATTTCCCGACAATCTTCCTAAAATATTTGAATATATACAGAAAGTCTACTCAGCAAGTCGCATGACTCTATTTAATTCTGTAGGCCTAAATAGAAAAATTATCAGACCTTATATAACTATATACATTATATAGCTTCACGTTGCGACTATTGCAAAATTAGAATATTAAAATTCGAGTCTTTAAACACATTCACTTTTCATGCCTCTTTTTAGTGTTTCGTGTAAAATCTTAAGCTAGTATGGAATATTATTTAAACTTTGCAAACATTCAGTCAGAATAAAGATATTAACCTATATTTACACTTTTCCACAAGTATTTGCATTCATTTTTCCAGAAACTTAATAGTTGTCCCAGTTGGATCGGAAGTTTTAAAGACAGTTTTAAAGTAGCTACGATAAAAGTATATAGTTTCTCGAATGTTTACATCGATCGTATCGAAATAAAAGTATGAGTTTTTTTAGTACAGAACTACTATTTAAGTATTCATTTTATTGCGATTGAAGGCTGCAGAAAATAAAACAAAGAATTTATTAATCCGGACAAAAACTAACAAGAAAAATCAAATCTAACTTAAAAACTAAAACAGTGAATTGAGTCCAGGCGGCTCTTTCAATTTGTGATAATTTTAGCAATGCTGATATATTTAATATTGGTTCATATCCAGTAAAATTTCAAAGATTTAATTTATATAATTTGCAGAATGTACATAAAAATTCAGTGAAATACCTATTAATAGTACCTACTAATATGTAACATTTTATAATATTATGTTAGATGCTCAGTCAAGCTTCAATTACTGAAAGGATTTACTTGGAAATTATAGGTTATTTCAATTCTTAGCCCAAACTTATTGTAAAATTTAATTAATTTGTTTTAACTATTTACGTATGTAGAGTAAGGTAAGATATTTATTCTACTCCACTGCGCAGTGCCACCTGCTTTGCTACGTTTCTGTCAAATACTAGCTGCTATCCGCAGCTTCGCACGCAATTGAAATGGAGCAATGTTTTCTACAACCGTAAAATCATGACTTTTTATTTCATAGTTCATAAATTACATTTTATGAAGAAATTATTGAAAAATGAAAACAAGTGTTGCTTTTTGATAATCGTATTATTGTTGAAGTATTCAGATAATAGACTTTTTTGGATAAAACACCATGTTTCGTTTAAGATGAATTTAAATAAGTTGCATTGACTTTATTTGGTTCAACCTGGCATGGTACATGTTGAATCGATTCGATAAGTATCCAACCAAGTCGTCTCAGTGAACGTCCCCTTTAAACCGATTTTCTAGAATTCGAAACAGTATTTCTGTAAGTCTTGCTATAATAAACGTAGATAACGGGAAGAAGAATCTAAACGAACAGAGATTCCGTTTTAATAAAAAGTAAATTTACTTTCAACCGTCCGCAGACCAATTTTCCGTTAGTAGTTCACGTTCTATGCGGCAGTAGGCTGTTCCTATTAGTTATTCCCAACCATGTGCGTTTCACAACAGTTGGGATCACGGAACAGTGACGTCCAATGTAGCTTCACAAACCCGGACACATGTGGGACTGCGCATCGTCCGTGTTTGGGAGCTGTCCGAGTTTGTGAATAAATTGCGTTTAAAATATTTGCTGTTCTTTTTTTCTTTTCATTAATTTTTAATTCAAAGAAACCATTTTGTTGTTGTGAGACATGTCTTATATATAAACTAGTCGCTACCCGCGGCTTCGCACGCGGTTGGAATGAAACAATTATGTAGCATTTTTCCGCGGCAATTTAATTTTGCTGAAATAATATAATTTTTAAATCGTATATATTATTTTAAACGTATTTAAAACTTGAAGAACGGAGGAAGCTTTGCTTTATTATACCAATATCTAGGGGGTTTTAAAAAAAAAGGTAATCCGACATTTTGTTTTGGCCGCCATTTTGATGATCCATCTACAAACGATTTCACATCGATGTGTTTACACCATTCATTGATTCACACTGTGCCACAAACAAATACAAACTGCGATCTGATTCACGAGCGGTTTTGTAAACAGTTCGTTAATTTTTATGTGTGTCCGAGTTCTAGAGCCAAGTGCCCAGAAGCACTACCCGCCCGGATTTCTGGAGTGTCTAGTTAGTGTGTGTCCGGCTTTGTGAAGCTGTACTGTAGGTCCACCGTGTACTCTGAGATTATAAACCTTGTAAAAAATTTTGAAGCGAAACTTCTTTAACAGCGATTGGAGTAATTTTATTCAACAGCGTAACAAAAAACGAAAGACGACACCGTCAAGAGTGGGGTAAATGGGCTGCCATCGGGGAACTGGACCCGATTGGCTAGCGGGTAGTGAAATAACGAATGCATTGAAGAGGAAGCCAGTTCGACACGCCCATTTATATTTACTGTTTACTTGACTACAAATGCTTACCCCTGACGCTTTATTTCAGACGCACCCAATTTTTACTATTCCTCCGCAAATCGGGAAGGATGTAGGTAAAAAATTTACAATATTAACCCTTTGCACTCCGAACCATTCTGGACGTTAGCTACCAGCTACTCGACGCTACTTTGCAGTGGAAACGTGCATTCACAGGCCCTCATATTATTTAGTATTATTTTGGAACTAAAAAGTGGCGCTAAAATAACTTAATTCCCCGTAATCATTAATAAATTTTTATGTCCCATGGGAGGGGACAGGCGAATGATATGCTAGAATTACGATGTTCCATGAGAGGGGACAGCGGAGTGCAAAGGGTTAATACAATACATTGTTTCGTGTATTTTGAAAAAATCACTTTTCATTGTTTTGCTAATAAATTTTTTTCAACATAAGTGCTTGCCATTTTCAGCCCTAAAAGAGACATGTTTGTTTTTTATATTAAATATTATTATTATCTGCATTTTAAGCACGTTTAACAGATGACCTTTAAATTAGTATAAGTATAAATAGCATTAAATTATCTTGCATCCACTGATTAATTCACTGTCTGTTATAGATGTCGCAGGGATACTTTCTCTGCAGATTCGATCACGTTAATATCGCTTTTGATAGAAAGCTCATCGTAAAATCGTAGCCACATAAAAAGCAGTCTATTAATTAAGTTTGACTAGTTATCAGCAGATAGAAAGAGAATACCAAATTTCATTGTTTAGTGATTCATATAGGTAGACATGGTATATATAAAAATTCCGGAAACACGATCTTCCATCTAGATATCATACGAAATACCCGACAAATCGATAAAAAGAGACTGTCTATTTTACACTACATACTATAGAAATAAAAATTATATAACTGTTAAAAAAAACAAAAAAATAATAATAATAATGTCACTGATTGCCGGGCTCAAACCTGGGCTTTTAGGTTTAGAGACGAGAGCTGTACTATGCTCCCACCTTTGCTTGATGTGCCTACATTCGGTTTTTATAGTGTTATATGATCTATAATGCAACCACTTCCGTAACATTTTCAATCTCAATAAACAAATTCAGTCTGTCGCGCTGTGCCAAAAGAAGTTTTAATTCAAAAAACAATTTTAAATTAAAAGTACACTTACATCAATCAGCAAGCATATAGGTAATATATGCTTATTTATTGATGTAAGTGTATTTTTAATTACTTTAGATCTGTTTAGATTTCGTATAGTGAGCAGTTCGTATAGACGAGTATTTAAGAAATCATAGGGTAGTCGGGTACCAGTCATGAATCTTGGTGAGACGTACATCACTATTCACCGCTGACTTCCTCTCAACTGTAAAATTAGTTCGCCGCATCTTACACACCATGTTCTTAAAACTAAATTCGTCATTTAGTTTCTGTTCCATTTAAACGTTTATTAAACGTAAAACAGCTTAGTAAAATGAGTTCAATGCAAAATAGCGTTCCTTACATTCCGTTGGTAACAACAGTACTGTAGCACAAAAAAAAAAAAAAAAAAAAACTCGGGTCGGAGTGCCAAAACTCTGTCGACAATATTGTAGTGTATTTACTAAAATATAGGTATTGTGGCTTTATTAGGTGAACTTTAGTTTGTTTTTGAACAAAATAAAAACTGAAACATCACTTAAAAGAATATTTTTTTTCTTAGTTGAAATATTGTTATCAGTTCAACATTTGCACCAAATTTAATACATCCTTCAATGAGTAAAATCGGATACGCAAACTAGTGTTCTCATATTTGTAAATCCGGTTCTGTCGGGTTGATTTTTTGAACTTTTAGGGACATTTTTTTAATTTCTTTGAGAATTGTTTCGGTACTTTTGGGCCCATAATCACTTTACAGCCCCTAAAAATGACCTTAAAATGGTCCGATTGGGCCCATTTGTTTAAATCAATTAAGTCTGTCTAAAGCAGCGGTTCTCAACCGGTGGGTCGCGACCCACTAGTGGGTCGCGGAAGGGTTACAGGTGGGTCGCGACTCAATCCTAAAACTATCAGAAACCATCAGAAAAGATAAGAAAAATCGAAACAAATCGAATTGTGTTTTGCTTGTTTTCTTGGTTCTCGATTTTTGGCTACCAAGTGCTTATATTTTGTCAACCATTTTCAAATTAGAACACAAATTAAACAAAATGAAATTAGTTGCAATTACTGTTCAAATTAATTTTTTATTTATAAGACGTTTCGAAACGTCTTATAAAAAAAAAAATAATTTGAACAGTAATTGCAACTAATTTCATTTTGTTTAATATTCTATTACTGTTGGTAGAGTCAATATTATTAATTAGAACACAAATTGTTTATCAATGATCAATCTGTATCTTCAAAAGAGCATATAATATATATTTGCAATATTTGATGGTAAATTTTCTATACATAAGGAAGGGATACGATACAAATATGATTTTTTTCTCCACCATGGATCAATGAGCCGTGGAGGTATTTCGATAAGAAAAGATGGGTCGCCAACTGAAAAAGGTTGAGAAACACTGGTCTAAAGTAATCGTGCATGCACACACACACACATATAATTAATATATATACATACATATATAAATAAATAAAGCTACATCTTTAAAATTTGTAATATTCTCTACGTTAGACTATAGGCATTTAACTCGATAATAAAGTACTTATGTAAGTCTCAATAATGAAATTTTCAGGCGGGCATTTAAGTGAAAATTTAAATTGTACTTTGCCCTTATATCTCTAAGAGACTTAAGCTCCGTTTCTGATCAAATGAAATTATTGCAATCACGTTTGTATGTTTTGTTTGCACTGACATGTTTGTGCTACAAATATTACAACTACACGTAGCGACTTTGTACGTTTTGTTTGTACCGCCATTGCCGTTCAAATTTGATGTTGCGTCTAGGGATAAATACTATATTACACCACAAGAACCGAAAATTGAATTTCCTGCACTCGCCACATGATGCCCGAGGCGAAATCGAGAGCATCATATGTCACGCAGTGCAGGACTTTCAGCTTTCTGCTTAATTACTTATATTCATATTTTTTGTGGAAAAGGCACAAATATTTCCCGAGTATTGACGTCTGAAAATTGCTAGTTTTAACATTGACCCACTCATTCATCAAAAACCTAGATTATTTTCGGTTGACTTAGGAGCTTTAAATTTGACATAGAATTAGGTCATTGGGCATATATAAAGAAAAGAATCTTTCAAAATTGAAGCTATTGGTGCGGTTATTACTATCGTACAAATATTGAAGACATGTAAACACAATATAATTCATAACAAGTTTTTTATTTTTTTTGCAGGAAGTTGTTCAATTTCCTGCGCAAAAATAAAAAACTTATTAATTATATGTGGACGCGAACAATATTGATAATTCATAACTTTGAATTTATCAATTTACGAAAAAAGTTATAAACCGTTTTTTGTTGAAACTCAGTCAATTATAACAAAAAGAAATGTTATACTCAAAATTATTATTTCCATTATAGAAAAAAAATTGATTAAAGAAATATATCAGGCCAGTTTCCGGTCTGGTAACATAAGTCCTCATAATCTTGAACATATTCTAGTAAAAAAATTCATCCTAAAATATTCCACACCAATGCTCTACTACTACCTAGTCAAATAGGACACATCTATAACTGTTTTGTAATCAGAAGCATACTGCAAAGCTTACAAAGAGACACTGAATGCGAAATGGAACGGGCCATTGCCGTGCTTACAATTATTATATTGACACATCGGGAGTGGTCAACTACTAGAATTTAGAACTAAAGATGAGATATTTCGATTGAAATTTGTCAAACTATTTGATTATTAAAATATCTCACGATATCTCAAAAGATTGATCAAAATCATTCGAATGATATTAATATCTAGAAGTTACGACTTATAATACAATTATATTCTATTATTCTAATATTCTATTGTATTCAATTTCCGGTAATAATTTATTATACTACGCTCTTTCTTTGCTCTTTGAAATGTCGCCTCTGTGACTCTCTCATGTCTCATAATCAAAAATTCATTCGTTAAAATAATCATATCGTTCATAGACAGATAGAACGAATTGTGTTTTCATTTGCACCCTAACCACGCGAGATGCTTATATGTGGCGTAGGATAATTGAAATAATCGGATCTTTGCGAAAATCCTAGGACGATTGCAAAAAACCGGGTAACTGGAATCCGGTTTTTTGCAAACGTCCTAGGATTTTCGCGAAAATCTGAATTTTGTCATTATCCTACGACATATGCATAGTACAGTACTGAATACAATTTCCTTCTTGTTTACACACTACAGTGATGTTACTATGATTACTAGTACTTTCGTCAAATAAAAACTTCTTAATTGATTGGAAGGACACCAATCCGTTATAATTACACTATCCATTTTGGGCCATAAAACGCTTGAAATTTCGCTATGGCAATACATAGCGCTGTTAGATTAACAAAATGTTTGCGTATCTATGATGGCGGGCCGGCCGAGTCGACGTCGTCTGTTAGTGAGCTTTCAACTTACTGCACTGGTACTAGTACAAAAGGTCGAACATTCCTGGCCTACGTAAGTATCTTTGGTCAATTCAATTCCCTCGTTCGTCTATGCGCCAATCTGTTGCGAAAGTCATGGCAATTTGTGGTATTATATTGGACGGTACGGTATTCATGGAAGTGAAATTACAGACGAGTTCTGATTTATTGATAAGCTCTTGTTACAAATTGTACATAATATATTATGTAATCATTAAAGTCCTACAGCAGCAATATAATTTCTTGGAAACACAAAGAGAATACTTTCTTTAAGTACCTACTTCTGATAGTTCAAGCGATGGACGTAAACTATGGTTTCGATTTTATAGAAGATAAAACTTACCTGTCTCACAGAGTTAGGGCTTTTAATATTTATGAATTTGTCGGTTAGTATAATAGCTTTTTAGGAATTCGTCAAACATAATGGTAACTCAGATTCATATTACATTATGTTTAATCATTATTTAAGGTGGCAACCGTATATATTCCTAAAAAGTTTTTACCAGCCAACAAATTTATAAAACTTAAAAGCTCTAGTTCTATGTGACTAGTAAGTAGTAACTGCATCGAAATGTGATTGAAGTCACTATATGTACTATCTCTTCTAAAAGTTTCGTCTCTATAAAATCGGACCCATTTTTTGCGATTGCCGCTTTTCTAGAACAATTTAAGGCGCTCTTTAAATACGTTATTAACTTCCCAGTATACAGGGATATATAATAATGGATCTGAAAATAGAAATAAAAAATTTCGACACATTTTTATGTTTCAAGGTCACTACAGTTTTTTCATTATTTTTAAAATGAATTATGTGTTTGTGTATGTGCGACTTGACTTGATTTTCAAGCTACTTGACGACTTGAAATCATGTCAAGCTCAAGTCAAGTATTAAAATCTTAAAGTCAAGTCAAGTAGCTTGAAAAATCAAATACTTCCCAAGACTACCTGATTTTTCATCAATTTCATAAAAAAATTAAATTGTAAATTATAGTCGCTAAATAGCTGTTATTATCGTCAATGACAATATCAATATTTTTAAAATTAGTATTATATCACATTTTTATCTAATAATAAAAATAAAAGAATAGTTACTTCTTACCACAACAGATTTATTCAGTAGATTGTACATTTCGAGAGTTTAGTGTTTTGCTGAAGATGGGACCTTAGCTCTCGAAATGCACATCCACTGAATAAATCTGTTGTGGTAAGAAGTAACTATTCTTTTATTTTTATTGTTTCAACCACCGTGCTCTTAATATTTATATTAATATGGCTGTTCGGCCAAATGAGCTTAATTTATTTGAGTTTAGTGTTTTGCTGAAGATGGGAGCTTAGCTCTCGAAATGTACATCCAGTGAATAAATCTGTTATGGTAAGAAGTAACTATTCTTTTATTTTTATTGTTTCAACCACCGTGCTCTTAATATTTATATTAATATGGCTGTTCGGCCAAATGAGCTTAATTTATTTGAGTTTAGTGTTTTACTGAAGATGGGAGCTTAGCTCTCGAAATGTACATCCAGTGAATAAATCTGTTGTGGTAAGAAGTAACTATTCTTTTATTTTTATTGTTCCAACCACAGTGCTCTTAATATTTATATCTAATAATAGGTTATTGCCATTAAAAAGTACATATGATAATTTTGTAGCACGATGAATGTGGATTTAAGCTCAGTAGTTGTGTACATTTATTTTTTAACAATAAGTTACGATCCTTTAAAATGTTATTTTCTTCACTGTGTCCTTATGCAATCTACTGCCATTTCGTTGTCTCGAAACATAGTAGGGTAAATACATATTACAATACTAGGTACATAATGTTTACATACATAAATTACCTTTAATACTAGGCATGTAGTAACCGAGGTTAGGTCGACGTATTTATTTGTAACGAAGGAAGCTTGCTATAGCGAGATGTCGTATGGTAGCACTCAGGAGTATAGCCGAATGCGTTTTAGGTGCTGCGTGTCGCTATAAATAAATTGCTCTATTGCTAACTTAGGCATACGAGAGTAAAAGTGTACGGTATACTTTAATTCTAGTAAGAAAGCACTTCGAAAGTATCGTTTATTGCAGTGATTCCCAACCAGTGGTTCGCGAACCCCTGGGGGATCGCAGTGTTTGCAGAGGGGGTTCGCGAAAATAATATTGTAATGGCGAATTTTTTAAAACGCCATTAAAATCAAAAGCAAAAAAAAAACAAAACAAAAACACAAAAATTAAAGAACACACCCACTGTAAAACAGAATGTTCGCTGCCTGTTTGTTAAGAAATCTATAATAAATTTCAATATTTTCATTTCTTTTTTCCTTATTTGTTTTTCAAAATTACTTCATCAATATCAAATTATATCAACAATTTTATACATTATAATTTATTCCTCTTATTCAAGGAATCAAATACTATTCTCTTTTTATTACAAACATTTATTTATATTTAAAACATTTTATCAATGTGATTAGTATCATGTTCTGCTTTATATTTAAAATCATTGCAGCAGTTTTCCCTTCTATGTAATAGAAACAGGTCAGATGCAGAACCTGATCTAAGACTAAAATTGTCAGATATTGAGCCTAACTTTGAATTGCTTTGTTCTATCAAACAGCCACAAATATCCCATCAAGAGTTTTTCCAAATGTAAAACATAAGAACCAGTTTGTTAAATTAGTCTTAATTCTTTTTAAATTAAATTTTAATTATTTTTTATTATTTTTCAATATTCCCAAAATAATAAAAGTAGCGTCTGACAACACTGATCGAATTATTCTGCATTATGAAAAATATATATTTAATCAAATTTTATTGCTTTTTAGTGTATTTGCCATATGGCAACATACACTATTGGCGTCGGTCGGATGGCGGGACCTAGGGGTCGGACCAAAATTTCTCGACGTTTCATAACCTCCTAAACAATTTGGCACTATTTTTAAAAATGTTTATATATATATGTATATATATATATATTTATATATATATATATATATATATATATATATATATATATATATATATATATATATATATGTACGCGCGATAACTTTCGAAAGAGTTAATTGATTTCAACGAAATTTGGGCCACGTGTTGAAATCCACCACCGCAAAAAGCCTATTTAAAATGGGCGTAATCGGGGTATTTTAAGGGTAGTTTTTAGGGGTTGAAAAATGTTTTTGGGCCCCAAAATACCGAAAAAATTCTCCGAATCGTTTCAAAATTGAAATTTAACCCTTTGGTAGTGATTAAAAAGTGTCCCCACAATTTTAATAAAATCGGCCCGACAGGACCGGATTTACAAATTTTATGAAAACACTAGTTTGCAGATAGTGACTTATTTATTGAAGGGTGTATTTAATTCGGTGTAGACGTTAGATTGATAATAATATTACAATTAAGAAAAAAACGTTATTTTAAGGGGTGTATTAAGGGGTTAAATTTCTTATTTTGCCCAAAAACAAACTTAATTTCACATAATAAAAGTATAAAACCACACGGCCCTATACAAGCAAATACACTATATTGTCGGCAGAGTTTTGGCACTGCGACCCGGGTTTTTTTTACCTGTCACTAACGACTACATAGGGGGTTCGTCAAATTTTTTCGGACCTTTCTTTTGGTTCGCGAGGAAAAAAAGGTTGGGAAACACTGGTTTATTGTAACAAATGAAGCTCTTTATAACAGAACGTTCTGATTGTAAATCATCATTTGAGAACTTTCAGAAATAGTCGAATTTATATTATTTAGGTGAAGTGCATTGTTAATATCTGCCTATACAAATACTTGTAGTTAAAAGGGTTAATAAATATCCGCAGCTATGTATTATTATTAGCTTGCGCCGCAACTTTTTTGCGCATACTTGTAAATTTCGGTTAAGATTGAGATATCTTTCAAGTGTCTGCCATCATAATTTCTTTACCAATATCTAAATAAATATTACTTTAAATATATACAATGTTGTATTAATTCTTTCAATTCTACTGCTAAAAACTGGACTATTGTTTTGTTTTTTTGTTGTTCTAAGTAACGATAACCGAAAACCGTCATGTTTTTCTATACATAGCCGGTAAATTAACCGGTTAAAATGGAGTCACCAAAAAAAAAAACGATAATTTTAGATCACTACCGTTAGTTCGGTGATTAGCAGACTTTGCTACCTTTAATCATGTTCATCAAAAACAATATAAAAAATTATCACTTGCATAGCTAAGACACTCGCACTAACTATAATATACAAAATACAATACTACAAAATATAGTCAAAGTCCCATCTGTAAGGGCAGCAATTTGTATAACAAATTGCCAGAAGCAATTAAAAACTTCAATAATATAAAAAAATGAACATTGAACTAAAAAAATATCTTATCAATAACTGTCTGTATGATTCACAATTAAATGTACTAATTAATATGTAAATTAATGTTGCTAGGTCACATTATTTAATTACTTTATGACGTGTATATACCTTTTTTTGGTCTACATACAAATACAAATTTTATCTTATCTTCACTTTTTTAAGTAGTCGAACTTTAACGTAACCGAAATGCGTAAATATACTCTTTCTTTATATATTCCCTAAGACATTTTATAAAGTTTCAGATTTTGGTCTGATTATCTGTTACGTTTTTGCACTACTTCCTATAAAATAGCTGCTTTACATGCATGTAATGTGATCCATTACGTACTAGTGTGGTAAAGTAAAATAAAACTTTTAATAAACTTTTTATATAGAAGAGGTTTGTTCAAAAATTAATTGTCAAACATTTAGAAAATCGAATGGAAAGTAGCTTTTTTATAGGATAATGGTATTACGACTCGTGTGACAATTAAAACTCGCTGGATCTCATTTTAAAAAGAGTGACACCACTCGTTGTAATATAATCCATTACGACACTAGATAGATAATCTATAATAATCTATTATAACATTTATCTGCAATATGAATGAATTGATTATTAAATTTTAAATTTATAAACCAAACAAATATGTCATAAAAACTGACACCCCATTTTAGTCACATTATGAAATATATAATTTTCAGCATTTATGAATCTTTGAACCATCCGGATTAGAAAGTGTTTTAGTCATAAAATCATTTATTTACATTTGCTTAGGTTCCAGATATTACTTTCTCTAATTCTGTTGATCTAATATCAGAATGAAGCAACATTTGTTTATTAGTGCATTTACCTAAACACAACACAACACGTTGATCGCATGGGGCATTTTAATTATTTTTTTAAGTCCTGATCGGTCTTATCGGTTTTGACAATTTTTTAGAGAAATAGTTCAATCTTGACTTTCGAATTTGAAGTAATTTTGCCATTTGTGTTTAGAGAAACATTTTTTTTTAACTCTTAGAGTGGTCCGATTAGGCCTATTTTAAATAGACTACGAGCAGTGATCGATTCCGATATAGTATAGATAAAAATGCAAATTCGACACTTAAAAATAGAAAAATTGTTGGCAAAACTAAAAATCCACATCCAGCTAAGTTTTCCGGGGTATGATAAAATAAAAAAAAGAAAAAATTGAAAAAAAAAATAAAAATAAAATTGAAAGTATAAAAACAAAAAAAGATTGAAAAAATATTTTTTTAAATTAAAGAAAAAATGTATAAAAAAATTATAAATATATAAATAAATATTAAGTGAAGTGAAGTGGAATAGATGTAAAAAAAAATAATTATGATATCTGCTGGGAATTGGGATCAAACGTTAACCCTATACCAACCATACGGTTTATCCACTGCACTACAGAGTCTAATTGCCATATGGAAAATTTTCATGATATACCACTTACTACCACTTAGCTGTTCTGCTATTTACTGTACAATAATATTATTATTAAAATATTTTTGTAACTTTGCTGTCAAAAATAAAATAAAATTGTTCATAAAAATTAAACTACTGAATGCATTTCAGTGAATTTAAATAAGGTCCTGCTCTGATAGTAAACAAAGTGAATAAAAAATAATTCAAGATGACCCGTGAAAAATTACAATCTGTAAAGCTCGGGCGTACGTTCGTACTTACAGACCCACCGACTCGAATAAATCTAGAAATGGTTCCGTTCTATAGAACAGAATCTCCTTTTTTCGAAAAAATACAATTTGAATGCGAAATTAACCTAGATATAACTTGTTATATGGACGAAATTCAGCTTTGACGCGCAAAGCGATAATATAGAGCACAATCGCTAGTCTATCTAGCGCATGTGCAAAACAAACGAAACAACGAGACAGACAGAACCTGCAAATGTTGAATAGTGGAATTAAGACGACGCATAGCTTAAATCATATAAATAAAAATTTCTTTGTAAATATGATTTACAATAACGAAGCAAACTGGCGTATTTTGTCGACGTTAGTAAAAAAACACTTCTAAAACACTGTTTCTTTAACGAACAAAGCTTGTTATAGTGAAACGCTTTGATTGTAAAGTGACACTTGAGAATTTGCTTACGTATCAAAATTAATATTTAGGTGCAGAAGTCAGCGCATTCATTCTCTAAAACCGTTGCACACAATGCTGGTCTTGCCGCTAGATTTGTTGCTGGAACTTGTGCTAGGTACGAGGATGAAAACGACGTCACTGCGGACTCCGTAGCGTGGTTACAAGCTGAATTTCAGGGCTATTTTCCGTGCTTGATTGTCTACTGGCTTTCAGCAAGAAAACAGTGTCTTGCCACGTGAGCGCCATGGGCAAACGTCATAAACAAACATGAGGTTATAGGTGTGTTCTGTTCACACAAGGTCATTGGATATACAGGTCACCTCGTTAATGGACGACAACAGTTAGAACACCGTTCAATATTTTTATCAACCACGCAATATCAATGGATAGTCCACTGGATGACGTCACTCCCCCTCCCACTGCTTTTCAACGAAACGAGGTAAACTCTACATCTCTGTTGTTCAGAAACATTAAACGTCTACTTTTGTTGACATTCAAACTGTCACAACGCACCAAAAACCGTTATAAAATCCTGCGCAACAGCACTCTAGAAATCTAGCAGCGCATCTAGTGACAAAATCAGCCTCTTGTGCAGAGGTTTTAACCAATGTTTGTGATAAAGCGCTTTAAAAGCACCATTCTTTAAACGAGAAGAACAGACACAACGAAGAATTCTAGTAAATACAGCGACATGCCAGAAGAGATATATATTTATGTGCGTGCTCTATAATCATGTCAAGGTCATTCAAGCAAATAAAATAACGTTCATGTTTGTTTGAGTTAACTTTTCAGTGTTTTTCCGGCAATAAAAAAAACTATATAATACAATAATAGGGTTGAAAAAAACAATGTAAATATCAATTAAAATATTATAGTATCAAATCAGTTATGGTAACTTACAAATTGTTTAAAGAAATCTGTGAATTCTCGATAAGAAATAGCTGATGGTAGACTATATACCTGTCGTAGTGACTTACATTATGGCGAGGGTGAGCACCAACGAGTTTTAACAGTCACACGATTCGTACCTGATACTATTACGCATGAGAAATATATGTGGCATTTTTTGAACTACCTAGTCTATATAAAAAATTTTTTGAAAAAAATAACCTTCCTCAAAAAAGTCACTAAAAGGAAAAAAATAGTGAAAACGATCGGCGCCAAATAATTATTTGCATTTCTCATAACCCTTTCATTTGATACGTCTCATTATGGACTTGAAAAGTATATATATATGTTTTACTTTATAATTTGGACCCCAAAATTAATTCCCAAAATCGAAATTTGTTTATTTACACTATACGTCTGGGCGATCAATTTTTTTCGTCCAGTAGATTCGGAGAAAATAAGCTGTGACAAATCCTATTTCATCGGATGTACGGAGCCTTAATATAAAAACACTTTTGTAAATTTATAGTCATGACTAGCGACGGACCTGTTCAGACTGGCGGAAAAGTCTATCAATAGTCTTCAAAGAAAAATTATTGTAGTACAGTTAATTTTCTGTTTCAATGATTTCAGAAAAACTCTCTAATGTTAAACCTTGTTAACTGTTTGCGCAAAGAGACAGAAAATCTAATTTAGTATTTTAAATGGAATGTCGAGAATAACCGAGTTTCCGATAACATAACAAACGGGTTCGTTTACCCACGAACTGCGCTCTGTAGTCTGTACGTTTCTACGCTACATTCTGCATTAACTTCGTCGAGCCTACATTTACATACAAATAGGAAATATGCTTGATATTTGTCAACAAAGTGAAACAAAGAAATAAGGGCTAGCAAAAAATGTGTGAATTATATATTTGGTACAGTATCGCAAATAAAATGATATTAAATGAAAAAAAAAAATTAACTGTTTGTTTCGTTAAAGAAATAGATTTTAAAATTTTATTTCTTTTCTTATAACTACTATTAGTTTTAGCGTTAATGAATATTCGATTTTTTTACAGTTAAAATTTAAAATCTAGTTAATTCACAAATGAATTGAAGGCGCAAGTCATAATCGTAAAATAATTTAAATATTTCATAACGACCAAAAGAGTGTACCTACTTCATTTGCACTAAAATGAGTAGCTGATCATTTATTTACTTTATACCCTGCTAAATAAGAAGAAAAGTATTTTTTCGAGCTAATCTCTTTTTGAGCTCACTCGAAATGCTGTTATCATAGCGCACGGAGTATGCCGGACAAGTTCTTGCAAAGTACTGTGCACCATATTTACACGAACCATCTCGAGCCCTTTTCGACCCACCCCCTATCTTCGCGGTTAGCTATGTTATAGAACTGCAATTTTCAGAAGGGTTAAAGTTACCGTATAGAAGCAGTGTTCCAAATTGCATATGCGTAGGTGAGAGTTTCCAAAATACGAGTGTTAAAAAAAAACGATTTTGAGTATTCATTCAATCATTACTCCCACTCACTGACTAACTTATAATATATCTCAAAGCATAATTTTCAAGCCTGCAATCCTATGGTTGAGTGCTATGGGTTGAAACTAAGGTTGAAGACAAGGGGTTGAGGTTAGGGGCCGGAGTTGAAGCTAAGGTTAAAGGATATAATGAAGTATAGTATGTAACTTTAACATTATGTGTCTAAGTAGCATAAGTAAGAATATAGCTTTACAAAAAGTATTGAAATCCCAATAAACACATAAATAAGAAAAAGGGGCCAAGTTCTATACAAAAAACAAATGGCTTTGTCTAAGAAGGTGCCAAGTTTTCATTTGAAAAGTTTCTATAAATAACTCGTGTATGTAAACTTGCCAAGTGAAAACTTGGCAGCTATTTTTTTCAGCAAAGCCACTTGTTTTTTGTATCGAACTTGGCTTCTTTTTCACATTTAAGTTTTTGATGGGATACTTGAGTGTCATTAAAAATATACATCGATTTTCTTACTTTACATCCAGGGTGCATTATGGAAAATTTAGCGCCTTAAAATTCTTAAATTACTTGATACTCCAATTTTTTTTTAGCTACGTGTATATTGTGAGGCAGCAAGTTAAAGTGGACAAATGCATTATCATTGAAAAGGTACATTAGGTGGACTGTATTGGGTAAACGACACACGTGCCCGCCTGTGATGAAAGCATACGGGTCATCCTTTGTGCGCCTGTCAGGCGACACGGTGACTCGCGCACGGCTCGCATTATTGGGAAAGAATAGATTTGCTCCCGTTTCGTATACGCGATGACCTAAATGCGTAAGGAACGATAACGCTACTGTTGAGACAGTATTAAATTATTTTTTTGTTTAGTGCAAATACAGTATAATATAGAAACATTTATATTTGCAACTACGAGTGTTTAATACATTTCTCAGTTTTTGTAGAATCGATTTTTTAACTTCCCAGTACGTCGGGAAGTTGTTATAGTTAATTGGGCTGAAAATCGAAATCAAAATTTTTAACAAATTTTGTATTTCAAGGCCAGGATTCTATTTTTCAACTATTTTTGAAAATCTCCCTCTGTGTGTGTGTGTGTGTGTGGACGTACGCACATTGTCATTTTTTCCGAAGTCGAAATCTAGAGAATAAAAAATGACGTCGACTACGCTAGAATGCTAATCGTCGTGTATTAACATAAATATGATTGTTCTTTTTTTTAAATCAAATATACTTCAAAAATTTAGGTTATCCACAAAATCTCACTAATAAAAATTATATCGACATCGTTAGGATGAAAATCGAAGCGTGTTGGCGTCATTTTGACCTTAAAGAAATTTTATTAAAATAGGTCCAGTCGTGTTAATTGTTTAAATAAAAAGACTGCAAAAATATGGATTTTACGCGTAATCTCACGAATAACAAACAATATCGACCTAGTTACTGTGCCAGTCGCAGCGTATTAACGTCAATATTTGACGTTTCACGTCATTCTAAGCAGTTTGGCGCCATTTTTAAATAAAAGTTTATATTATATGCTTGTTCCCAATAAACGATCTTGATATTTACGTTATTATATCAGTTTGAATTTTTTTTAGTTTAAAAAAAACTAAAAAAAAAACACGCTTTAATAGCAAACCGAACTAAAAAGTAAAAAATAATTTTTAATTATTAAAATTTTGTTTAACAGCGAGTCGCTTTTAAAAAAAATTAATAATTAAATAGTATATTTTATTTTTAATCGGTTTGCTATAAAAGCGTTTTTTAGTTTTTTTTAAACTATTATTTTTTTATTATTTAGTCTTATTTTTTATCCTGATGATCCTAGTCAGGACATTAGGACAAAGTTATCAAATTATTGTATTGTCATCGGTTCTTAATACGTATGCTAGTGTTTTAATCAATCGGACGTCTTAAAGTCGGTGACAATTACGATGAAAGATTCCGTCATATTAATACATAAACATACATAAATGTGGAGCTAATAAAAGCACGTTAAAAGTACTTAGAAGTTTTCAAGTTTATATAACTAATTTATTGAGGATGTGATCGATTCTATACACTCTGTATAATTTTATTAACATTTTACGGTAGAAATGTCCACCACAAAGTAAATATGAAACATGAATGATCTCAATAAATAAAAAAACCGAATTGGTATTAATAATGACGCATTTACAAAATAAATAAAATCCAATATTTATATTTTGTCCTTTGCACAAATCATTAAATCGGGATTTGGTTAACAGGCATACTATAATGGCATGCTATACATCATATACTACATTCGTGACGAACGGTAAAACTGTTTATGTCAAATATTCAGTGGAACAATAAAAAATATTCGTAAACAAACTTTTTAAAGATAAGCTTTTATTGAATCGTACTAAAAAAGAAAAAATAACTAAATACTTTATGTTCATAATTATAAAAGCTTGTCTTTAAAATGTTTTTTACTAATATTTTATTTTGTTCTTTTTAGTCTTTCAAAATTTTTGCTATTAAAACATCAATTTATTACAATTAATTGATTATTTTATTCTAATATTCTAAATGTCAAATCTTTCCATTTGATTCCTGTGTCAAGGAGGTTGTAAAGAAGTGGGTAATCCGTCATTTTGCGTGGCCGTCATATTGAATTTAGAATGATGTCACACAACTTACAGTATTCTACTATAGTCATATGCTTTCATTTGATACCAATATCGAGAGGGATTTAAAGAAAAAGATAATCGGCCATTTTGTTTTGGCCGCCATATTGGAAGTCACACTGCTTATTGTATTCTGTTTGTCATATCCTTTCATTTGATATCCACGTGGAGGGGGTTGTAAAGAAGATGGTGATCCGCCATTTTGTGGTGGCGGTCATATTTGAACTAGCATAATATTCAATATACAATGTTGTATTGTCTTCACAACCAAAGGTATGTGCAAAATTTCAGCACGCTCGGATGTCGGGAAGGTGGTCGAAAAATCGATCTAAAGACATGACCCGAACATACATTCCAAGTCAAATAAAAGCTTGTAAAATAACGATTTAATAGTTATTTTATAATGCTCAGAAAATATCGGTAAATACTGTGATTTTCGTTTAACAAGGAAGTTAGTAAGTACTGTCAAGACGACAATCACTTAGCACTGTTAAAAATTATTTATAAGTTCTTGTAGCTTTGCTTCTTAAAGGTGCTCTCTCTCTAAATCGACTACGATCGATTCTAGCCAACCGTAGCGTGGGAACTCACTTAACTTTATGTATCCCAAAACCGTCGATCGTGCCGAGCCGATCCGATCCCAAACAGTGGGTGTGGACCTTAACGCAGGCTATGGACGGAAAATACAAGCAACAGATAGGCAGTTCACTAGCAAAAATGAGCGGGCAAATCGTCACGTAACGATTAATTAATTATTTATTATTGAGTATAATACACAAAATAACATACCTAGTACATCTACCTTGCAAGTAGAAGGTAGCTGGTTCGACCCCCGACAACATCAAAATTGTTTTTTTTTTACATGCTTTTATTTAACTTTCTATGTTTGTCAGATTGTGTTAGTTTACGAGGTTGCCTCTAATTAAAAGGAATTCATTAGAGTGGTTGTGATCCTTGATTGTGTTAGTTTGTTATTCCAAAAATTTCACAACTAAACGCATGAACGCCATCTGGAATATTGTTAATCTAAATGAAAATATATAAGTCTACATCTGAAACGTAAGAATTAGAAAAGTTTATCTAGGTAGATACAAAAAAAATATCAAAAATTCGACATTAACGGTTTTGTCTTTTGACCAGAGAGGCAGAGAGAGACAAAGACGAGAGCAGGTTTAATGTTTATCGTGTTTGGTGGAATTGAGTGACACAATGAGAGAGGGATGGGGCAAAGGGAATACAGTAGCAACCAGCGGTGAACGATGACGCGAGATCACAATTTGGAGACGAAAATATTAAAGGAGATGATATTAAAGACACTTCTACCAAGCGTATAAAGAGCACTATAGGCTATGCGCTATTCTAACCCTTTTTTGTAATTCTGAAAATAGAATTTCTATATTTTTAAAAGCAATCAATACCAAAATAGAGCTGTTTTTTAAAAGATTATTACTGTATGTGCCATATGGCACATACATTATTATCGTTAGTCGGATGGCGAAACCTAGAGATCGGATTAGAATTTTGCGTTTAGTTTTAAAAATAATCGAGAAAATTGAATAAGAATATAACTAAGATATAACTACTACACTCTAATGAAGCGAATCTTTATCAAACTTTGATTTCTTCCAAATACAATCGTAACCATTTTAATTGATATAGCAACCCATTGTACTGTAATTGAGATAGATAGTATAAAATAATACACAAAGTAACATATTTATTAAAATGTCTGCGTTCAAAGATGATAATAATAGGTATCTATGTTATAAGGAGTCATTGAGTTTATAATGAAAGGTATAATACGCGCCACGGTTCTAAAAGGTTCTGAAGTTATCACAAACAGCGTCGCAAATGCATATTTTAGAGCCGTCCTGGTTGTTTTGTGGGAAAGGAAGGCTCCCACCATTTCCCAGTTACCGGCACAGAACATGCGCTCGTCGGTGATTGATTATTGCTGGTTGTCTTGTCAATTGTCGCTTTCCTGCTATAAAGTACAGTCTACTACGCATTGTTAAGTTGTTTCTTTGATTGTTAATTGATCAAGATGCCTAATACAGTTTTGCATAGACAAGCACGAAAAATATTTTTTTGGATGACATTATGCAAGGAAATAGACCTTTAGATTAAAGAAAAATTAAAAAATTAAAAATAATAATATAGCGCAAGTTTGCAGTTTTTCAACCGACTGTACCTGCGCAAGCCTCCATTTGTATCTAACTTCCGAGCCTTTTAGATCCATGGCACGTACTATATTATCACGATGGATAACATAGTATTAACATGAGAGATTTAGCAAGTTGTGTCAGGGGTAATATAACAAATAAGATCAATACTATTTTTTTCGTGTACCTCCTATAAATTTTTTACAGTATAATAAGTATATTTGTGACATTCTTTACACTTCTGTTCGGCTATATTGGAACACATGTGAACTGTTTATGATAGCGACGCCTACTATGCTTGCCTCTGGTGTTCATTTAGATTTAAATCGGATATTACTACTGGATTGTTGAAATCGAATTACTTTTGTTTTACTTTACGCAAATATAATATATGTCGTAGGATAATTGAAATAATCGGATCTTCGCGAAAATCCTAGGACAATTGCAAAAAATCGGGTAATTGGAATCCGTTTTTTGCAAACATCCTAGGATTTTTGCGAAAATCCGAATTTTTTAATTATCCTACAACCTTTATAAAATTTGCTTAAAACATGTTTCTTAATATTTGCTATTTCTCTTACTTAAAAATGTTACTAACGTCACGCTTATGACCTCTGTTGTCGAGCCTCTATATTTAACAATATCTACGACTACTTCTCTCGTTCTGGATTATTGGAGAGATATAAGGAAATCCGCCGGATTACAGCAGGTTCCCGACGAATTGCTGACGCCGAAGTGCCATAAATGCCAGACTAGAGTAGATAATGAGAAAAGTGCCAAATTACTAGCAGTGCTGGACTCCTTAGTACCGGATTAGCGAGATTCGGAGATTCCACTGTAATACAAATATCAACTTTCAAATTTAAAATTTGGAGACCACAGTTTCTTCACGACCGCGTAAATATAATAATAATAATAATAATAATAATAATAATAATGCGTTTAACGTCCGTTTCTCGACTTTATATCATAACAGACGCCATTCGAACCATTACTATTTTCCATTTACCACCTCCCGTTATTTTCTACATTTTTTTAAAACTTCAACTTATATAATAGCAATGGGCGAATGAAGGAATTATAGGAAATTAGGATAAGGTAGGTAATTTTTGAACTAGGAGTTTGATAGGTAATCGGCCATGGCCTCAAATAAGGAACCATCTCTACCCAGCTCGGTAACCGCGTAAATATGGTGATATATAAATATATAAGCGGTTCTATAACGAAAAATGAAATTTAACAAACCTCCTCTAATTTGCCTGACATCAAAAGCTCTAAAGATGAGTTACTGTACCAGCGTTGCGACGCAGCATGACGCCCAGCCGCCACGTCACTTGGCGCCTGTTTTAATATTATGCGATTTAAATATCACACCGCTTATAAAATATGTGCACACAGTAAAATTTGAAAATAACGATCATGAAGAAAGTAAGAAAATGCTAAGTTTGGTTGATATTACATTCAAAAGGTTTTCTGGGAATCAGAAATATTAATAATATAATGATACGAAATCTTACACAGAATCGTGCAATAATTTATAGTAACTATAGTACTGTCTCAAAAGAGATGGCAGTGACGCCACACTTGTACTTTGGAATATAATATAGGCACAGTTTTATTCATGGGTTGGTATGTAAAACAGCCGTACTATTTGGAACCTACGTAATTTTTAAGACTTTATTAATAACTTTCGTTTTTGACTATTTGCACACTATATGTATGGTTAAACGCGAACAAAAAATATCTATTCTATTCTATATTATATCAATCAATCAAAATATAATCATTTATTAATGTTTTAATAAATGTCTAATTGTTATAGTGAATTGTTGATATTAGTTTTATTTTTCATAACATACATTAATTTACTTTGTTTGTGATAATTATAACTTGTTTTATATGGCGGCTTCCGCGTTCGCATTATTATAGTTTTGTATTTAAGGATGTCCCAAAACGTGCCAGCAAAGATAGTTTCAGATCCTATTTAAAGTCGAATAATCCGTATCAATATATTTCCTAAACTTAACCGTTAACCAGTTATGGTTTATTTCATAATTTATGCAGCTAACAATTTAGTTCAACTGATTTCTGAACTACCGATCTAGTTGCAATGATCGCGTCTTTTGTTTGAACCTGAATTGTGATCACCGCGTTCGCCGGCTTTGACACAATTGGATTTTTATCTTTGGTGTCATATGAAACATATTGTTTATGAAACTGAAGTGCATGCTGAAGAATACAGTTGACTGCCGATATTATTAGGAATAACAGCAACCATATTAAAAACGCAACTAGAGAAAATATAGTAGGACGTTTTTAATGGATCGATGAGATCTACGAGGTTGAAAAGTTGAGCTTTCACCAAATAGGTGTATGACAGAAAATCCGGTTAGCTAAACACAGTGGCGTCGAGGTCGTGGGTCCAACTAAAAATAGGGCAAGATACCTAGTTCCACGGCGTAGTACAAATAAAATGTAAAAAAAAAACACTAACCGAAAATGCCCAAATTTGGGCTTAAAAATCCACCACCTACCACAAGACACGAAAGATATTTTGTGGTGGCGGCTATATTGGATCTAGCATAATATTCAATATACTATGTTATATTGCCATCACAACCAAAGGTATGTGCAAAATTTCAGCATGCTCGAATATGGAGAAGTGGTCGAAAAATCGATCGCAAGATTTGACCCTAACATACATACATACATTGCAAGTTAAATAAAAGTTTGTAAAATCAAATCTATTTGCACGTTAAATAGCTTAGTTACTAAGTAATTATTTTTTAAGATAAATGAAAAAGTCTCTATTACAAGTATATATTTACTAGAGAACTTAGTTATTTAGTGTGCACGTAGATTTGATTTTACTACATGTATAGTAGTGGTCATAATTGCGACCTATAGAGCTCAGACGTACGCAATATTCAATTACAATTTTAGGAGTAAATCTAAAAATGGTTCTATTTTGTAGAACAGAATATCCGCTTTATTAGAAAGCTAATTTTTATGGATTCGTGCGAAATTAACCTAGATATAACCTCTTGTATGAACGGAATTCAGCTCTGACGCGCAAAGCGATAATAAAGCACATCCGCTAGCAGTGTGGCAATATGTGCAATACGAAACAAAGTTTTGCTTCAAATTTTATATAAAATATTGCGCTCATTAACACTTCTGCTTTAAAAGTATTGCAAAAATATCTCTTCAAAGAGGAAAGAAGTTATTTTAAAGCCAGAAAGACCGATTTATGTTTTACAGCCTAATTCACAATACGAAAAAATTAACATTTTCATAAATATACACAATTAGGTTAGCAGGAAAGTGGACAATTGATGTAAATCATTAAACCAATTATTAATTACTTATTTATTAATTGGTTTAATGATTTACATCAGTTGCCCACTTTCCTGCTAACCTAATTGTGCATGTTTGAAAAAAAATATGGACGCAACAATTTCCAATGTTTTCATAAATTTTCAGCACTGTCTGGTCAAACTTTTTTAAATTAAGCACATAATTTGTGCGTGTATAGTTGTTCTGGCCTATAAATTTCCGCATCACCTTAGGGTTATCAAAAGTGTTAATAAGCTATAAAATATTACTTGTGTACAAATAGATAACGTATAATATAAGATTTTGTTTTATCGTAATTTTTATTTTTTATGTATTTATATAAATTTACATAATGTAAAAATGGTATCAACATGATATTTATAAAAAAGTATTTATTGAAGATTGAACATTTTATATAAAAGGTGATTCATCTTAATTCTTCGAGCGTTACACACTGTTTGCATAATACTGATTACAGATAAATATTATAGACGCTCGTCAACAGAGGTCATAAGACGTGTATTTAAATATTACAAATGCATTCATTTTTATACATAGTACTTTTTTTTTCTAACAAATTAATAATATTTAAAACATTAAAATGTGCGTTTCTTGTAACCGCTTTATATAAAAATTATTGTCGTTATCACTAAGTGACATACTACATAGGTAATTTAACAATGATCATTTCCGGTTCAATTAAATTTTGCTCTAAAAAATCAGGAGAGCAGTATATACGTCATATTTATACATATTAAGTTTCTATTTACACCTGAGTAGTTCACAGCCCTGTATATAACATGTACTTGAAGAAGAAAAAACTCTTTTTCGATGTAATTACAAGCTTTTATTTAGTTTCAACTGTTTCGGTGTCTATTTGTCTGTAATCGAATTTTACAACTTGAATTTGATCCACTTCTCGGTTTCCGATTGAGCAGAAACACGTTTGGTAGTGAAGATAATACAATACAGTACATTGAATATTATGGTAGATTCAATATGACCGCCACCACAAAATGGCGGATTATCTTCTTCTTTACAACTCCCTAAACATGGGTATCAAATGAAAGGGTATGACTAGTAGAATCCAATCAGCAGTGTGACTTCATTCCAAATCCAAAATGGCGGCCGACACAAAAGGGCGGATCATCTCTTTTTTACAACTCCCTTGATGTAGGTATTGCATGAGAGGTTATGACAAATAAAATACAGTAAACTGTGTGACGTTATTTAAAATCTAATATGGCAGTCAAAAGGGATAAAATATTAGATAAAAAACTTTTACAAAGACAAGCTTTAATTGCAATGTACCAAAAAGCATAAATATAATTTTTAATAATTTAAGTTCATAAGTATGAATTTAAATTATTAACAATTATTTTTATCCTTTTTGGTACATTGCGATTAAAGCTTGTCTTAATAAAAGTCTTTTATCTAATATTTTTCAACAAGGTTTGATAACTTATATTTTATGGACACCAATAGAATATTATTATTGCAACATTTAATTAGAAGAATAATAATAATGTTAACATTTTTATTTTTTACGGTGAAAACATATTTTGTTATTCAATACTTTTAGTAGTATAAATATACTTAAAATGCAGCAAGACAACTAAACAGTAAAATCCAAAAAACACACTAAAGTAAAAAAAACTGAAGATTTGTCTGGTCCTGCATTATAATTCTAATACAATGACAGAGAAAATAAATCGTAAGTTCGATCAAATTTTACTATTAAAATAAAGATAACCGTGGCTGTCGATTTTATTTTATCAGCATGATTATAACAGAAAAACACTTTTGTAGAAAATTGAATAAAGAAATCAAAATACATAATACACTAATATGATTTATATCAATGTAGGTATTTTATCAATATTAAAATGTATTCATCAACCAACAAACATAAATCCGCTGTATTTCAAATCTGAATTTATATATTTTTTTTAAATCAATATAGCAAATGAAAACGGGATGCAAAATTCACTTGGATGGACTCCTGCAAAATTAATAATACCTACTGAGAAGCAAATAAATAATAAAATTGAATCTGGGAATGTAAACATATTCCAATGTAAAGATATTGAAATAAAGCATGTATCTACGACATACGCCACGTCACAACTGCAGGCTGATAACGAAGAAGAACACGACACTAATGTCATTTTACAAGCGTTAGTTCCAACAAAATATGAAGGTGAGGAATATATGTAAAGAGAATTTGGAGCGCGCAAGTAATTCCAAAAAATAAAGCGCGACATTCATATAATATACAATTTAATGATGGTATCGAATTTTTGACGTACCTTTGACCCACATTTACCTATCGTTTTTACGCAAAAACCGATTTTTAATAAAGGCAGATTGAAAAAATGTTCGAATTGGATGGAATTTTGCTAAGCTATTTCCATTTTCACACTCGATATACGTATTTAAATATTTTTTATTTTTTTAATACCGAGTATTAACTTTATCAAAGTATTTTTTACCTATGTCATCTAAGCCACATCTTGAAAAAATCGAATACCATCTGAACGTCATTTTGAAATCTACCGTCATTTTTAAGCATCTTTCATCGAAGTATTTTTCTTTATAATATTATATTGTCGCCATTTTGAAAACTAAGACAATTAATGTTTTTTTTTTTGTATACCTATTGAAAAACTCTCAATAACAGATTTAAGAAATTAGAATACATCACATCTTGTAATAATAGATCACTTAAAAATATTTTAGTTACAGTCGTTCTAACTCAGGCCATGATTTTTAAACACTTTAATCTGAAATTACGTCAGCTTTTGTCAAAAAATCGGAAATATCGGGAAAAGTACTAGCATTCCTTTTTTTCAAGGTAGCGGCCAAATTTGCTCCCTTCTGGGCTTAAAATTAAAAAAACCCGGGTCGCAGTGCCAAAACCCTGCCGACAATATAGTGCATTTGCTAACACAGGCAATGTGGCTTTATTATGTGAACTTAAGTTGGTTTTTTGGCAAAATAAAGAATTTGACTCCTTAATACACCCCTTAAAATAACGTTTTTTTTTCTTAATTGAAATATTATTATCAGTCGAACCTCTATATCAAATTATATACACCTTTCAGTAAATAATTCACTATTTGTAAACTAACGTTTTCATAAAATTTGTAAATCCGGTCCTGTCGGGCCGATTTTTTTTAAATTTTAGGGGCACTTTTAAATTACTATCAGAGGGTTAAATTTTGATTTTGAAACGATTCGGAGAATGTTTTCGGTATTTTGGGGCCGAAAAACATTTTTCAACCCCTAAAAACTACCCTTAAAATGGCCTGATTAGACCCATTTTAAATAGGCTTCTTGCGGTGATAGATTTCAACCCGTGGGCCAAATTTGGTTGAAATCAATTAACTCTTTCGAAAGTTATTGCCCGCACACACACATATATATATATATATATATATATATATATATATATATATATATAAATATATATATATACATATATATATAAACATTTTTAAAAATGGTGCCAAAATGTCTAGGAGGTTATGAAACGTCGAGAAATTTTGGTCCGACCCCTAGGTCCCGCCATCCGACCGACGCCAATAGTGTATGTTGCCATATGGCAAATACACTAAAAATCGGGAAATTTTCGAATCAGATAGATCCCGGAATACGGAAAAAAAATATTTTTAAAATTGGTTGTTCTGTTTGAGCTGTACGACCGATACAAAAAAACATGACACTCAGATTCACAGACAAAATGATTGTATTGTATTGTAGGCGATTTAGCCAACACTATTCGCACCTAAAAGCACTGATTATAGATTACATTTATGCTGGGTTGCACAAAGCATTGTCAAAAATTTTGATTTGAAAATGACTTTAGATTGTACTGATATAATTACAGTTTTTATATATTAAAGAGCAGTCTAGTGTCGTATTTAAACTACCTGTCACGTAGAACATTAGATTGTACACACACTAAATAATTAATCTAGACAAAAAAATATCACTTTTCCACCAAAATTTTCATTTAAAAAAATTGTTTCGATGCAGAAACTGTACAAAAAACGATGTTATATATTATATATACGTTTATACATAGTTTAGAAAAAATATCGTTTCACCAATTGATTATTTTTCCAGCACGTTTGAATTACAATTCTGCAATGCTTTTCTTATTGAGAAATATCTATGTTAATCATATAGGTCATTGTCAAATCAAGTTTTTTTGACAATGCTTTCTACAACCCAGCATTAAATTAGGTATTTTAAGTGATTTGATTTTGGAGCCACTTCTAGAGAAGATAATCCCAGTTAAACTTAGTCAAGCAAACTAATTAATAATGCAGTATTTGTTTAATGTTAATAAAAATTAAAAAAATATGCAATAATTATTAATATTGACTCTACCAACAGTAATAGAATATTAAATAAAACGAAACCACTTGCGATTACTGTTCAAAACATTTTTTTATTTACAAAACGTTTCAACCAAATTTTGGTCCTTTTCAATTTATAAATTGAAAAGGACCAAAATTTGGTCGAAACGTTTTGTAAATAAAAAAATGTTTTGAACAGTAATCGCAAGTGGTTTCGTTTTATTTAAAAAAATATGCAATCGATTTGAACTTAGTTATAAATTCAATCCCCTTTGCATGTGACATAGGTTAAACGTTTCTATCTTTCAGGTGGTTTGAAAATTTGGGAATGCGTACAAGTTTTCTCTGAGTATATATTAGAAAATTTAAATGTAGCATTGAATAATAAAAACGTACTTGACCTAGGGTGTGGCAATGGATTTATTGGAATTATTGCGCTTTTAAATGGTGCTCGAGTAAGCTTCCAAGATTATGTAAGTGAAATATATATTTTTGACTCATAAGGTTATCAATAAACTCGACTTGTGTGTTTGTATGATGTATATTTACGTATATATTGTATATGCGAACCAATTAGAAAATGTTATTCACTGTTGAAAAATTAAAAACCTACTCCTTCTCGAGTAATATAGACTAATTATATTGTTACACTACATCAAACTCAAAAGGCAAATGAGTAGTGAGCGAAAATAAAAAGTCAAGGCGGAGATATGCACGTAACATAAAATAAAATACAGAGCCAGTGGCCACTAAAAAGTATAAAATAAATATCTCTTCACTATTATTTTCAGAAACTTTTTTAAAGTTTTTTTATTGTTTTATTATCAACTCAATGAATTTCAAAAGTTTATATTGTATATTACGAAAAAATACCGTGTATCTCATATTTTAAGCCATCCCTAGAAAATAAGCCATGCATGGTTTCTTAAAATATAAGCCATATCTCGAAAATAAGCCATGCTAAGCACGACCGATTGGGTCCAATAATTTTACACACTGGGAGTGATAATTCGAATATCAATGACGATGTTCCAGAAGAAGATGATATTAATGTTATATTTGAATAAATAAGTCTAATATTAGCTAGTCTGATACTTACTTATGTTCATTGTACTTACATGAAAATATAAATTCAATAGATAACAATTATTAACTTTTTTATACATAGGTACCTAAAAAATTCCTCAAAAAAATATAAACCAGCCCTTGAAAATAAGCCATGAAAAAAATATAAGCCATGGCTTACAATGTGAGATACACGGTATAAAAATAAAATAATCAAAAATTTGTAAAATTTGCTATAATGTTTTTAGTATCATTTTATTCTGTATCTGCTAAGACACAGTTATTAATTCTCCATACTGTTCACGACCATTTATATAATTAATAAGTTTTTTGTGGGTAATTGGACAATTAAATAGACTATTTTAAAATTGCAACATTTCGTTTATTTTTTTAAACATGATGTTTAAAAGAATAAACGAAACGTCGCACTTTTAAAATAGTTAACTATTTTTACCCGCAAAAAAATTATTAATAGTTATTAATACTTATAAATATTTTTATAGAATCATGAAGTAATAAACTTCGTTACAATACCAAATGTGATATTAAATTTGCAAAATAAAAATGAAGTTAAAACCAAATGCAAATTCTATTCAGGTGATTGGGAATCGTTCACAGATATTAATCAAAGTCTTTCTGAAGAAAATAAATTTGATTATATTTTGACATCAGATGTTATATATAGCCCTGAAACTTACTCGAAGTTGCTTTACGTTTTTAGGACTTTGTTAAAGAAAAATGGAAAAATGTATCCTTTAATATAAAATATACTATAAAATATATGTAGTACAAGGTTTTTAGTAATGATGAGAAAATATTTTAGTTTTTGCATAGGAAAGAAAATATTTCACACGTTATGATTTAAATGAAAAATTCTCCGAAATGAAAACAGCGGTGGCAGAGATTTGCCAATGAGTGTGGTTTAACTTTGTGCCAGTAAACGATATTAGGGAAAAAAAATGTAGTTTTTTTTTCATTAAATAGGCATATGCTAATGACCACAGTAATGGAGGAACTTTTGTTTTTCTCTTTCTAAACAAAACCAACGAAGAAGTGTGAACTTCAAACGGACAAAACTTCTATGAATAATTATTTGTACCTATTATTCTCAGGATTTCTATTCGTTTGAAGTTCCCACTTCTTCATTTGTTCTATAGCTATTTAGGTTTAGTACCAATTAATATTTATAATATGTGTTTTTTTAATGATAATTGAAAATCTATATGAGTGTTTTAGTAGTTCTCGGATTAGAACCTATGCGCTTATCATAAAGGAACTAACGAAATGCCATACAAAACAATATAGGAATTAGAACAAAATTACTGGCACAAGGAATTAGTGTATTTTTGGCAAAAAACAGGAGAAAAAAATCAGCCTGCGCAAGAATTCGAATTCAATATCTCTCTTAGTCTTAGTCGGAAATCATTTAGTTTTTTTGGAACTGGTTTTCCTTAACAATTAATTAAACAGTGTTTTAGCTGCGAAAACGAATTATGTTGGTTGGCCTAGCGGAACTCGACAGTTCGAAGAATTTGTTAAAAAGGAAGGAACATTCAAAAGTAAAGTTTTGTGGAAAACTGATTTAGTTTTAAAACGAGAAATCATAGAATTCTCTTTTATACAATAACAAGATTATCTTTTCGATCTTTTCGAATTGTTCGTTTAGTTTATATAGGAAACATTATAACGCTTAAAGTGTCTGGAAACCTCTAATCTGTCTACGCGATCTTATATAAAATCTATTGTATTATTCAAAGTTACAACTTCTACCACTAAATTTCTTAATTAAAAAAACATACATACATTATATTGTTCATTTTAAGTAATCATAAACGACAAAAAATCATTTTTCAATAAATAAAATTTAAAAGTCCAATATTAACTTTATTAAAGAAAGGCGTACGCTTGGTGTAAAGTAGTGTTGTTTTTTTACAGTTGGTTGCAACGGTATTAACTTAGCTTCTTTGATATTCAGCTGTACAGTTTCGTTTATATAAAATTAAGATTCAATAAGTGAAAGTTAAGTTTAAAAAAATGGAAAAAACATAAATTAGAAATTGACTTTATTTCTTTTTTGTCCTTGGTAATTAATATAAAATCATTTTTATAAATTAGAAATGTTTTTTTCTGTGTTTTTTTTTTACTTTTTCTACTTTATCAAAGTTTCTAACACCTTTGATAAAATTCTGTAACTGAAAGATGCTAATTGATTCTGTAGAACTCAATGATATAATTTCATATGTTAAAACTGACTGAAAATTTCTATAGTAAAATGTTTTTAAAACTGTATAAGGCGGACTTTTTCAAAAGGAGTAGTGTTTTTTAACAGTTTTTTTATTGATTTTTCTAAGGTGTGTATTCCATTTAAGGCCGCTACTTAAAAATAAACCTAAGAATTTTATATTTACAACTTCGTTTTCAACCTCAAAGCATATCTCTTGAATTTTTGATTGATTTAGCTTCAAATAATTTGCTTCAAACAATTTTTATGTTACCTTTAACTAAGACTCTTTTTTAGAAACATGGAGTTATGATTCTAAGAAATATGAAACCATGACGTGTCATGTGCATATAAAACTATTTCTGCATTATTAACGTTACTAAGTAATTAAAACAGGACGAAATTTGGACCCAAAACTAATCCTTGAGGAACCTCGTACTTCCACTCTAAATAGAATGATTCCTTGTCCCTATAACAACTTTCTGAATTCTATTTTTTAAATACGATGCAGGTAGTTCCCACAGTACACCTCTTACATCATATTAATCAAGTTTCCGTAACAATATGTGATACGCTATCAAAAGCCTTGCTAAAACGACTAGCTAGATTCTATAGAATTGTAAAAACATTTATTAGTACTACAGGGACGTTGATATGTGAGCAACGGCGAGCTTACAGTGACTCCTCTACTGCATTCATTCTCTAACTTTCCTTGTAACGTCTCCTTCTTTTTGAATTTCTATTGTGCCCCGCTGAAAAAACGACCCTCTAATTTTTATAAGATGAGATATCAGAGTCGGCAGTTCAAAAACAGTTGAACAAAGGAATAATAAATTAAGAATGGGAGAGTTCAAATCGCTTTCGTTCACAAGTCTGTTAGAAATCTGCAGGTAGGCGAAAAACTGTATTAGCGAAATTATAAATTATAAACCATGATACATTTAATATTACTATAGTCACATAGTGACAGCTGCTCTAAAATGACCCAAAGTTTATTTTGGACCGCCCAAAAAGTAAAAGAAGCTAAGGTGCGACTTTGCTAAATAACCGCTACCCGTTCTAATACGTGATAGTACGTATTAGAACTGGTTATTTTCCAAATCACGCCCTACCCCCTTTTACTTTTGATCTATTGGAAGAATATCTCGACCGTGTTTCATTATTTCGTCTCTCGCCTATTATATTTATTTACCCTTGTATTCTATGCAACGGTTATGTTCAATACTAAGAACATATCTATGTTTTTCAGATGAAAAACAGAACATTGTAATTTTATGTACATAAATATCATAGTGAATGGTGTCGCGCCCAAGTTTTCGCAAAACTCTGTGTCCTTTTCGACCCCCCCCCCCTCTATCGCCGAGGCTACTTACGTTACGGAACTGAATTTGTTCAGGAGACGTTAAGGTTTTCATAAAAGCAGAATTGCAAACGTCATACGTCTAGTATAGAATATTTTCCAAGACACGAGTGTTCAAAAATCCTGATTTTGGGTATTTAATGATTGATAGTTTATCATAATTCATCAGCAGCTAGCCGATACTCAGAGCAACGACCCAAATGCATCAACTGGTCGCCCGAAGACTACTCGCGTCGGTGTGATATAATGAAGTGTGGTATGATATAATGAAACATGTGTATAATTACAATATTATGTGTGTAGGTAATATATAATTCAAGTAAAATAAGTAAGAAGAATATAACTATTAAAACTATTGAAATCTCATCAAAAACATAAACGTGAAAAAAGGGTCAACTTCGATACAAATAACAAGTGGGTTTGCCGGCTTTACCGAAAAAAGAAGTTCTAAGAAAATGAAAAGTTTTCATTTGGCAAGTTTTTATGTTTTTGTTATAAAAAAATGACTCGTGTACGTAAACTTGGCACTTGTTTTAGACCTCATTTTTGTTTTTCAGAAAAGCCGGCAAAGCGACTAGTTCGTTGTATCGAACTTAGCCCTTTTTTCACATTTATGTTCTTGGTGGGATTATATACCTTCCATGCAGTGATTTTATCTTTATACATATGTATATTATGTGTGTATGTAATTCGCACGTTCTAATGATTTATTCATCTCATAGGAATAATGTCCGTCTGCCTCTGTTTTATCTACACTCTCCATACCTACTAATATGTATGCATATTGTATATATACACAAACGCCCAGGACCTATTTGTACACGTTTACTATTTACACCTGTTTTATTATACGAATCGGTTTTTTTCACAAACACGAGATAAAAGGTGCTTTCCTTTTATATACGACGCGAGCCCTATAGGCATTCTAAAATCCACGGCACAGTCGTGTGTTCGTGATACATCGGTTGTATAGCTCAGCAAATTGACTTTATTAGTAGCCACATTTGACTATTTTCAAGCAACTTAAACGCAAAATAGCTCGGTAAAAAGAAACACGTGACCGTACATACTTGTCAAGCATAAACCAGCTTGACCAGCATAGCACAGCGCAGCCTGTTCATGAAGGTAGCCATGTTATTTAACGGAATAGCGGTCGTTGCTGGTTGCTGGCCAACAACGACCATCAGTCGGTCGCCTGCAATTTCTTGCTAGCCTTGCTGGATCAATCTAGTGTGCAAGTGACATGTCGTTTTCATTGTGATAATACTACTTGGAAACAGCAAAATGTCTACCACACATCACAAAACCTGCATTAAAATTTGCTGGTTGTACTGGTCCATGCTTGACAAGTATACGCGATCTTTAACGGCGATAAGTGAAGTCGATTAAACAGAAAAAAGACCAGTCATGCATTTTGGGTAGGCAGAGATATTTATTTTGGGTTATTAATTTGAAAATTACGTTATCGTGACGGGGATCCCTCCGTTTAGCCACCTTCTTGATTTTAAATCAGTAGTTGAGGACTCAATATAGAAAAAGATCTGTCTTACATTTTGATTTGCTTGTTATATTTTAGACGTAGTCGGGGTAGTTTTTTTTAATATTTATATTTTTCTTGTTTTCGTGTTAGAATCTTAAAATTTAAATGAGACATTTAACTGAAATTGTGGTGGTAACTGCTGCAGAATTACGCCTGAAGGATGCTCACGGATTTTGTGATCTACGATGTAACAAAATATGCTTAACAGACAAGGTTTCCGTTACTAGTTTTTTGTTTATATGGTCATGAAAAATAGAAAAAGTGAATTTCTATTACTGGAACAAATCGTAATCAATTAAATCATTCGATGTGATGTTAGAAGTTAAAACCAGAAGGTACATATTATATGTATGTTTGGCATATTAGAGAGAGTAAGCTCAGTGAAATTTGCTCTGAAAGGTGTACGTTAGGTTTACCACATATGTACACTTCTATAACAAACGAGTTAGTTACATATTTCACAACAAGGTTTAGATTTAGGTTAGACTTAGAACAGAAAGACTAGTTGTTTTTATATTGAAAATCCAAATTCAGACATATTTCACGTGATCTACTCTAGTCTATGTACTCCTGCTCAACAGTCAGGATAGCCAATGTTTACTTCTTTTAGTCGGACACAGATCAATATATCTTACTTCTTCGTATAACAAACGCAATAGTGTAAAAAGTGTTAACACTTTTCAAGTTGGAGTGCAATACCAAAACACCTGACATCCATATTCCATACTAATATTATAAATGCGAAAGTCTGTCTGTCTGTTAGATTTTCACGCCTAACCCGCTGAACAGATTTCAATAAAATTTGGCAAGACTGAGGACGGACATAGGCTTATTTCCGTCTAAAAAAACTTGAAGGAGGTGAAATAGGGGATGAAAGATCAATCAAACATCACGTAATATCTCCGAAACTATTTTATGCCGACCATACACGATACGGTCTAACGGAGAGGTCTGCCTGCACAGATATACCTGTGCAGGTCAACCGGACGTCGGACGTGTCTCCGGTGTACCGGAGCCGTCTTCAGTTTTTTCGCGATGGCATCGGATGAGGACGCACTGGCTTTGTTAGGCCTCGCATTAATTTTGAAGAAAAATGAAACAAAAACATTGAAAAGGAAGCGTAAAAAGTGGTGTAAACATTGGTTATTGAAAAGGGAAACTTATAGTCATGTCAACTTATTTGATACACTTGACAATACGATGCAAGCGACGCGACTGCCGACGACGGTGAACAAACAAGTGACGCGACTTGATCAGGCAACCGGAGTACATGCACACACGCACAGGCACATCGTACGGTGTTACTTGAAAGAATTGATTGTCGATCTTGCACCGGTCGCCTGTACAGGTTAAAAAAACTGCACAGGTCTATTCCCGCACAGGCATACCTGCGCAGATAGACCTCTCCGGTAGACCGTATCGCGTATGGCTGGCATAAACGTACATATTTGAAATTTTGTTGAGTGCTGAGTAGAGATCCGCTAGGAACGAGTTTTACAGAAATTGACTCCCAAGGAGGGTTGCGCGGGCGTTATAGATAAAATAATCGCGTTTTTGAACTATAACTTTAACAGAACTGACATTTGGTAGGGATGTCTCTTATGTTATATAGACCATCCACAAAAGTGGTTTTTTTTAAAAATCGTCTTCTAAGTGGAAAGGGTGGAAGGTAAGATGGTGTCAATAAATAATACATTCTAATTCTTAAACTATAGTTGCTATAGACTTGAAATTTAGCTCTTATTTTTTCTTTTCCACGTTCCGCCGAGAGGGGCGCAGCCACGCGAGGCAAGACAGTAATACGATGGAGCTGAAAGCTGCACTACTGTTGTGGCTAGCGTGTTGGGCCTAGCTCCGCGAGGTATGATAGTAATACGTTGAATCCGAAGACTCCACTACTGTTGTCGCTGTCATGTTTCATCTCAATGCGGGCAAAGCCGCGGGTACTAGCTAGTTTCTAATAATTTATGGAGCAGATATATCAAAACATCGGTAGTACTGGAAATACTGACAAAATATGTGGACTGTTGCATATAAAAAATTTAAATTGCATAGAAATATATTTGACATCCAGTCACATTACGTCGGTCGGTGCAAAGCTAACCAATATCGACTGAATATATTAGCATTCGGTTTTCGCGTGACCTATATACAAACATGATATAGTACGTAAATCCATAAAATTTATTATGATAAACATAAACCTTGCATAAATATGAAAGATATAAACACATATGAAAAAGCTGCTGGATTTTGCATGTACTGAAAAAGGAGTTGGATGAGATCAAAGGTACGAAAGGTATTTTTTGCTAGTCTGCAGTATTGAAAATCGTGATTTAATCTCCTAATGGTCCCTAGTTTGTGTCTACTGCAAGAGTATCAAATGGTTGCTCAGGTAATTGACGATGTGTGTGACTTAAAAACTTACGATTTATTTGTAACTCAAATGATTATTTTCGGTGAAATTTTTACTTATAACATTTTTCCAATTTGTCCAAAAACAAATTTAATTAAGCTGCTCTAAGATTCACAAGATCAACTATTCAGTTTGATGAACACTGAATACCTTATAGTAATGATAACACTGAAAAGTGAGCGTTTTAATAATAAAAAAATAATTTGTTTTTGCCATCAGAACAAATTAGATACATATTTTTAAATAAATCTTAAAATTGACTTTTTGTGGTAATTTTGCTAAGACAAAAATAAAATGCCTGGGTCGATTTCGATAAAATTTATTTCGAAGTATATGACCGTTTAAATACGTTTCGATTGACAATCTAACAAATTCAAAATCATTTCTTTTTTGCAGTAAATTTTTGTTTAAAAAACAAAAAAAGAAAAGAAAAGAAATGGCCTAATGTAATCCATTTCATAATTTTTTTTCTGGATCATTTTGACGTTAACACACTTTGATTAGTACCCTAACAAAGTCGAGATAATTTCGTGTAAAATCTACTTTTTTGGAGTCTATTTTACTAAAAAAAGAACGGCTACACCAATTTTGAAAAAAATGTCTTTCAGATTACTTTGACACGTTTCGATTCGCATTCAAACGTAGTGGATATCATTTTTTATTCTCGAGATTCCGTCTTAGAAAAAAATGATCACGTATCCGTACGTACGTACGTACAAACACACACACACACGGAGAGAGAGAGAGACCTTTTTTAAAAAATAATATAAAAATATTGCAAACACCTTGAAACATAAAAATTTGTTAAAATTTTGATTTCGATTTTCGACTGTATTACAATAACTTTCCAGTGTACTGGGAAGTTAATTAAGATAATAAAGCCACAATGCCAGTATTAGCAATTATACTATGTTGTCGAAAGGGATTGGCACTGCGACCCGAGTTTTTTTTTTTTTAATATAATAGCATCACAAACACTCTCGATATCAGATATAACCAAGTTATAATGTCGTTTTAAGTCATCTCTCGATATCGCTTGAATCTACTTCACATGCTCTGTTTTACATACCATATCTTATACACTGTATAGGCATGATAAACCTTGTTGCCGATCGAAGTATCCATGTGTGAAAATTGAATAACACCAAATAGTTTCACTATATTTTTGTTTTTTTAAAGCCGTTTGGCTTTTATACTATTTGTATATTTAGCCATTATCTGAAAACTGTAAAATACAACAAAACCTGGCATACACATGTATAAAACGGGGAAACAAGAAGGAAGGACCATCAGGATATAGGAAATAGGACAATGGAAGTGTCTCAGACCCAACTAGGCGGAGAAAACTACCAAGAGATCAGGAACACGGACGACCGATTTTTAAGATTAAAATGTACGAAAAAATAGTTTTTCACTCGTTTAATTACTAATGTATTAATGTATTAGAGGTCTAACATTTTAAAATGGATGCGGACTCCTCCAAAATATTCATTCATAATGAATTGCCTTTTTACCCGACTATGCCAAAAGGAATGATTATTTGTAAACAGCTCATAAAAATTAACTCTTTTTTTATCTACTATAAATGAATATTATTTATTGCAAAAGTCAGAGAAAATTTATTCGAACACCGAAACACCATGTAATAAGCGTCTATGAATCCTTGCTTTTTAAAGTCTATATTTTGTTTCATCAATTATTTCCGGTCTTGTTTATAGACGACCAATAGTCCCAAAGTCGACTGTTGCATGTGTATCGGATACACAGATAAAATTATCCTGTGAGTTAGTATTAGAGCAGACAAATAGAGAATCGCAATTATTATTATTGAAAAAATCGGACTGCTAAAGAGATGAATTGTAGCTCTGGTCTCGTTCCGATAGGCATTTTGAAAGCTCCATACTATTTGTCTGCCCCGATGCTAACTCACAGACAAAGTATGCGATGATGACCTTAAATGTTAAGTATGTCTATAATCTGCTATGGACAAAGTATGTGTATTCTGACTTGACGTGAAATCAAGTCAAGTATTAAAATCCGAAAATCAAGCCAAACAGTTTGTCAAGAATCAAGTACCTTGAAAAGAATTAAATTTTAAACTATTTAACGCTAAACAACTAAGGTTATTGCCGCCATATCAACATTTTTTAAAATTATTATTATACCATATTTTTAATTAATAATAGCATATTATTATTAGAAAGTTCATACGGTAATTCTGTAGCATGTGAATTTGAGCCCGGAAAGATCCCAGATAACCCTAGCTCTAGCAACACAAGTTAACATCATTATGTATCACAGTTCACTAAGCCCATGGATATACATTGTGTATCTATGACTACGCCATACTACATAGATCCCATCAATTTCATATACTAGTATCAAGAAACGATAATGAGCTTTGCAAAGTGCAATGAAGACTTTTATTTACAAAACTACGTACGTAATCATTTGATTTTTTAAACAAGAAATAATAGTACACCAATAAACTGTCTGTAGTGCATATCAACGTAATATATTTAAAAAAAATAATAAAAACAAGTTTCAAGTTTGGGGAATCCCGCATCTTCTCAAAAATGCGCACGTAGCGTATATAGTGAATTTTTAAAAAGCGTAATTCTCAAGTCAAGTCAAGTAGTTCAAGATACTTGACTTGATGAATCCCTAAACAAAGTAGGTATTGCAAAACATCACGGTGGACTCGGCGTCTACAATTATTGTGATCCAGGGCTGTCGTGCCTTGCTTCTGAGTCATATTTACTACGGTATGCACAGAGTATGTGTTATATAAATTGTAAACTATCATATTTTATTAGCGTTACATACTATTACATACGTAACATGGTTACAAGCCATGAATACAAAATATTATGTATGTTCTACATCCGACAGAGTGGAGACCCCATAGCAATTGTGATGATGTATTTCGATTAAATTCAATATCAACTCAATAAGCCTTCTAGTGCAGCGAAAACACATTAATCATGATAATATCATCACATATTAGCATTTATTGGAAAGTTATTATTAGGAAAACAGACGGGTTACGTGCTTATTAGACGTTTCGTCTACATTTTTAATAGGTAGGTAAAATAATTAAAAATAAACAATTGTCAAAAAAATGAACTTAATTTTTTTCTTTCCTTTTGTTCTTTTTCTTGGTATACTAATGACCATAGCAGGTGATGCACACGTCACTATATATATATATATTTTTTTTATATTTGATTTTTGGTTGCATCGCAAAATTAAAAAAAAATAAACTGGCTGTTCTCGAGAACTGCAGAACCAATTTCAAAACGCTTTTTGTCATTCGATTAGAGTTGGATAACTCAGGTCTGAACCGGTTCAAAGAGCCGACTCCGACAGAAGATCCGTGAGAGCCGACTCACTTTTTTTTGAGCCGATGGATCAACGGATCCGCATAACTCAGTGAAACACTTAACACACAGAAGCACATTTTACACTTACGTATCAGTTCTTGCTTTGATGCATCTGTCAGCTCAAATGACTCATGCATCACATGTTTGGCTATGCATTCTTGATTCTATACAGGTCGTGATATGTTTGACTGAACTAGGTAACTCAGTGGCAGACTGCAGTAACATATTCAGAACTCGGCTCTTTTTGAACCGGTTCAGTGAGCCGGCTCACATACGGAATTCTGATGCAAAGATGCAGATCACTAAAAAGACCCGTTTTTCCCATCTCTACATTCGATAGCTTATATATTCTGCAGGAATGTTTAGGTCTATACTAGCTAACCGGCACCATTTCGTTCGAGCGTAAATCATATTAAATACAAATTGGAGTATATCAAGTTTACGTTAAATGTGGTGTAAAATATAATTAACTCAAAAATAAAAATAGTGAATCAGGAGCAAAATATATAAGAGTTATATATAAAATTTTCACAGTGAAATCGGCCTAGACATCTAGTTTAACAAAAATTCGTATACAAATCAGAAGAATTTATTATAACATCACCACAGAATACAAAAAGTTTTTGGATGCTACCAAAATGGTGTAAAAATTAAAAATATAGAAGTATTAAAAAATAGGTAGAAAACGTTTTAAGTTAAACGGTTTTATTGTACAATCGATAGAATAGACGCTGATGACCTCAGATGTTGAGCGTCCATAATCTACAATTTCTCTTTCTACAATCGATAGTGTAGCAAGAAAATAATTATGGGCCACCAATCTGGCTAAGATAAAATCATGAGGCGCATTTACATTAGGGTCGAAGAAAACAGTCGAAAGCCATATGATTTCCAAGCTCTAACAAAATTCGCCCCACGATTTTATTTTAGTTTGATCAAAACACCAGAAAAGGTGACTAATAATTATTTTCTAGGTATTAGTACACTATCGATTATGCAGAAAAATCGTTTAACTTAAAAAGTTTATTTTTAAGTTTTTAGTGTGCTTTATTAAAAGTGTGGACCAATTAGCTAGTTATCATAATATGTGAACAAAATTTCATCTGAATCGGTTAACAGGAAGTTGGACTCCAAAACGGCTGGACCGATTTTAATGAAATTTTCAGTCAATTTTTCGACTAGCCTAGCGGGTGATTCTGTGAAGTTTGATAGCGATCGAATCAACAGACTTTTTTTTTGTTTTTTGGCAATTTTGACTTTTCTTTGATTTTAGAGCATTCACAATTAAAAGCGATTGAATTCGCGTAAATATACAATACACGTTAAGAATTTTATGATAATGATTCTCATCTTTTATGTTCTATATATTACATTTACTTACACCCGGGCGAAGCCGGACTGGGCCTAATTATTATAAAAACCCGGGTCGCAGTGCCAAAACCCTGCCGACAATATACCTAGTGTATTTGCTTATACAGACAGTGTGGCTCTATTGTGCGAACTTAAGTTGATTTTTGGGCAAAATAAAAAAATTGACTCCTTAATACACCCCTTAAAATAACATTTGTTTTCTTATTTGCAATATTATTATCAATCGAACCTCTATACCAAATTATATACAACTTTCAGTAAATAAATCAGTATCTGTAAACTAGTAATTTCATAAAATTTGTAAGTCCGGTCCTGTCGGCCTGATTTTATTAAAATTTTAGGGACACTTTTTAATTACTACGAAAGGGTTAAATGTCAATTTTGAAACGATTCTGAGAATTTTTTCGGTATTTTGGGGCCAAAAAAACATTTTTCAACCCCTAAAAACTACCCTTAAAATGGCCCGATTACGCCCATTTTAAATAGGCTTCTTGCGGTGATGGATTTCAACACGTGGGCCAAATTTCGTTATAATCAATTAACTCTTTCGAAAGTTATTGCCCGCACACATATATATATATACGTATATATATATATATATATATATATATATATATATATATATATATAATTCAAGATGGCGGGAGGTACACGATCTCGTAAAAATGTGTCTGATATAAACGGTGAAAACATCGAAAGTATTGGTGAAAAATTTGTGGAAATGTTGTCAACGGTAGAATTCTGTGAGGCAATGAGTAATATAATGAAAGAAATATTCCAGAAAACATGTAGTGATTTATTTGTGGAAATAAAAATTTTAAAAGAGACAAATCAGAAATTAGTTGAAGAGATGTCGAACTTAAAAAGTCAAATGAAAAAACCAGAGGTTCATCAACGGTTATATAATGAAGTAGTGACTAGCAATAATGCGAAGAAAAACTCGAGTGGCAAAAAACAAAGCAATTCAAAGTCTCCTGATAAGAAACAAACTTCTGTTTGTGTATCCAATAATAAAGTATGTAATCCGGAGATAAAAGATAACAGTAATGACAATGCGCTCAATCTGAGCTCTGGCAGGAACGAAATTAACGATGTAGTTAGAAATACTATAATTAGGAATTGTCATAGTGTGACAGTAACAGAAGACCCGACGGACAGTTCTTCCTCTTCTTCTGAGCAAGACAATGATGATAACGATGGTTTTCAGAGCGTAAACCGAAGAAGAAAGAATAAAAGTAAACGCGTGATAATTGGTGAAGCATCTCAAAATGACTTATTAAAAATTGCAAATAAGAAAATTTGGCTGTATCTTGGAAAGATAGACCACAGTGTGACAAGAGAAGATATTTTAAATTATCTAAACATCAAATTTCCTAGCTTTAAATTTGAATGTGAGAAATTACAATCTAAAGGCCATGCAAGTTTCAAAATAGGAGCGGATGCTTCACTAAATGAACAACTATACAACCCTGCTACATGGCCTTCTGGACTTATTATAAAAAGGTTTTTGTTTTTTCGTCAAAAACCAGTTAGATTCGAATAATCTAGATTACAATGAGAATGAAACAAATTTAATTCAAGAAAGTAACTTTATTCCGGATTTTAAAATCTTAGTTCAAAATATTCAATGCCTTAGAAACAAAGTTGGTGAAGTAGAAGTGTTTTTAAATGAAAGTAGCCCGGACATATTATGTATTTCAGAACACTGGCTTACAGAAACTGAAATTACCGTAACGAAAATAAACAACTTCACATTATTATCTTCTTATTGCAGAAAAAACCATATTCATGGCGGAGTTGCCATCTATTGTAAAAACTCCTCAGATTATGAAAAAATACATGAAATTGGTGAGCTTTCTGTGGAGATGGAAATGGAATGTTGCGCTGTGAAAAGCACAAAACACAAATTTATAGTGGTGTGTATTTATAGACCTCCAAATAGTGACTTTAGTATATTTTTAGAAAAAATTGATACTATTCTATTCCTGTTCAGAAAATCTAAGTACCATATTTTTATTTGTGGGGACTTTAATATAAATTGGTTGAATGCCACTGACATAAAAGTAACGAAATTGGATAATCTGTTAGCGTCATATAACATAACTGGTCGGGTCAAAGACGCTACAAGGGTAACAAGTAATTCTGTGTCATTGATCGACAATGTTCTATCTAACATTAAATCGAATTGGTGTGAAACCAAGGTTGTAGCGAATGCGCTTTCGGATCATCATGCTATCATGTGTTGTTTCCATTGTAACTCTAAGAATAAAGTTCATGAAAACTTATATAAAACAATAAATGTCTTATCGGATGAAAATTATCTAAATTTTCATCGTTTATTGAATAATGAAACCTGGGATTCAGTATTTGAACAAAAAGATGTTGATATGAGTTATCTAAGTTTTCATGATACCTTGACGTATTATTATAATATTTCATTTACTAAAAAAAAAGTCAATTTGGCTAAAAACAAGTTTAATATTAGCAGAGGATGGATAACACCAGAAATTAAACACCTTTCGGATTGTAAACGTACCCTGTATTTAATAATGAAAAATCAAACCGATTTAGGTCAACATACTGCATTAATTAAAGCAAATTATACAAATATTTGTAAACAAATCACACGATGCGTGAATGATGCAAAAAAATCTTATTATAGCAAACACATAGAAAATGCTAGCAACAAATCTAAGGCGACTTGGCAACTTATTAATAACCTGAATGGAAAAGAACCCAACACTAAACATGATACGGTACCCATTATCAATAGCAACGGAGTTTGTATATCTGATCCACTAGAAGTAGCAAATAGCTTTAATGAGTATTTTGTTAACGTTACAGAGAATCTTAACTTAAAAGATCCATCGATGAACATAAATCTAACGCCATTAAATAATGGCAGCAGCATCTTCCTCTACCCATGTAATGAGAATGAAATATATAATATCTGTTTATCATTGAATAATAAAAAATCAGTAGGCTGGGATAATTTTTCCAATAATGTTTTGAAATCATGTGCTCATGTAATAGCAAAGCCGTTATGCTATATTATCAATCAATGCTTTTTACAAGGAAAATTCCCGTCTCTTCTTAAACGGGCGATCGTTAAACCGCTGCACAAAAAAGGAGACGCTAGTAGTTGTGATAACTATCGGCCTATTTCCTTATTAAGCAATGTCTCAAAAATTATTGAAAAAATTATCTTAAACAGATTTCAAACTTTTCTGCAAAAAAATAATATAATATCTAGCAACCAATTTGGTTTTCGCAGTGGTAGTTCAGTTGAATTAGCAATTTTCAAAATGATAAATCCAATTATTAAAGCGTGGAATGACGGGAATTTGTCTGTTACGGCACTGCTTGACCTTTCAAAAGCCTTTGACAGTGTCCATCATGAGCTACTCTGTGCTAAATTATACAACTATGGAATAAGAGGTGCTGCCCTAGATTTGGTATCATCTTATTTGTCCGATCGCACACAAACAGTGCAACTGAACAATATAAAGAATAGTCATGTCCATTCTATCAGATCCCTTAGTCACCCGGTGACAAGAGGAGTACCTCAGGGATCGATACTTGGTCCGCTGTTTTTATATTGTACACCAATGACTTTTCAAAAAATTTCGATGACAACATCATACTGTTTGCGGATGATACGGCGGTAGTTTTCGAAAATAAAAATTTAGATCTCTTGCTTAAACATATTGATAGCTCAATGGTTTCCATTAAAGACTGGTTTTATCAAAACAGTCTAGCTTTGAATTTAAACAAGACTAAATTCATTAAATTTGGCAATTATGGGGACTTTCCCTCTAGTTTGAACTTAGCAAATGCTACCTCTATTCCCGTAGATAATTGTGTTAAATTTCTAGGGGTATATATAGATAAAAATTTGAAGTGGAACAGTCATGTAGAACACGTTATATCTAAAATAAACAAATATATTTACTTACTAAGGTCAATTAGCAAGATCGTTCCGATTACTATTTCTTTAAATATTTATCATGCTTTTGTAGAGTCAAACTTGCGTTTTGGCATAATTTTCTGGGGTTCCTCTTCTAATATGGAGGACTTGTTTAAAATTCAAAAAAGAAGCCTTAGAGCTATTGAAAAGGTTGGTCCAAGACAGTCTTGTAAACCGCTGTTTAAGAAGCATAACATATTGACACTATACGATGTATATATACTGGAAAGCGCCTCTTTCGTTAAAAAATATCCGCAGCTATTTGCAGAAAACATTCGTACCCATGGGTATGAAACACGGACGAAAAATGATTATGTCACATCTCGTGTTAAAGTAAACAAAGGGCCCTTAAACATTATATTGAAAATATACAACAAATTGCCACAACATATTAAAGATTTACCTTACCAAAAATTTAAAAAACGTTTAAAAAACTTTCTTTTACAGAACAACTTCTACTGCCTCGATGAATTTTTAAACACGCCAAATTGTTTTTTTTTTAATACTGACTTTTAATGTGTTTATCAATAATAAAATAATGTTAATAATTCTAATGTAAGTTTTATCCGGACTCATTCTACACTGTATTCGCAGTATTTAAAGAATAAAGTATATTTATTATTATTATTATTATTATTATTATATATATATATATGTAAACATTTTTAAAAATGGTGCCAAAGTGTTTAAGAGCTTATGAAACGTCGAGAAAATTTGGTCCGACCCCTAGGTCCCGCCATCCGACCGACGCCAATAGTGTATGTTTCCATATGGCAAATACACTAAAAAGTAATGAGGCTTTGAAATGAAATCGGTATTTAAAACAATGTTATATACGTACACATATTTTTGTTTACTATACAGTTTATTGACGTCAGGAAAACGACAAAACTTTTTAACTTTTGAAAAGTAAAACATGATATTCTGTAGGTACAATGAAATGGAGCAATTTGGAAAGTCTTCTGATTCTATCCTATAAGAAATTAAACTTTTAAACGACATTAATATTGTAATAAAAATAAAGTTGAAGGTAACGCCAGTAAGTATTATAGTTTTGAGTAGATATGTACCGAATTTTGCGCAACACATAAATAATTATTTCGGTACTTGCATGAAAGTGGCTATAAAAAATCACAGTAATATTCCAATAAAGTTTAAGATTACTTATGAAAAATATTCAGTGACGAAACGGTAAACAAGAACTAATATTGCTTGATAATTTTTCTCTAGTTTTCGTAAAATCTGAATTCTTAAAGGGGAGTTAGACGAAGATATTTTAGAATTAGAATTAGAATTTATTGTTCCACAAAATACAACAAAATAATACAATTTACAATAGTATTTAAATACATATGTTTGAAAACAAAAGAAATACGAAAAAATATAATTTCTCAGTTGTGGAACTAGATCCATCTGAAGGTAAAAGACCTGTTTTAGATGAACCATCTTAAAAATCTATATTGTAGAAGAATATAAGAATTCTCTGCTATAATATAGGTAATATAATTCAGTTTGCAATTTTGAAGTTTAATTCTATAATTCTATACAGTTATACTTAATAATCTTTCAACATTTGAGCATTTTAGCAACCATTGATATATGTATGTAATTTCCAAATTTATTAGTTTTATTTAGTTTTAATATGGATTGGTAACAAACTAAATATACGGGGAGCTGTAAATACGAAATATCTCTGAAATAAACTTATTGAAGCTTTTGGAACGAAAACTTTTTTATTTCTAGCATTTGTTCTTTTTTCTGGTTCACTTCTGTCTACTGAAATACTGTTTGCGTAAAATATTTTTAAAATTTTGTAGAGATATAAATGTCTGGCAGGAAGAATTTGAAGTTGTTGAAATAACGGAATTGAGTGTTCATACTTCATATTTTTAAATAACATGGCTCTAATAATACGTTTTTGTACAAAAATGACATATTATAATTGTTAAAATAGGCTTCGCCCCAACACTGAATTCCATAATTTATTTTAGATTGCACCAAAGCGTGATACACATTTGTTAAAATATTTAGGGAATTTTAAGATTTTATAGTACTAGTTAGAGATTGTATGCTTTTGCCATCATAAATAGCTTCGTAATTTTTGAAAATATCTTTACCAATCCCTCAAACAAATAAACTCAATAGATACTATTCTAAAGTTCACTTAATAACTTTTGCTAAGTTTATAAAAGCTTCAGCGTGTTAATTCAAAGTTTGTATACAAATATGTAAACCAAAATATGCTAGCGTTGAGTGACTAACATTGTATAATCATATATATAGTGCTAACTGCGACGTTACGTTAAATTTTCAGTTCAAATAAAATTTCAATTACAAAGGCAGGGCCAGATACATGCCAAGGCTGGCACAATAATAATTTGCGAATATTTGCTTCAAATATCGTTCTCTCCTTCTCCAGTGAAGAATTTTAGTTCGCGGTAGGAGAAACCAGCACTGTATATAAAATACAAACTACTGTGCTTGGTAAAAGCATATAAATCATAAATATCAACAGTAGTTTAAAATCATACACATCTTCCCGAGTCATCCGGTTGGGCGTTCAGTATGATGCTGCTAACTTTTAATCAAGACTTTAAAGTTGCTTAATTTCAAAACTAGAAATTAGTATGTGATAACTTTGTTACAAGATTATGCACGGTATGCAAATATGTAAGTGCAATCTGTTCAGTGAAATAATTAATTCTGAGAACGTGACACTGATCTATACCACTGTGTAATTGCAATTTGTGTGGTAGACCAAATTTTGTACAGAGACTATTAATTTAGAATTTCATCTCCTCATAGAAAATAATAAAATAAATACATATATACTTTTAATTTTTGCCGAAATTAAATACACAAATTCATTACACGTGATGAACATTTTCTGATCGGTACTGTATACTGTGTAAAGTGTAAACCCTGCTGAGCTTTTCAACTGTCAACTGCAGAAAATGAATACGTTTTACTCGGGAACAGTAAATTTTATCTAACAAAACATAATAATAATAAATTAATTTATATTGAATTAAAATACGTATGGTAGGTATATACTAATAAAACCTAAATCCTTTGTTAGACATTTGTATCCACCGGTATTAAAAATTTCAAAAAGCAAATATTTTTGTCCCACAAAATTGAGTCAGAGAAGGCGACATTCGTCAATATTTCTTTACGAGATTTAGAATTACGGGAAGGCAAATTAACATTTTTCTGTGGAAAAATTTGTGTAAAGCTTATAATAATTTTATTAATAACAAGTAATTAAAAAAAAAACACCTGAAAATTCTACAAATAATTATTTATTTCTCGACGATCGTTTCGGACAATAAGTCCATCCTCAGGTTTTTGTACTCCTGAGGATGGACTTATTGTCCGAAACGATCGTCGAGAAATAAAGAATTATTTGTAGAATTTTCAAGTGTTTTTTTTTTTTTTTATTACTTATTATTAATCATGTTCTATCACGTGCCGAGTGAAAAATCAGTGCAGATAATTTTATTGTTTTTACCTAATTTTAAATCTTCTATTTAGATCAAATAAACTGTAAATAAATTGGATTAAAGTCATATGGGAAAAATGATAAATATTTCTAATATATTTTGAAGCGTTAAAATCAAATACTGAATAAGATTTTACATAAAAATTAGAGATTTCTAACGCGTGAGGAAGTGTGTTTTACATACACACAATTGATATTGAACAACTAGTAGTCGCCTTAAGTAAACTTACATTTTTATATTCAAATTTCACATGTTTCACAAGTACTTATTGATTTGTTTTGCATATACACGTTTTACAACAGTACCACTAAACATTTTCATAAATAAAGAATCCATTTGTTTATTTATGTTTTGGATAACTATATTTAGAATAAGACACTGATTTATTATTCATATTGGTAGGTACCTAAAGTTTGATGGAATTTTCTGTTATAAATCACTTTTCGAAATTAATTAGTCTGGCTATAAAATATATTCATTATTTTGGCATATATCTACTAGATTAATATATTTATTATTAAATATTTCCATGAACATAACAATGTTCGTATTCTATTCTATTAATTGAATATTGTCAAGAAATTATTGACGACCAATATACTGAGAAAACATTAATTAATTGCTACTCACCAGCATTGTCATACAGAATATATTGTATTTACTCACCTAAAACAAAATGTAACAATCAGTTATTTGTATTACATCTTTGATTAAAATAATATAGATTTGAGGTGTAATCATTAGAATATAAATAATTAATTTTAATAGAAATCAGTTTCACGGGTAATTGGAATAAAAATAAATCAATTTAAACACTCATTGATTGCAACGTTTCGTCTTTATATATTCTGGAATTGAATAAAGACGAAACGTTGCAATCAATGAGTGTTTAAATTGATTTATTTTTATTCCAATTACCCGTGAAACTGATTTCTATTATAATATATTCTGGAATTGAACTTTAAAGATGAATTAATTGTAGTTGTTATCCACTTTCTGTAAAAAAAACAACTTGACGTTCGACGAAATCGCCGGTAGAATCACATAAGATTTAATTATTTGCGAGATTGAAAAAAGTGACACAAAAAATAACATTCGAACTGAAAAATTAAGAAAAATTATCCTCCAATTAATATGAATCATTACCTAAAGCACCAATAAATTATTTGCCGCAAAAATCCAGTTGTCATAATTTTCTCTGTCTTTAAACTTTAGAACACTTTGAATATATTTTGTGGTCATAATTACGTGAAATTATAACAAATATTTTTGAATAGTACCTTTGAAAAATTACTTAAAAAATGGGATGTTGCCCATAACCTATTAGAACACATTGATTTTCTCACACAGACTGAATAGTGTATGTTCTTTGAATCATGGTTTCACATCGACAATATTACATAATTTTGATACAGAAAAGATATTTCTGTGCAATAAATTATGCCTCAGCCACACACTCGACGAGTGGCATGGGAAGTAGCGAGGAAAGGAGGCAGAGACGTTGTGTGGCCGCGTTACTCGTCATGCCGCACGTCATGTTCATCGTCATGCCCAGTGCTCCCTCGATTGTCGGTTTTTTGTGCGCGAGTTAAAGGACTGGCTTTAAGAGAACGAGTAAGCCGGCCACATACTCCCGCGCCACTCAGTACGCATCAAGCGGTCTAAGTATAAAGGTATAGTAGTCCAAGAGCTAGTAACGCGTGTTTCTGAAAATTTGACGATTAGATTATATAGTTAATTTTATAGGTTTATTATCATTTTGAAAAATATTTATTACAAATAGGTTTCATAAAAATGTTTTTAAAAGTATCTTCAATTTTCCTCCTCATCACCACTGTCCTCTGATTCTTCTTCTGTTGAAAGGGAGTGAGCTACTGCGGTGATCGCTGCTCACTCACGCCGCCAACCACGCACTACCTATCTCTTTCTATTTTAAATAAGAGTTATTTTCATGTCTGCCGTTAATTAAACCCCGGAAAAAGTGTGTGGCTTTTTGTTATTAATTTTTTTAATATTTAATTAAGAGGCTATTAAAATTTCAGAGTGAATCAAACACTTCAAATACCTAGTTATAAAAAAAAAACTTTGGGGAGGTTTAATTATATGTAAACCCTCTCAAAAATGTCTGCCTTATTAAATTTTATTTTTAAAATCATTTAAAATTTCGATTAAAGTTTGTTGGCCTCTGAATTGAACACTTTTTTCGGGTTCAATTTTATTACACCTTTCTGTAATGCGCAGTACCTGGTGTCCCGGGTTGGGCTAAGCCAACACAGGTATTCTGGCTTTTTATCTCATAGATACTACATTTGAGAAATTTTAAGGTGCATCAAACACTTCATGAAACACCTGTTACTAGCTCTCCGACTGTGGCACGCTGCCACAGTATCGACCTCCATTGCTGAAAGGCGAAAGCCGAGTGAGTAGCCTCGCGAGTACAGGAGTGTCTGGCCGCTTAGGGCAACATCGCGACAGCGCGATGAGCAGAGCGAGTAGCAGTGCGATGAGCATAGTCTGGCAGTAGGGTTACATTCATTGCATAAATAATTCATCTTTTTATTCTATTGTATAAATGAAATAAGAAATTTTTCAGTTCATGTTAGAACGTGTATTTAAAATAAAAAAAAAAGAAATCAATGTGTAAAACTAAAATAATATTTAACTAAATCTATAGACTTTTATTTTTTAACATTTTTTATATATTTTATAAAATTAAATCAGAATCAACACTAGAAAAAAATTTAACATACCTAAGTGTAAAATGCGAAACGATTTTATGTTGAGAAATAATGCACTACACCTGATCGCAGACAATATTCATTATTTCTATTATAGAGCCTCGTACATATGCGATTTAAGATTTTTCCCGAGAAAGCATTTTTTTTTTGTATAGAATATCCAAAAAGATTTAAAAATGTTTATATTCGTCTTACGACTAAGACTATATACACAAGTATATACGCAGTTTTCAGTTAAGAAGCAACATAAGCGGGTTTTGTTTATTCATTTCCAAAAATATCACCATTGGCAGCTAAACAGAATCTTAAACAGTTCTAAAAATTATTATGTAAAACATAATTAACTATTTGCGGGATAAACGTTTGAGAAACTTTCATTATTGTCCTTTTAAGTTGGTCAATATTTTTCAGTTCATCACTAAATACTATTGTTTTCATAAAACCCCAATAAGAAAAATCATTCAGAGACAATTCTAGAGTTAATGTATTTCTTCTCCAGGACAAATCTACAGTTGAAGAACGACAGTATTCAAGAAGTCCCTAACTTGTTAAAGCATTAATGATTTCCATGATTTTTACTGTATGGATTTGCTTGTAAGTATTATAAACTTTGTATGCTTTTTTCATAGTATGAGTTATTTGTTCGAGGAAATTGAAAGTCATCATCATCTAGCTTATAATAGGAGTTTACGGCCGACAAACACACAATTTAAAATTTTAATAGCATGCACACGTTTATCAATTCTTCAGGCAACATCTGATATATTCTCCTTATTTCAATACTCAAAGACTGTAATAGTTGACCGCCAAAGTTCCGACATTAGTCTGTAAGTATACTCTCAACTCTCTAGCAAAGCTAGATAATGCAATTATTTGTCGAGAGCACGATAGCAGACTTGTAGTTTCCAATTTAACAGTACAATAACCCCTTTACTATAATGTGAGCCTGAACTACTATTGAGTTCTACAGTCACGGTGTACAAGTAACTTAAATATCGTTTGTGTTTTGTTTTAATGGTACAGAAAGACCCCGCTTAACGTGGGAGATACGTTCCAATAAGTTCCTGCGTTATACGAAATAGCGCTAAACGAGATCATCTTAATACGTAGATAATTAGCATAAGTGAAACAGAACCGAAAATAAGAAAATTTTGTAGCATTATTAAATACATTTTTATCACATTAATTGTAGATTTATTAATTGCTAATATTGACTTTTGTTCATAAAACACTTATGAAAATCAAATAAAAGTTTGAGTAAGAAGTTATGTTTGTGATGAGCAAGGTTCCTCATTTGATATATTTTGTTTTTTTGTGAGGAAATCATCTACTGTCGTTTGCCTTTTTCTGTTTCATTCAGGAAGCTGTTGTCGATGACAAGATATTGCATCAATGACACTTCATCTTGCCTTTGAACTTCTATCAACATTTGAATCATTTTGTATAAATTGATCCATAATTTATAGTGGCTAAACTTTTGTTTAGAAATCGCGTTATACTGAAACAGCGTTAAACGGAGCAGCGTTAAGTGAGGTCTTACTGTTATGTTAATGGTGTAAGTTTCGATCAAACCCTCAATTATAACACAGGTACCTTTGGTCTTACAAAAGTCGCTTATAATGAACTTTAATTAAACCTTTTTCCGAAGTTAGCCCTTTTTTGTCTAATTTCTCTGAACTAATGGTTCTCATCCACTGAATTGATTCGGATCGGATCGATTCTGCATGGCAGTATATACGCACAATTGATGTTGCCGAGTCGTTCCGAGCTGACTATAGTGCGTGCGAACTCATTTAATTTCATTTATCCCAAAACTGTTGGTCATGCCGATTCAAATCAGTGGGAATGGGATTTTTTAAGGTAAAGATAATCGGCTACCATATGGGGATGGTACCTACTTGAAAACAACTAGACTAATTACATTTATAAAATGCACTTCTATCGATTGTTCGATACATTTTTGCAAAGAAACGTGCATAATACATATATATGTGACACATTTTATGACAAGCGGATGCATAAATATAAATCTTCGAATAGTTTCGCAACGTATCCGGGAGCCTTGAACCAAATATTTGTTCAACAGTTTCAACACTTCATTCACTTTGTTTATATGAAAATTCAAACTGTAAAATATTCCACATTGTAATTTATTCGCAACTGATTTACATTCCTGTTACGAAGCAATGTGTTGCAATAATTCAAATTAATGTGTCGTACTTTTTACACGAGCATAAATTAACTTTCTTTTTTTGAAATTAAACTTTTTTGTTTTTTTAGCTCGCGGGAAAGCAGAATATTCTGTAACGACAATTGAGTAAAAGTGACGTCACGTTTTTTTGAAAATTTTAACTGCACTTAACTGAGAACAGTTGCTAGCTTAGGTCGTTACGTGACTGCTTACTAACTATTGAAAATGACAAACCTAGGTTCGAATTCCAAAATGTACTTTTTTTATAGGTCACTACTAGTACATAATAACTGCACTCACGTTCTAAATATACAAATTTTTTTTATATTGCTTATATATATATTTTTTTTTTCTTTTTTTACCGGGGTTCGCACTTTTGGATTTATCAACGATTTTTGACTACTATCAGTTTGAAAAATGTGGTTATACCCGACTGCCCCAGAAGGAAGGTAATGACGTTTTTTTAAGTATGATGTTGACCACGCTAACAAAAATTAAAAGTATGAAGGTGGCCATAAGAAACGTTGACTGAAATGACCATTGAACGAAATCAATACGGTTTCTGCCATCTGGAAACTATATAATAACATACTAGACGACTACAACCTTTGATTACAATCAATAGTCGTTTTAAGTGTCATCCAGCGGAAAAAAATAAAAACCGAAATAAAATTTTGCAAATGTTTTAAAATATTTGAAGTTAATTTTTTGTCAGTATTGTTCTTAAACTTTTTGAAGATTTTGTTTCAATAAATTATTTGCATGCATATTAAAAATAGTTTTTAATCACGCCAAAGAAGTATAACTTCAAAAGCGTGTACATAAATACACGCATCCACTTTTTAGGGTTCCATACCTCAAAAGGAAAAAACGGAACCCTTATAGGATCTGTCCGTGTCTGCCCGTCCCACTGTCAAAGTCAATTTGCGCCGAACTACTAGACCGATTGAGTTGAAATTTGGTACACATATGTAAACCGGTGACCATAAGACGGACGTGTAACGTAAATGAATGAATTTTGAACATGGGGGTAATTTTTGGAGAAAAAATAGGAAATTTTGAAAACTGTACCGTGTGACATATCAAATGAAAGGGCTTGTAGTAAGGGTCTCAAATATATTTTTTTATAATTTTAAAATAAATAGTTTTAAAGTTATTTAAGAAAACAGATGAACAATTGACCATTTCCCCCCATATCTCCGAAACTACTGCGCCTAAAATTTTGAAAAAAATAGGGAATGTCGGGTCTCACACATAGCTTACAGAAAAATTGAAACGAAAATCTTAAGTCTTAAAGTACTCATGGAAAACGGAATAGTACGGAACCCTCTTCTCGCGAGTTCGACTCGCACTTGACCGGTTTTTTTTTTCACTTTACACACCGAGGACGTACTCGTATTAACGATGTGGACTATCGAAGTACGGATTCATTAACAAACCGTCCTCCGTAATGTGTAATTAGTGTGTGACCTATTCTGAACTGTCAACATCCATGAGAAATCGATAAAACGATGTAGGTGGTGTGGGGTTAGCTGGCATCTTTCTCTAATCTAGTTCGTACCTGTGTAATGTGTGTTTTGTCTAAGCGAAGCACAATTGATGAAAATTATATAGCAAAAACAATCATAATTTCACTTCGAAAGATTCTTTGGTAGGCACATAATTGAACAATAAATAAGAGACCTCGCACATCTATCAAGCACGGCCAGCACACCACGGTTCGTGAAAGTACCCATGTTATTTGAATAGCGCAGATTAAACCAGTACTTACCGCCCACAACCAGCAATAAGCAGCGACCGTCAGTTGGTCACCTGCAATTTATGTTTAGCCGTGCTCGACCGATCTAGTGTACTAGTTATTTTATTAATTTTCATTAATTAATTTGCATTGATAAATCTACTTGAAAACTGCAAAATGTCTACCGCACATTCCGACATCTGCCCTAACAGTTGCTAGTTTGAGCCGGTCTAGTGTAGGATATAGTGCAGGTTGCGGGCTTGTGCTGTGCAGAGCATGCTAGTTTATGCTTGGCAAGTGGGCGCGGTCTTTAAATATGAAAATACAAACACTTGGAAAAGTTCTAAAAGCATACTTTATAAATTCATTCAACTGGTTGCGGTCTTTGAACCCATCTCCATATTTGTCTGTATTTCTCGAGACGGGTTAATAGTCCAAAACAATCGTTAAGTGAATTTATAAAAATTGTACTTTGTTAACGTCTATTTTTTATTTAAAATAAATAAAATTGACGACTATTTTATCAGATTTTATTGAAATTTAATTGAGAACAACGTTTCAGCCTGCGTTCAAATTTCAATAAAGCAGTTAAAATGTCCTTTAATTTTATTTATTATAAAAATTGTATTTGTAAAACGTTTTTACGTTTCTGTGTTTTTATATTTATTATGCTATAATAAATTATTGTATACGGGGTTTTAATAAAATTTGTAAATTGAGTTTTGTGTAACAATCCCTATTATTTTTTACGAACTGTATGAAAGCTATATTATATTTAATAACCAATTTACTTGAGCGATAAACAAGAAAAGCCTTTTTTATTTGCTTTCCTTTAGGATCCAAATTTAAAAAACCCGGGTCGCAGTGCCCAAACCCTGCCGACAATATAGTGTATTTGCTAATACAGGCAGTCTGGTTTTATTACATGAACTTAAGTTTGTTTTTGGTCAAAATCAAAAATTTAACCCCTTAATACACCCCTTAAATTAACAGTTTGTTTCTTAATTGCAACATTACTATCATCGAACATCTACACCAAATTAAATACACCTTTCAGTAAATAACTCACTATCTGCAAACTAGTGTTTTCATAAAATTTGTAAGTCCGGTCCTGTCGGGCCGATTTTATTGAAATTTTAAGGTCACTTTTTAATTGTTACTAAAGGGTTAAATTTCAATTTTCAAACGATTCTGAGAATTTTTTCGGTATTTTGGGGCCCAAAAACATTTTTCAACCCCTAAAAACTACCCTTAAAATGGCCCGATTAGGCCCATTTTAAATAGGCTTCTTGCGGTGATGGATTTCAATACGTGGACCAAATTTAGTTGAAATCAATTAACTCTTTCGAAAGTTATTGCCCGCACACATATATATATATATATATATATATATATATATATATATATATATATATATATACATATATATATAAACATTTTTAAAAATGGTGCCAAAGTGTTTAGGAGGTTATGAAACGTCGAGAAATTTTGGTCCGACCCCTAGGTCCCGCCATCCGACCGATGCCAATAGTGTATGTTGCCATATGGCAAATACACTAAAAATCCGGCGATGTGGTGCACAACTAGAGCTCGAAAGGAATCAAACGTAACAAAGTTTTCAAAATCGTTTAATCCATATTATGGTCTGAATGTGTGATACAAAAAAACGTGACAAATAAATTCACAGACGTATTGACAAAGCGAGTGTATAAATAGACGCTTTAGCTACCGCTATTCTTGCCTAAAGAGTCACTGATTAATAAGGAAAGACCATTTTCATTGTAAACGTTGAAAAATTGTCAACAGATCCTAATCAAATTCACGTAATTTTCATTTTTTTTAAGTTGCGTAATCTTTGTGATATCTAATATTCTCTCGATTTTTTTTTAAATTGAGCAGTAGTTCAAACATAATTACCCTACATCGTATTTGCAGCTTCTGCACATGTAAGAATTATAGGGGTTCTTATCTCCAAATAATGATTTGCCAACAGATGGTCAGCTTCTATACATTATCTGACGACTGAGGTCTGAAAGAGACAGGATCTACTTAGGGAATAATGGGGCTTAAGCCCTGGGCATCCAACGCCAAGAGCCCACAAATATTGAATTATTATCAGATATACTGACCATTAACAATGAGCAAATATCGTATAGTAAAAAATAATTAAAATTAAAGATTATTATCATTATCATATATAAAAAAAATTGGGGAAATTTTTTGGGCTAAGTTTCTACTTCGATTTTGGTGTTATTAAAAATAAATTTTAAATCCCAATTTAAAAATTCCCATTGGGCCTCAACAAAGCTTAGGTCCCGAAAAACCTAAACCTGCTGCTGATTGGAGCTTTAAAATATTAGCAAAACAGCAAATGCACGCTACGTTCATATAATACGTTGACCTAGGACGCTATAGTCCCTAGGCACACCAAGTTGAAAACATTGGCAATATTTAGAACAAGACGTTTTGTTATAAGTATTGATAATATTGAACGATTTGAGAAGTCAGCAGAAACCATCTGCTAAAAAATTCGCCCATCTTAGTATTAATATGCCGAAGAAAGGATTTATTTCTCACAATGGTCGTCATACAGAATCCATTAATTCATTAGAGATCAATGATTTCGTATGAGTGGTTATCTTTAAAACATGACATTTTCCTAAATTTCATTTGCAACGAACAATGTCGCTTTAATTTTCTTTGAAATAAAAATATACAACGGATATTGAAATATTTTTGGTATATAAATAATCTCGACGATCGTCTGTTTGTTATTTACATTCGTGATGTCTCGGCGCGGACGTTGCTAGTCACACGTCGGTTACCTCCAATGATCAGCTTGCTCCAGTCGTTAAAATTTAGCGACACACGTAAATTGCACATAACATATTACGTGTGATAAATTACTTACGCGCTGGAGCACTTTGATCGAACACATCTGTGCTACTAATAATGCCCTGAGAAGTCGATAACATAATATACAGGTGATTATATTTGGCGTCATTTACTTATTTAATTTATTTATTACAGTCTCAATTATTAGACACAAATATACTAGTGCAAGCGATCACAAACTACGAGCGTAGAGCAAAAATTTTGAGGGTTGGAAAGACAGAATGAAAACTTATTTCATCATTTACGTACTATGTAATTTTTTCGTATATTCACCCATCCCTTGATTCCCTTCATGTCAGTTTAATTGGAGCTCCACTGTATTTATTGATCTCGATTTTTTGTTGATAGTTAAGGAAGAAAACCTTAACTTTTTACCGTTTGCAAAGGTGTGCATAAGCTTACAGCAGGTTGGAAAGCATCTAAAAAGCAGTTATTTAGTACTAATAATTTAGGGACCTTAACAGATACAAGCATAATATATAAAATAGTCAAAATTATACACATAATATGTGAATAGAAATTAATAATAAAAATTAACCATGAAAAATTAACAATTAAGATTAAAAAATGTAATCTTACAACTGACAAAAACGTTACTGTTGTAATAGTAGATTGTAGGTATATGCCTAAACCTGTCACCTACTCAAATGTTTCGTATGATTTGAAACGTCAAAATTTTATAGGAGAAGGGTCACTCGTGTCTTACAATACTTTACAAGCATTGAAAGGCAGTCTAAAAAGTCCTCAAATGAATTTATTAGTAGGAAGATTGTTTTTAGAATAAATAAGCTGCAAACTCTATGCCAATTTGATGTTAGTGAATTTCAATCAATATTAGCTTTATACTAACTTCAACTATCAACACTAAAGGTGCGATTCAACTTTCGCTTTTCTTTCACCTGACCAAATTTATTCTCTTTTTTTTTGCACACAAAGGTCTAACAACCTGAACTCTTCAATATGCCTACTGCTTATAAGCTGCGTTAATTTAATAAGAAACAAATTAGTAAATACACAAAAGAATGTAATATTAATTATTATAATATGTACTATAACGTATAGTTTGAATGTTTTCTTTTTCAGAATTGACATTACAGGTTTATACGACTTTTTGAATAAAAATAGAATCGATTTTCATCCGAAATGTTTGTGCTTAAGATACCAGTGGAATAAATAGATCCATTTACATAGAATTGATGTGTTCTCGTTTGGAATGATTTATTCTGTTCTAAAACAGAGCCGAACTTATAAGAAATCGATCAAACAGATTTTTTTATATAAATGGCCGATTTTAATGTACTATTTGATAAGCGAAATTCTATTTTAAAATGATTCAACTACCTACTGTTATTAAAAAAAAACTATTGTCCAAAAAAATAATATAGGGGAAGGTCCTTTAAAATGGGATACTTAGGTAAAATGGGATACCTTAATTATTTTTAAATATACCCAATGCCATCTTTTGTAAAATTCACGAAATCCACCTCACTTGATAAGATTTATCTGTAGTACTTTCAGTACGATAGTGTTACAAGTGTCAAATTTAAGCAACTTTTTAAGTTTTCAACAGTTTTGTTATAAGAATACTGGTATCATAAGGTAAGCATTTTGCCTAATTGAGTAATGAGATTATGACGGCGATATTTTTACCAGTTTTAGTGTCAAAATGTGTTACTTTGTATATAAAATTTCCGCGCCAATTTTGTAGATTATAATAGTGCATGCTGTTTTTGACATAGTGTAGATACGTTGATAAAATGGGATATGGAGTATGTTGATAAAATGGGATATGGAGTATATTGCTAAAACGCCGCAAGAAGCAAGTGGTAAAAGAAAAAGCGGTAAAGAAGACGAACGCAAAGACAAACGGTGCAAAAATGAAGAAGAAAATCGAAATAATTACCATTGAAAATTAAAAAACATGATAGTGAAGAAAATCCCGTATGCTTTTATTGCGACATCGATTTTTTTAAAAGTAAGGCAGGAGAATCATAGATTCAGTGCAATTCTTGCCAAAAATGGGTAGTGGAGCAAACAGTGATGATGAACACTTCGACTGTGATCTTTATTTATAATTACGTACACTAAACGCAATCCCATTTTAGCGACATAATGAATCCCGTTTTAAACACATAGTGTTGCTAAAATGGGAAATAACCATGTGACAAAGAAAAACATATTTTTTTTTAATTTGTAGTCTTTATATCTTTTTGTATTTTTTTTAAATAACGTTATGTCAAAACTGTCACGTATTAAATTTGCAGTAATTAACTGTCTGTAATTTTTTTTCAGAACTTGTAATACCTTAAGTATCCCATTTTAGAGTACCTTCCCCTACGTATTAATGCAGACAGGTATCACCATTATGATTGTTAAAATTGTACCAAGCTATATTCGTATTTTTTAGAAAATAAATTCAGTAAAAATAAAAGAACATATTTCTTTAATAAATCAATATTTGAATATAGACCAAGTGAAATCGGCGCTATCCTTCCGAACTCAATTCGTTTTTTTTTTTTTTGTTTTTTGAATCAGTTCATGAGACTATACTAATTTTGGAAATTATTTGTTACTTCCGTGAAAAAAAGATTTGAGTTACCCTAAAGAAGTTTTACTTTAAAAAAAAGTTATGGACGGGGGTCTAAAAAATTTTTTTACGAATCTGCAGTCATCTTAAAAATTCAAATGAGCTAAGGATCTACGTGCCAAAGTTTGTCAATATAATATACACTTCAAACACCACGTTAACTGAGAACAACTTTTTTTTTTTTTATATGGGTAGTGCGCAGCGACTTAGGCTATATGCACGTGGTTACTTATAAGGTAAGTGGAATATTAATGTTTTGAGTTAGAACAACTTTTAAACGTAGTATTTTGTGATATTGACGACGAATTATCTGGTCGATTGCATTCGGATCTGTTCGAAATGAACGAGTAGAAGTTTCTAATTCATTAGAATCACAAGTGGAGTGTTATGCTAGTAATGGAATGCCACAAGTCGTTACCAAAGCCCCAGTATTTATTTCATAAGTGCTACTGAAATATACGTGATTCTCAGAACACTACGAATGAAAGAAACAGTTAAAATATTTTTGATTTGTCAAGGTTATTGAAATGGTGTCAATGTGCCGTGGGCGAGTCATTATTATTATTTAATTTGAGATAGCGTAGATTATTTACAATAATGGGAATAAAGCGATAAATATTTTTATAAGAATTAATTTTTAAAATCCTAAAATTTTTTTTTTGCAAAGTTACTCTATTAGGAGGTTTATGTTATTGTAAGATCTTTAATTAATGAAAAGTATTATTTTAAATCTTTTATTAGAGTGCAGGCGGTGGGTTGCATTCCGTTTGATTTGAGTTCAGGAATGAAATTCTGAAGGGGTCTCACAAAAATTCGGCATGCAATTTTTTTTAACCGGACTATAGGAATTAATCGTTTAAATCGCTTTGTGTTGGTATGTCCGCTAAAAACGCGAGAACTACTAAACGGATTTGAAAGCTGTTTTTACCATTCGAAAGTTTACATCTTAGAAAAAAAAATGATTGGCTGATCCGGCTTCATCCGGGTGCATATCGTAATGAATTTACTATATTGAACAGATTTAAATGAGGGTTTTATCATTCAATAGCTTATTTATCGAAAAAAAATTAAAAGTATAGGCCTGGATTCGCCCGGGTACAAATTAGATTGATTCTAAACTGGAGATTGAACGAACGAAACGAACGACAACTTAATAATTATTTATAGATTTGAGCAAACGAGCCAAGTGCAGGCGAATCCTTATACTTCAAATTTTCATTGCGAGTCGCGATTTTTGTAATTGGTAGGGGCAATTATAGCGCAATGATATATTTTCAATCTAGTACCGCATACGAATTAAAAAATATTTAGCAAATATTTTACTAATTTTGTCGCATACCAAATAAAACTTGCACAGAAGATGCTTAAAAAGAATAGAAGATGACTTTCTAATCTTCTATAGATATTTCGTTAGCAACTTTATTTCACTGAACGTAAAATCTAAAAATAGCGTACGCATTATTTTTCTAGCATTTATTTTTGTATTATTGAACTATTCATCTGAAAAGCGACAATATTTTCGTTTATGTCGCAAGAAACTTGCTACTGAACAAAAATTTTTTTGTAATTTTTTATAGTCGATATATTATCAAAAATACGCTCTTAACATAAAGATCAGAAAATCTAACAAATACATAGTTAACTGAAAAAACGATTTGTAAATATTATTTAATTATTTTTAATTTTTGGGAGACCATGTATAATAACGAAAGTTTTCGTTACGACAATAGTATAACGTTGAAGTCGAGAAAGATCGGCTAATCGTTTATTGCTTTGCAGATAGCGCTCCTCATTTATTGGGATTTGGAAGTTTAGGTCAAATGTAATGTCGAATCCACCATTTATACTTTGGTAATACTAACAGCATGTCAAGTGTAATGTGCTTATAGTTTAAATTTCTATCACCAGATGTCATATCGTTTTATATGAAATCCCTATAGGGGTTTCTGAGTCGAACTGTCTTGTACAACTTTGCCCACTTTCACATTGGCGAACGTTCGCAAATTTAGCATAAGTAAGTTTGTAGTGTAAACTACAAAGTGAAACAAGATAGAATTCGTGATTTAGATGTTCAATTTGATAAAAAATTGTCATTTAAGATTGTTAATGATTCGTACAGGATACTCGGTATGTTAGTTCGTTTGTCTAAAAATTTGAACAATATTGAAACAACGTTTGCTCTTTATAGATCTTTTGTATTAAGCAAACTTGAGTACGCTTCTATTCTTTTTATTCTTTCTATTCTTTTTTTAAAATTCAAAATTTTAACCTTACCTTGCTTGTACATATATGCAGTCTGTCTCTGCTTTTTTCGTAAAAATATAGGTTTCATTAATATTTCTGAATTAGGCAGTACCAGAAATCTACAATATGAATACCAAAAACACTCACTAATTCCGTTCGACGGCAGTTGCAGATATATGTGAACAAGGATTTTTAATAAGCTTCCAAGACCTATCAGTTCAATAAAATCATTTTCTTCTTTTAAAACTGCAGTCTTCAGTTTTTTGATTGATGCGGAATTTTATTCTTTGTCAGACTATTTTAATTAACGTTTTATTCTTGTTGAACTTTTATTATTGTTAAACTTTTGTTATTGTTAAACTTTTATTATTTTTTATATTCTTATTATAATGTAATTTGTATTGACTTGTTACAAACTTTTGTCTCTGTAACTAATAAATTTCATATTCATATTCATATCTGTTGTCTTGCATATCAGGTGCACATAAATAAGTTCGAAATGTTACAAAGCCAATTCCTAAGAGCGGTAATTTATAAAAAAACCAAGATGTATCCAACTTTTATCCCACATAATCATTTGCTTGATATATTCTGTATCACTACACTAAATAAATTTACATGTTATCTTTCGTTTTAAATTATTTAGTATCTTCGTTAATTCAACACAATTGATATCTTTTGTTCAGTTTAAAATTCCTGTTAGCATCAGAAATAGAAATATTGTATTCAATGTATATTTCGTTAATAGAAATCAGTATGCCAACTCTCCGGTTCTCACAATGTTCACTTTAATTAATATAATTTATTACAGAAAAAAATTCTAACTTTAAATTATTTTTCACAGAATTTGGCCAATTTTTACAACGTGCTTGTGAATGCCTGCATAGTAAGTATCTATATAGTTTGTTTTATGTTATATGGAATTCTTGCTATATTTTGATCTCTGTAATTGCGTATCATGTGTACTTCAACATGAGTGCTCTCTATTGGACCATCTGGTTTACTGTGCAGCCTTTAATAAAATAATCAAAATTTAAAACCTCTGTTTCTATGCAATTCGTATGACATTTTGCGCGTGCTGCATTTCGAACTTAGATATTGCGTGTTTAAATCAAAAGAAAGTTATCAGAAACAAAAAAAAAAACGACTAGGGCTAACTAAAAAGTAATCTTTTTAGACTTTTTTTCTTTTTTGTCCTTGGTAATTAATACAAAAATGATTTGTCGGGAAACAGGAACATCAACCGTAAAAATATTTTTTAAAAAGCGGAATTATTACAAACTTTTTAATGAACAATTGTTTAATTAAAATTTGTATTTACATGTGTATTTTAACTTTTATATCTACTTGATCAAAACATTTAATAGTTATAAAGCTTGAAAAAATCCCAAGCAAGGGACGAAACGTCGCTTTAAATAACAAATAAGTGTTTACTTAAAAAGTCCTTTTTCCCGACAAACCATTTTTATTGTGTAATCTTTTTAGTTTACTTCTGAGTAAGCCGTAGCTGGGTGGTTTGTTTTTTAGTAATTTTTGTCCGTGAAATATATTATTGTCATAAATATTAGTGATTCTGTATATTCTAGTAATAAGTTCAATTCTGACAAGCATCAAATAATTAATCGCTCATAAGTTATTGAAATATTTGACTGAGCTATGATGAAAAAGTGGCAACTGCAGTAATAAGAACGAGGAGTGGAGAACAAAAGAGAACAACAAGCGCTTTCGGGGTTCAGTTCTCAATTCTGTGCGAGACGCTTTCGCAATGACCTTGACGTTCAACGTCGCTGTATTGTGTCGCCGGCTTGGCGTTGAACTGTTCTACATCTAAATTTAATTGTATAACAGCTGACTCCGAATATCAGCGCGTCACATTAATGTTACAGTAAGCAACAAAGTCGTAATTTTTCACCGTATAGACAGAAATTATTGACGCTAGATAATACGAAAAGTACTTTAACTTAAAGGTCGATTCTCGTTTATTTTTTCTAACGAGAATGTGGAGCTAATTTTTGGATTAATATTTATTAATAATAATTTATGTACTTTATTTGTAAATGACGGTATTACCATGAGAGTGAAATAGTCTTATCACGAGCGACTTAGTGAGTGTTAACAGTCACTCGAGTGATAATATCATTACAAAAAAGATACACACTACATCTTTGCTATAAAATATAGGTTGCCTATAAAATAGGTCACATTATAATAAGTATATTTGTAACATTTTTGACACTCTTAAGGCCGGTCATATTGGATATATACGTAGACTGTGTGTTTTTTACATCCATACTATTATATAAAATTCTTCGAATGTACGTTCTAACAATGGAGCTTGTATGTTTGAATGGTCAACGTATTTAACTAAAAACTATTTGACAAATTTTGATGAAACTCTTTTTGAACACTTTCTTATAATTCTAGAATTGCTATAGACCATGTTTTCTTTCACTATTTCATCGCAATGTTAATTAATTAATTATGAAATATCGCAAGTATTTAGACAGAAGAAAACTTGATGTTAAATTAACATATCGTACAACGTTACGTTAATTTATTTTGACTTTCTCAAGTACTGTAAAATACAAAAAATTACAAATGTTAAAGATAAAATTTAATTTGTTTTGACATACAAATATCTATATAAAATCGTAACGTGTTGTCAAAGCAGACCGGTAATCTCTCTTCTCTCGCAACTGTGATACATGTTACAGGTACATATAAGCCGTGAAACAGCCAGCAGAGAGTCATTCGACTTCTGACTTCACATGACGTGCAATGTACAAGTGCCAGAAACTTAAATTGACTTTCACGAATATCAAGATAAAATATTTGGGATGGTCTCATTACCCTATCAGAACAGGAGGCTGTTATTCTCGAGCCATGCCGGGTAAATACCGCTATATTCGACACAAGCCGTGACAACATAATTTGTCTGCAGACCAATCCAATTAGCTGACCATCATAATATCTTCGGAATCGACATAAAACAAAGTTTCAGTAGAGTCTGTGCTAAATCCGTTCGTACAAACAGACCATTTTTTTAACATTAGATTTGGTTTAGTTGTCGATGTTGCTAAGGAAAAAGTATTGAGTAGCTGAGAAATTGGAAATCACAGACAGACTTTTTTATTTTATTTATTTGCCTTGATTCGTGATATATTTATTGGAATAACATGGTTTTAGCGTACCCTTATTTTTACACGAGGCATTTTCATTGTGTAGATCAATCGTTTTAATGAAAGTGTTAAATTCATTTAGGTATACATTTATCTACATAAAAAAAATTAAAACGTTGCCTTTAAATTATCCAAAACAAAGACATGCGGAAATAACTAAACACATTTCCTGACAGTATTGTTATTTTATAAAGCTTTCATTTGTTATATATTCCTTTTACACTGTGCACAAAAATATTCGACTTATATTTATAACGTTCAGCCGCTTTACAAAGGCCGGACTAAATGACATTTCACATTATACCTACAAAAGTTTAATTAAAAATATACGACGATTTACCGGAAGTTTGACGATTCAAATGTACTATTATTAGATACAAAGAAGATGAAAGACTAAAAATTGCCAAACATTTTCTACGTCGTCTTGTTTCATCCCTTAAAATCGAGCAATAAATAATATCTAAATCACGTTTTATTTACAGAATCGACAGACCTTGACTCGTTCTTCTTGCGGTACTTAACACACCCTCAATAATTTTCGATCACGGTGTATGGTGAACTGTTAAAGCAGCTGTACGAGCTTAGAATTTACAGTTATGTACAGTGTGTTTACATAAGTAGATACATTAACAACGTGCTAGCAGGAATAACAACTCTAGCAATAAACGGTTTGTTGTGTAATACATTCACAACTAGATTTAAGAGAACGTTTATACCGGAACTCGGAGAAATTTCAATGGAAACGTGAAAAGAAAAGGCGTTCTGTTGACAGCATATGTTGTTAATGAATTGTCTTTTCTTCTTTTATCGAGAACTTGTCACAAAAATGTGCACTTTCAGGCAAATTTTCACAACGGTAGTAATGACTAGTTTCTGTAGAAATGTTACTTGCAGATTAACCCAATAAAAAGACCATTACGTGCAAAAAACGGCATTCTTATAAAAGTTTGTTTAAGTTTTAGGCTTCATAACTTTTTTATTTGTAGTCCGATTTTAGTGATACAATAAAGTAACGGTTTTAATAATAATATTTTAAGTGAAATTAATCATTTGACATATTTTACAACGATATCGGGTTTTTTTTTGCCTAATTTCAAAACAACTGTGGAATAATTGATTTCTTTACGTTTTTTTTTTCATGGTTAGAAAAGGCGATACAAAGTATTGGAGTCTATTTAACTGAAAATGTTGTTGTACGTGACCATTTTACATTTGTATGCGAACAAATTGACAATAACAAAAAACAAAATACAGTAAGACCCCGCTTAACGCTGTTTCGTTTAGCGCTGTTTCAATTTAGCGCTCTTTTATTTCAACCTGGGATTCACCGAAATTGTGGGCAGTGCTAGGTGTAAATAACATATCCGAAACAGTGTAGTTGTGTTTTAGACGGGAGATGGTGACACATTTTGGTAAGTCATTTCTTACAGTATGGCGCTTTTAGGGGGGTTCATATACGTAATAAGTGAGAGGAAAATGATGTTCTTACCGGTGGTGCGCGGGACGCAATGGCAGAATAATAAATTGAAATTGCTCGAAAATCCGGAGGTGCCAAATAATTTCTTTCACAAAATTTCTTCAATTTATCGTTATTTAAACAAAAAAAAAACCCGGCGATCGCTATATATGCCATACTTCTCCGGTGGGTGTTTAGGCCCGCCATACTTTTTTGAAAATGTTTTTTTTTTTTTTTAATTCATTTCTTACAGGCTGATTTTTTTTTAAACAATTGTTTTTTATTAGTCTTGTACCGAAATCACCTTGCCATACCATTCCGACGGTCCAAAATACCCGCCATACCCCCTCAAACATGTCAGTTTTCAAAATTCGAAAAACCATTTCTTTCAGTATGGCAGTTAAATCGTGGTCAGTTTATGGTACAGTGTAAATATGATGATTATTATGTAAAAGTGACATGTTTGAGGGGGTATGGCGGGTATTTTGGACCGTCGGAATGGTATGGCAAGGTGATTTCCATACAAGACTAATAAAAAACAATAATTTAAAAAAAAAATCAGCCTGTAAGAAATGAATTTAGAAAAAAAAAACATTTTTAAAAAAGTATGGCGGGCCTAAACACCCACCGGAGAAGTATGGCATATAGCGATCGCCGGGTTTATTTTTGTTTAAATAACGATAAATTGAAGAAATTTTGTGAAAGAAATTGTTTGACACCTCCGGATTTTCGAGCAATTTCAATTAATTATTCTGCCATTGCGTCTCGCGCACCACCGGTAAGAACATCATTTTCCTCTCACTTATTACGTATATGAACCCCCCTAAAAGCGCCATACTGCAAGAAATGACTTACCAAAATGTGTCACCATCTCCCGGTCTATTTCTTGTTTGGTGCGATGCTGTACGGACGCATTTTTATCATTTGAATCATTTGGTGATATTATTGTAAGTATAAATTTATATAATACTACAACGATTAATATTTAATACAGTGACAAGTATTATGATTTTTAGTTTTTATCATGGGTGATAATGAAAAACAAGAAAAGAAAGCAACTAGAAAAAGCATATCACTGGAAACTAAAATGCAACTCATTAGAAAATTAGATTCTGGTGAAGCAAGAAGAAAATAAAAATATTGATAGTAGTGATTTCGAAGAAGAGCAAGAAGAACTTTCGATTGCGTTGGTAAAAAGGAGTTTAACCACTATAACTGAAATTATGGACCAAATTGTTGAAAATGATCCAAATTTTGACAGGAGTTCAAAAGCAAGACGGGGTGTTATAGATGCTTTATCCACTTATCAACAACTTCTAACAGAACGCAAAAGAAAAACGCAAACTACATTAGATGCCTTCTTGACAAAAAGGCAGAAAATTGGAAATAAACTGAATGATCTGACTGACTTGGAATTTTATTTGTTTTTATAAGTAAATTCGTTAATATTGTTTTTATTTTATTTATTTTATTTCGTAAGAAATAAATGTTTGGTTTTATTTTTATTCAAAAAACATAATTATAAATTTAGTACCTAACCAATTTCCTATCCATCTTCCCCTAACCCCATTATTTACCTGTAGAGATAACCTTGTTTAGCGCTGTTTCGCATTACGCTTTACTTTGATGAAACGTATCCTGCGAGTTAAGCGGGGTCTTACTGTATAAAGAATAGATAACAGTTAATGAAATAAACAATTAATGAAATAGTTTTGCTACTCAATTATCTCACAGGATGTTTAGGCACAAAACAGCGTTTCGATTGTATTTGTAAAAAAGGTCAAATAACCAATTTCACTTAAAATTTGTATAGATATTAAAACCAATAATAATTGTATCTACAGTTCTCTAAAAAGAATCATTAAAATCGGACTAAAAAATATAGTTAACAAGCATAAAATTTAATCAAAATTTTAAGATGACCGTTTTTTTCACTTGAATGTACATTAATTGTAACTAACAGTTCTAACTTTTACTCAACTTCCCTGAAAAATGTAACGCGCCAACTAAGGTCAATTTTATATTTAGGTACTTTAAAAAGTGCACGGTAAAAATGATAACGGTTTTAATAGATCATTTAATCGATCATTTAAAAAAAATCAACATTTTCAAAAGTTCATCTTTAAAGTTCAATTCCAGATATATGTTATAATAGAAAACAGTATCACGGATAATTAGAATAATGAAAATAAATCAATTTAAACACTCATTGATTGCAACGTTTCGTCTTTTCTTTAATTAAGACTTTTTCAAGTTCTAAAAAATTTTTACAAAATATAATAAAAAATATTAAACATTATGAATTAAATAATTTACTAAAAAGAAACAATATGCTTAAATGATAGTAAAACTATGATATAATATGCAATTTGGCATTAATTGTTTTTTGTAATGCCAAATTGCATATTATATCATAGTTTTACTATCATTTAAGCATATATTGAGGTTAGTCACACCGTTGTTTCTTTTTAGTAAATTATTTAGTCCATAATGTTTAATATTTTTTATTATATGAATGTTAATTTTTGTAAAAATTTTTTAGAGCTTGAAAAAGTCTTAATTAAAGAAAAGACGAAACGTTGCAATCAATGAGTGTTTAAATTGATTTATTTTTATTATTCCAATTACCCGTGACACTGTTTTCTATTTTCAAAAGTATTGCAGATATACTACTAGTTCAGTAAAGTGGCTAGTGCACTAATCCATTTACTTCTACTGTTTTTCTTGTTTTTTCCCTTGTATTAAAATTATTTACTGTTTAATTTAAAATCTAAACATGAACTGTCATTATATTTTGATATTATATAAATTATTTTTATAGCATTTCTATAATATATTATTTATTCCTTAACATCAACAATTACCTTTTTGAAAATTTATTTTTAACTCTTAAAATATCTCTTTATCACTTTTTTACACAGTTGTACTGTCAACCCTTTCAAATGACACTTTGATCGTAAAAAAATGTTCCGGTAGCTTAGGAGGAGATAGTGGCGCAAAAATCCGCCTGGTCTATTAATATATTCATAATAGAAAAGTAGGTAAAGTATCTAGCTGGAAAAATGTATTATATTTAATAATTCAAACATCATATTATTCCAAATACGGAATATACTATGTTTCCTACATACGGTATAACATATTCGTGTAAAAATACAATAGTTCCCACACAACTGCGTATTTTAGAACTAAACTTGAAGTAATATGTTTTTTTTTTGTTGGAAGTTAACGTTTGATTTCCGACATTCTTTACATTGAAAATATCCATAAATAAATGTATTTAGATTGATATTTACAAATAAATATAGACATAAGTACCTAATCATTTGTCTAATCGCTAATGCAAAAAGATAAAAAAATTTGGAATACCTACTCAAGTAATTTAAAAGATTTAACAGTTAATTTATGCAATTTTACATTGAGCACGGATGTAATTTCGGCATAATTCTTTCATATTCTTAAAATGTTTGAGGTACGAATTTACGTATTTTTGAAGCGTTATACAGAGCATAGACTTTGTTGAAGAATTGTCAATCTTAGACATTCCCATAAATTTAAATATCTAATTTTTTGCATACTGAATCATTCGCAACAAGTAACTTTCAAAGAAATCATCTATATTTTAAAAATAAATCTCTTAAAATACTTAAGTAATTCTAGCCCTGTCCTGATTTCAACCATGTCAATCATAATTCACGTCATCATAAAAAATGACTCGGTTAAAATATATTATAACACTCTATTTTATTCTTAGACACTGAAACAAATTCGCGTATCTATGTCGAATATTGTTTTGCTACATTCTGATGTTCGAAATCTCTGCAGCAAAAACTACTTCTCTTTCGAATTGATCCGATTCATTTGAGTGAAATATAAGCGAAAAGTATCGGTTTTTTATTGCTCTTCTTTGGGATCAGAATTTAAAAATCTGCACTCGTGATGCAGAAATAGACCTTGGAAAGAATTCAACACAGAATAACCCACACAAAAAAATAAAAACCCGGGTCGCAGTGCCAAAACCCTGCCGACAATATAGTGTATTTGCTTGTATAGGCCCGTGTGGTTTTATACTTTTATTATGTGAAATTAAGTTTGTTTTTGGGCAAAATAAAAAATTTAACCCCTTAATACACCCCTTAAAATAACATTTTTTTTTCTTAATTGTAATATTATTATCAATCTAACGTCTACATTGAATTAAATACACCCTTCAATAAATAAGTCACTATCTGCAAACTAGTGTTTTCATAAAATTTGTAAATCCGGTCCTGTCGGGCCGATTTTATTAAAATTTTGGGGACACTTTTTAATTACTACCAGAGGGTTAAATTTCAATTTTGAAACGATTCGGAGAATTTTTTCGGTATTTTAGGACCCAAAAACATTTTTCAACCCCTAAAAACTACCCTTAAAATAGCCCGATTAGGCCCATTTTAAATAGGCTTCTTGCGGTGATGGATTTCAACACGTGGACCAAATTTCGTTGAAATCAATTAACTCTTTCGAAAGTTATTGCCCGCACACATATATATATATATATATATATATATATATATATATATATATATATATATATACGTATATATATATATATACGTATATAAATATATATATATATACATATATATATAAACATTTTTAAAAATGGTGCCAAAGTGTTTAGGAGGCTATGAAACGTCGAGAAATTTTGGTCCGACCCCTAGGTCCCGCCATCCGACCGATGCCAATAGTGTATGTTGCCATATGGCAAATACACTAAAAAGACTAACACACAGACTCACAGATAAAGCGAGTAGATATTATGGACGTTTCCAGCTATATTTAGATCGCGTCTAATAAATATTATATTGAAATTCATTTTGTACTTGTATTGTTTGACGTGTCAACATTGTATAATATTCAATTCAAATTAAATAGTGTATTTGCGATTTTAACCGAAGAAGGTATTTGAAAGAGGAAAATATTTTTTTGACTAATTATTTTTTAAGTCGAAAAGAAGTTCATTTGAAAAAAAACTATCAACAGTTACATGTGCACTAGTGCATGTACAGAAACATCACAAACAGCCCCAGTATCATTCCTCCGGGAACAACTATACACAACTCTGGCATTGCCTCGCTCTTGTAAATAACAACAACGGCCATAATACATACCACATAAGTATAGAACACACATATTGTGTCAATAATATAGTTTTATCGTACACACTCACACTGTACTGACTGATCTTTGGGTCGTTTCTATATAAATATTACCCATATGTTAAACTGAAATTCAAAACTGGACGGATATCCGTATGGAGTAAAATAAAAAGGATGGCTTCTTTGTTATGAAAATTTATATTTTCAATATAAAATTCAGTAATGAACAAAATAACTATAGCAGTTGAAAAGGGCATTGCACTAATTTAGCAAAGTGTTTTTAAGGCACTTGTATCATCTAAAGCAAAAACTGATTTTTTTTTGTTGGAGACAATATCTCAACAAATTATCTTGCTTTTATGAAACGAGATATCTGAAATGACTGATCTATATTACATATTATTGATTTAGCGCCTGTGTAAAAAATATTTTCTAATAGTAATATATTTTTTATTGAAAAATAAGTTTCCTTGCAAATGAATAATAGAAAATTGTTATTTTGTCAGGTGTTCTAGCATTTGTAAAATTGTGTGTATTAATAAAGTTCGTGCCAAGTTTCTGTACTAGATATTTTTTCTGAAATACAGTATTTTCTCTAGCATCTGTCTAATTATTGCATCTATATGGGAAATGCGTTTACTTTACGAAAGAGATCAGAAACAATTTGTACAGACGAGAGAAACCTATGTAATGAAAACCGATATATATTATTATAAACGTAAATTCCCAACACTACTTATATGGAGTGATGTAAACTTTAGTTCGAGGATGAGGATGTCTAGATATTATTTTTTCATTCTTTGGACATGTCATAACAGGATCTGAAGAGAAAAGTTGACCAATTCAAAGTTCCCGTAACTCAAATCAAGAATAAGACTAGATGTATGTACTTAATTTGATAATTTTTCAGTACATTGGGAAGTTATTGAAATGAGTCCGAAAATTGAAATCAAAATTTTTAACAAATTTTTATGTTTCAAGGTCACTATTTTTAAACTATTTTTGAAAATATGTCTCTGTGTAATTATATGTACGTCACATATAAGGTACGTACGTGGTCATTTCTCTAAGACAAAATCTCGGCAATAAAAATTAATTTCGACTGATTTCGAATGATGCCAATCAACGGGCACTGGCGTAAATATTAATTGAAAGAAATGTATTCTCAATCGATCCAGCCGTTCTTTTTTTAACCAGATATATTCCAAAAAAGTAGATTTTACACAATATCTCGCGAATAAAAAGTTGTGTCGACTTCGTTAGGATATCGATCAAAGTGTGTTAACGTCATTTTGATCCGAAAGAAATTTCATCAAAATCGGCCCAACCGGTTTTTTGTTTAAACAAAAAAACTGCAAAAAAAGTTGGATTTTACATGAAATCTCGCGAATAAAAAATGGTATCGACTTTGTTAGGTGCTTATCGAAACTTATTAATGTCAAAATTATCCAATTTTTTTTATTCAGTCCAGCCGTTTTTTTTTATTTAAACAGAAAGCCTGCCAAAAAAGTGTATTTTAGAATTTTTTGTAAAACATTTCTCGGGTCTAATTTGTTAAATACCTACATATTTAATTGATCATACTGGGAAGTTGATCGTGTCGACCTAAAGGATCGCACTTCCAATATACGAGTCACCTCACGGCTTGTTTACACCGATAATAATTGATAACTATGTTTCACACCCCCGAGAAAGTTGATCAGGTCGAAACACGTAGAGCTATACGGAAACGAGCGTCATGAGATCTGTTTCGACGTCGATCGTCTGTGTATGTGTGTATAGCCGTCTCTGTTGGATTAAAATCTCTGCGTCACATCCGGTGTAATCACGACGATGCGATCACCGATCATGATTGACCTTTACATTGATCCTGAAATTCGTTTAACGTACACAAAGAGACCTGTCGATGTTGTAAGATCAGCAACTTCCCTAGTGTTTAGTGTCAAGATAAGAACTATTTCTACAGCCACAAAATAAGGTGGTTTATGTAGAATTTTCCATTATCTTTTACATTTTGTGCACTTGATTTCAACGAGTATATTGTTAATTTTCTTCATTCGAATAACATTATATTATATATTATATTATAATAACATACAAGTTATATCAAATAGTAACACATAGTGCGAGATCCGGTATTACAAATATATACTCCCATCTGTTATTTATTTTTTTTTTAAATGAAAGGTTATTTTATTACCTATCTAATGGTACTAGGTTGCCTAACAAAAGTGGGTTGTTTTGGGCTCTCAAAATACCGAAAAACTTCTCCGAATCGTTTCAAAATTGAAATTTAACCCTCTGGTAGCAAAAAGTGCCCCTAAAAGGTTAATAAAATCGGCACAACAGGATCGGACTTACAAATTTTTTGAAAACACTAATTTGCAGATAATGACTTGTTTACTGAAGGGTGTATTTAATTCGGCGTAGACGTTAGATTGATAATAATATTGCAATTAAGAAAAAAAAAACATTTTTATGGGGTGTAATCAATGGAGCGCGCATACATGATCGGAAAAAAATTCTTTCAGAAATCTAGGCAACCATTGATGGTACCCACTTTTGTTTAGGCAACCTAGTACCGTTGGATAGGTAATAAAATAATCTTTCATTAAAAAAAAAAAATAAATAACAGATGGAAGTATATGTTTGTAATGCCGGATCTTAGACTAACATATTTCCGTTTCATTTACATTTAATTCAAATTAAGGAAAATAGAAGGCTAACTCAGAGATCTATTCAAAATAATGGTAACGCTTTAAAGTTGTTATATTAAAAAATGTTTCTGTGCTATTAATTACCTACTCTAGTAATTTACTGCCTTCGTTTTTGTTTCTTATACACTAACGGGGTACAACAAAAATTCTGGGATTGATTCTACCATTCAAAAACTGGTTCCAGCACCGTTGAATGTTATGTTGGAACAGCCCAAGGTTAGTAGAGTATGTTATGCGTAAGAGGCTACACAAGTGGTCACGTCTGTGATTGGTTGAATCGATTTATGAGGTCATTCGAAACCCTCGGCTTGATTTTTCAATTGTAATGGACGTTTGACAAAGATTTCATGTGACGCGACGTCACAAGTCTACCTCCTTCGCCTTCTTTCCTATCATGTCAAATCACAGTTTTAACAATATTACGCTCAACCTATAGTAATCTACTAACCTTCGAACCAGTCGACTTCTAGTACATTTTAGTCAATAGTTGTGTTGGAACGTTATTTTCACTCTGCGCATGTACCCGACGGTTTACGGTGTGTTGGAACATACCTAATAGTGACACTATTCTCAACAAATAATTAATCAGGGATAGTGTTCTAACATTTGGCTGATTGCACAGTTAATCTGATCATTGGTGGATATGAATACAAGTACTATTTTGACCCATAAATCAGTTTTGATATATTTGTAATTTCCTCTAGGCAGGTGTTTGTCAAGTTCCTTCTTTCTTACGCAAGATGTCTGAGTCACATTTTGGGAAGCATCCAAATAAACGAGACTATGGAATAACAGTTTTTGAACGACAATTAGTATGTATTTTGTTATTGACGTTTCCATGCCAGACAGAAAAATATTCTTATTACGGAAAAATAATCTTAATTTCATTTTGAAATGTGTTATCAATGTTTATAACAAATATAAAGCAAGTAACTGTAATCTGAAATTAAGAATGATCATTTACTGCCCCGAATAAAAATATTTAGTGCTAATTACATTATAAAATTGAAAAATTGTACAAAATATATATTATCCCTAATATGTCATATTTTAATATTCTTCTATACGTTTCTAAATCAAAGACTAAAAACAAAAAATACATGTAAAATAGTAATTTTTTCCTTTGTAAAGCATGGACTAGCACAGCACGGAGCAGAAAAGCCTGTTCATGAATTCGTGAAGGTATCCGTGTTATTTAACGGAGTAGCACACATCAGACCAGCACCTGCAAGCAGCAGTCAACAACGACCGTCAGTCAGTCGCCTGTAGTTTATCTAGTCGTGCTGGAACAATCTAGTGTGCTAGTGATGTGTCGTTCATGAACCCGCCAGAAAAGTTGCTGGATTGTATCGATTTATGCTGGTCTAGTTATGCACGTTGCAGATTTGTGCAATACTATCGTGCTGGTCCATACTTTACAAGTTTGCGCTGCCTTTAAACGAACTGTAAATATCGCAATGCAGAACAGATAATTATGAAACACAGTATAGTTGCCAAAACTTGTATTCAGAACATTATGGCAGTTCTCAAGAGGTGTAAAGCTCATTAGTAAGGTTCATACAAAATAGTACTCAAGTCTCTATCGTTTCTTATCCAAGTCAGGTCAAGTCAGTTCGTTTTAAAGTTTTAGTTTATAAAGAAAATATATAATATGACCTATGTTAATACTAATGCTTTTGTTGCGCATTTAATATAGCATCTTTGAAGACCACCCACACTGTGTCTGAACAAACCAGCACGACCAGCACAGCACAAACCTGCAACCTGTACGATTTCGCACACTATAGCTACGCGGACCAACAACTTTTAGTATGTGGCTGACATTTTGCAGTTTTCAAGTAATGAGTGTGCAACATGGACGTGTGTAGCTCGGTGGAAGAAGTTTGTATTTATTTTTATTAGTGTATTTGCCATAAGGCAACATACACTATTGGCGTTGGTCGGATGGCGGGACCTAGGGGTCGGACCAAAATTTCTCGACGTTTCATAACCTCCTAAACACTATATATATATATATATATATATATATATATATATATATATATATATATATATATATATATATATATATATATATATATATATGAATTAGCTCCTTCGAAAGTTATTGCCCGCACATATAAATATATATATATATATATATAAATAACTTTCGAAGGAGCTAATTCATTTTAACGAAATTTGGCATACATTTTGGAATCCATCACCGCACGAAGCCTATTTAAAATGTTTAAAATGGGCCCAATCGGGTCATTTTAAGGGTAGTTTTTAGGGGTTGAAAAAAGTTTTTGGGCCCAAAAATACCGAAAAAATTCTCAGAATCGTTTCAAAATTGAAATTTAACCCTCTAGTATCAATTAAAAAGTGCTCCTAAAATTATAAGCAAATCGGCCCGACAGGACCGGACTTACAAATTTTATGAAAACACTAGTTTGCGTATACGAATTTACTTACTGAAGATCGTATTTAATTTGGTGCAGATGTTGGATTGATAACAATATATCAACTAATAAAATTATTGTTGTAAGGGGTGTATTAAGGGGTTCAATTTTTTTTTATTTTCTCCAAAAACAAACTTAAGTTCATTTAATAAAGCCACAATACCTGTATGAGCAAATACACTATATTGTCGGCAGGGTTTTGGCACTGCGACCCGGGTTTTTTTTATTTTTTTTTTAATATATGCGAATCGGTCATTATCGCGTTAAATCTTACAATTCATTTAGATATAAAGTCAGGTAAGTATACATAATATTAAGATGATGGTAAGTATGCACATTTCAAATCATTTCAGTATAATTATATATCCGTATACAACACAAGGAATAAACCGACGCTGCAAGTTCCCAATAGCAAGATGGCGATGACACGAAAAAATGTTTTCTTTCAATTATTAAAAATGTATAATGCAGTGCCCGACGAGATAAAATGCCTAGATAACCAAATGTTCAAATTCAAACTAAAAACGTACTTAAAGGAAAAATGTTATTACAGTACAAAAGATTTTATGTAATGTTTTATTGTTTCATTGTTATATTATTTGACATGTTTTATACCTTTGGTACCACAAAATAAAGTACTTATTATTATTATTATATTTTTTGTACTTTTTGGTTGATGAAGTCGGGACTTTATGATGTTTAATTTCAATTTTATGATTGTACTTGCTTATAAGTGGACAATGTATGTTATGGTGTTTTTATTTTAACGATGTTGTGTGAAAAGGAAGAAAATTGTATGTTCAGATGACGCAATATGGTGAATTTCATTATTTATTTCATGAAATATGAAGAGAGATCAATAAAAACTCTCTCAATATTTTTTGAATGACGCAACACCAATTATATTACTCTTTGGATATCATTACTGTACCAAAACAGCACCAAAACATGACACACTGTATACCTATTACTTACCTACGCATAAAATACTTGAAGTAACAACACCAGACAATATTTTCACTGTGGCAAATTCTTTTGTTTTTGCGCAGTGAAATGTTTCAACGAGCTGATATTTATAGATCTTTATTTTAGTAGGAAAAACTAGCTGACTTATTTTTCTAAATACCGTTGGATTTACGTTCGAATCAACAATTTACACATTGGAAACCTTTACTTTCATTTTACTGTATTTATAAATCTACTTATAGGATGTACTTACTTTGTTAAAAAAATATTTAATATAAGAACACAACGTTATCAATGCGAATACAAAATTCATTAAATAATTCCTACTCAATTAGTCATGTAAAAATACGGATTATTTATGATAGCAGCCATTTTGACCAGATAACTCACCGGTTAATTAAGCGGCTATCTATATAAAACAAAATTGCGGCTTCCAGTTTCTGCTTTTCAGAACAATTAAAAAACAAAACAATAGATCAGTTTTCCACAGTAGAATTGAAAGAATTAATTAAATAATGTATTTATAATATTTATATGCAAATATTGGCAATAAAACAAAAAATAAAATATCTACCGGAAGTTAGTATCATGCTCAAAACTTTCTGTGCAGCCTTGTATAATACTATTAAATAATAATAACAATATTTTTTTATTCCAACAAAAATATTAGTAATATAATGCATAAATTGCATTATAATATATTTTGGAATTAACCTTCCCAATTTGGCAAGTCTAGTAGGGTAGGTTAAGCACTCGCCAGCGCGTACCTATGTATACCTATGTGAATGGGGGGGGGGGTTGTGTACATGTATGCAGATGTACACGTGCGTTTTATGGAATGTAAAAATTGTAAAAAGATAGAAAAAAAGAAAAATCTAGAATACACAATTATAATAACGCTATTTAAAATAAATCATCGCGATTATTTGACCGGTGAATTACCCGGTAAATATTTTTTTTCATTACTAGTTACAATTTATTTGAAATCAACATCGAGATTATTTTTGTAATAATATACATAAAAATATGTTATAATAGTCGTACACAAGCATCATGCAATAAAAAATATTATTTTCTTCATACCATGCTGAAAGTAAGTACGTACTTTCTGATTCGATTTTAAAGCAGAAAGTATAACATTGTAATCACAGTTGGAATTACTCGCATAAGCGGGCCTAAACAGTTTTGTCATGTGCACTGATACGTGAAACTACCGTTTGTCAGGTCACGTGTTCGCCAGTAGGCACTAGTAGGTAGCCAACTGCTGTTATTACATGGACATTATTAGATCCATGTGTCATTACGTATAACCTCAACAATGCTCACTTGAAAGTAATTAGTCTTTTTATATATTGGTGAAAGTGCGTACTTTCGACCGGGTATGAACAGAAATAGTATACACTATACGAGCAGAAAGCTGAAAGTCCTGCATTGCGCGACATATGATGTCCTCGATTTCGCGTCATGTGGCGCAGTGCAGGAAATTCAACTTTCTGCTCTTGTGGTGAAATATACTATTTTTAAAAATGTGAAATCGTTATTTAAATTCTGTTATAAATCTACTTCTTCAGTCCTAAATTTCAGAATATTATAGAATATTTTATCTTATCTCTGATGTAATTGTCTACTTTTTATTTGACGAGAGCAACTATCATTTTTTCTTTCCATTTTCCTGTGCTGTTCGTTTGTACAAATTTATGTAGATTTTATGTTTATTATACGCGCCGAGTATCTCACGCAGCAACGCCCAACAGTAGGATAACATGTGTGTGTGTGTGTGTGTGTATAATATATACACATAATATTTTCCAAAAAATTCTAAAATATACTTTTTTGCAATCTTTTGGTTTAAATAAAAAGAACGACTGGACTGATCAGATCATATTTTCGTTAATACACGTCTATTGACACCCTAACGTAGTCGATATCATTTTTTATTCTCAAGAAATGATTACGTATGTACACATACGTAAATTTACACACAAAGACGTCTTTTCAAAAATAGTGCAAAAATAATGTTAATCAAAAAGTAGACCAAAACCGAAAATTAAAATCAATTAAATGATCGTTTCGGCTATTTGAGCCATCATCAATAAAACTTAATATATCTAATCAATATGATCTAATCAATATGATGGCGCAAATAGCCGAAACGATCGTTTAAAACAAATAAAGATTTGATTTTAATTTTCGAGTTTTGGTCTACTTTTTGATTAAGATAATGGATTTCCCGGACTACTCCTGCAAAATAATAAATAAAAATGACCATCAAATAAAATTTTGTAAATATTTTAATTTTTATATATAAGAATAACTTCCCAATGTACTGGAAAGTTAATTTACATTTTTCATAATATATTTTTATACTGATCTATACTACATAATACAAACCAGAGGAAATACAATATATCTAGATTAAATATGATATCTGCTTTTAAATCTCAGCTAGGTAATCAAAAACCTGAACAATGTTTCTGCTGAACATCGTATCAAAATTTCATAAAGCTTTATATGCATATAACAGTACAAAAGCTTATTGTATTTACCTTGGTACTATATACATTATACGTATCTTGTATTAAATATATCTCAACATATTTTTACATTACTATTTTGCAACATTTTTTTACTTTTACATCCATAATATTTCAGAATTTACAGAATACCAACATCTTTAGAAATTTGAAAATTCTATGGTTATTTTTTTATTTATCAAATGGGTTAAAAGTCATAACTAACGGGAGTGTGCAAGCAATTCAAAAATAACTTAAGTCCCATAATTCCTTAGTAAATTGTCGTATCTAAATATTTACCTTCAACAATTTTACAATTTTGCGGTAGTTCATATTATATATGACTTAGCTTGTATAGATAGAACATAGATAGTTTCACACTAGATACCTTGCTATTTTTAAGTAAAAAAATCGGTCCAGCCGTTTGTTTAGAATGCTATCGGATTGGTACCATCTAGTTTTTATTAATTATTTATTCGTTTCTAAATGACATCAAAAAAGCATATTTTTAATACATGTACCTCGTATCTCCCGCATTTGTGAACCGATTTTGATGATTATTTTCTTATTTAATAGGGCATACCTTCAGGATGATCCCACATAAATTTTACTTAAATCGGTTCAGTAGTTTTAAAAAAAGTGCGAAACCAAATCCACTAAAAAATAAAAAAACTTAAAAAAAATTTTAACATCATTCAAAAAAGTCACTAAAAAGATGAATATAATGAAATTTTCAGGTTAGTGCCAATTTAAAAATAGTGGATATATAATTAAAAGTTTTAGTAATGAAATTGGCTCGGACCTAATAATTTCAGTATTTTCATCTTTTTAGTGACTTTTTTGAAGGAAGTTTATATATATTTTTTTTAAGTTTTTTCAAAAATAGTGTCATGACTTTGGAACATAAGTTTATTTTGATTGAAAATTTATTATTTTATCACGTTACTTCGTGCAGATGTCGATCCTGTATAATAACGTGTTATAGCACTAAATTAATATGTCAATTTTAAAATTTTCATTTTCCGTGAAACTCATCAATTTAGCTTTCCATATGACTTTTTTATATAGGAAATCCTCTAACAGATTTCTTTCCGTCTCTGCAAAATAATAACAATAAGCTTTTTACTAAAGAAACTTGAAGTAGATAATCTTTCTACTGCATATATTATGTACGGGTAAAACAGTGTTCGTTCAACGAGCAAAAAATGATATATTTTAGAAAAAAAAACGTTTTGTTAATGAAATCTGTATTTCCTCAAAAAAGTTAAAGTTAACAATATCTGTGATTTTAACTTCTAATCTTAAAATTAATTATCTGACTTGGGTTTTAAACAGTTTAAAAGTAAATTTTTTACGACGCATATTTTTTGTAAAAAAAAAACTTCGTCATGCCACCATATAATTCTTTGCACTTTACAGTGTTATCCAGTTTTCATAAATGCTGACTTTGTATATCTATATAATATGTAATCATTCAATAATAATAAGAAGACGAAAACAGTAATATTCTCACAATTTACAGACATAATTTTCATCTTACACAATAAAGGAATTTTCCTACTCAACTTGACTTACATGAGTGCGAGGGTAGGAGTCCTAAATAAATATTTTTGAAATCCTGTGTTCAGGTGAGTGATAAGTCCAGGTGCTCTTGAAACAAAAACTCAAGTCTGGCGGACCGCCAGACTTGAGTTTTTGCCAGACATACTTTTCTCCAAGGACGGACCGTCCTTGGAGAAAAGTATGTCTAGCAGACCGACGAAAGTATTATGAAAAATGTGTAATGATAAATGTCAGAATTGTCTACCAAAACCATAGTAACATTTTTAAAGTTGCTATATCAAAAAAGTGAATTGTTTAAAACAAAAATTATGGATTTCGACATACTATTCGTATACCCGGGACAATCCCCGTTATCCCAGGTAAGAAATGCCAGACTTGAGTTTTTGTTTCAAGAGCACCTGAACTTATTGTTCAGAAAATTTCAAACACGAGGAAATATATTTAGTGACACCTTTAGTTTGACATCTTTAACCGCATCTACCCACGCATTGACCCCGATCTCAGCTGCCAGACTACGGTTTTTATGTTCAAGATAATGCACTTAATGGACTCACAAAAACTCAGGTTTGAGGAAATCCTATGAGTAAAATCGGCACTAATTCCTTAACTATTACAAACGAATCGCGAATTAAAAACTGGGTCATTATGAAACTCTGGGGTCACGATGGTTTCACAAAATTCGTGTCAGAAAATCAAGATTCTAGCTAATTCTAGCTAATAGCTAATTATTATTATTGTTGTTGTTAAATGCCATATCACACGGTACAAATGTGAAGTTTTTATTAAATAAGCACATATGTTGATTTTTATAGTTTTCTTCCTCATGGAAATATAAAATCAAGATTTTTCTTTGCATTTGCGTAAATACAATATAGGTTGAAAGTGACCCATGGATTGATATAGAGTGTACGTCAATTTTCACGCTGTGACTTTCTTTAGTTTTCTTGTAGTTTTACTGCAAAGTTTCATACCAAAATCGTTAATTGTGCATTATAAAGTGTCTTTTTTTCTCCACGTCATCGTTTTTTGAGGTGAAAAGTGAGTGTGACAATTTAAGCTATCATTCTTCGAATAATATATAGGTTATAATCTATCACTGTCCACCGGAATATTTTCCATAGACGCCCGCCATCACAAAGGCGGCTGGCTTCGGCCAAGCATCACTTTAGGTATGCAACTAAACCAACATGCATGAAACTGATATGGATAACGCGAATTTAATCAACCAATCTGATATAACCCTTAACCAAGAATTAAACCAACCAACAATGATCATCAACGATAATCAAAAACAACCAATTAATAGTAACAAAACAGACTACGCAACCATCACACGAAATTTCACTGGATTTAAATATCCCAAAAAAGAACAAGGCATCATAATGAACTCTATTGAAGGAATAAAAATCAAAGAATACATCTATGCCATTGCTGAACTAATCGATCCGAAAAATATCTTAGCGGCATCCAGGATTGCTAACAATAGAATATGTTTGTTCCTCTCATCAAAAAGTCTAGTAGATCAGCTTATCAAACATGAACATATCACAGTTGATCTCAATCAAATCAAAATACGCCGCCTATCAACCCCGGCAACAAAAATTATTCTATCAAACGTATCACCAATGATACCAAATAATTCAATTGAAGAAACATTAAATCTACTAAACCTGAAAATCGTCTCTCCAATTTACTTCATGAAAGCTGGACACACCGAAGACAGATTCTCACATATTGTGTGCTTTAGACGCTATCTGTACGTAGTCCCAAATGAAGGACAAGAAATCCCGCAATCCATAACGGTAAAATACGAAGAGGACAATTATCGAATCTTCGTATCAATTGACGAACTAAAATGCTTCAACTGTCAAGAAGTAGGCCATTTATCCAAAAACTGCACCAAAGAAAAATTAGAAACCACCCGCCACGACACTGAAGCATCACGAAAAAGGCCCTTACCCTCTACGAGTACCGAAACAACAACTACAGTAACCCTGCAAGAGGAAGCTATAGCCGCATCTCCAGACATACCGTATCAGACATTTGCTACCACTCCGAGTACAGTACCCCCGAAAACTACGTCTGCAGAAAACACCACCCCCTCAGCATCGCGCCCACAACACACACCTGATGAAGACTTCGTTCTGCCGACACCCCCAGCCGCATCTGCATCTGAAACAAATAAGAAAAAAAGATTAAAGAAAAAAGCTACAAGCGATAAAATCAAACAAGACAGAAAGAGAATTAAAACAACTGTAACGATGGAAAAAGCACTAGAGCCGATCAAAACAGTGATGGAAAAACAATCTTCGAATTACCCAATAAATTACACTAATTTGAAAACTTTTCTAGAAGAATGTAGTGCATCTGCAAACCGCCTCGAAACTGCCAGAAAATATTCACCAAACGTGGAAAACCTACTAATTCTACTCAGCGATATTCATCCCCTTACCAAAAATCGCAGCCTAAAAATTAATATCAAAAAAATAATTAACTCTATAAACGATCGTCTACTAGATGAAGCCTTGTCGGACGACAGCATTATGTCTTACAGTTCGATGTCACAAATTGGAGAAGAACTAACATCTCTTGAATAATGACTATCCTACAATGGAATATAAATGGTATCCGACTACATCGAGAAGAACTTAACCTACTTATCTCAGAACACCAACCAAGTGTTATAGCATTACAAGAAACGCACTTAAAACCCGACATCAACTTTAATCTCAAAAACTACTCTCCATATCGAAAAGACAGACTCAACCATCAACATGCAAGCGGTGGAGTCGCCATCCTAGTGCGAAAAAATCTACACTCCGAACACTACCCAATACAAAGCGATCTAGAAGTAATAGCAACGACAGTATTTCTGCCAAGAAAATACACTGTATGCAATATATACATTCCCGCCAATCAAGCAATAACTTATAATGAAATAGAAAACATTATCAACCAACTGCCCACCTCATACATAATAGTGGGAGACTTCAATGCCCGAAACCCAATATGGAATTGTAATCAAATAAACACAAGTGGCAACATATTATCAAACTCCAACACTACTAACGCACGTGGAAAAGTAATAGAGAAAATATTAGAAGAATATCCAATCACGCTTCTAAACAACGATCAGCCCACCCATATATGCTTCAGCACAGGCACCTTCTCTACAATAGACCTCACATTCTGTCAAGCCTCAATTGCAACAAATTTCACGTGGAAAGCCTCAACGGATTTATATAGTAGCGACCATTTTCCAATCATAATAACAGAATCACAAAGCAGAACTACTGCAAACAACGTTACAATGCCAAAGTGGAAAATAAAAGAAGCAAATTGGGAAACGTTTATAGCAGCTATAGAAGAATCTTGCCCAACACTTGATCAGAACATAGAAAACATAAACGGAACAGTGCAACAATTTACTGAAATGATTATTGCAGCAGCCAAAATATCAATACCTTTAACAAATTCACATCTTAATCATCACAAGGTTCCATGGTGGAATGCAGAATGCGAAAAAGCAATTAAAAAAAGGAAATATGCTTTAAACAGATACAAAAAACGCAAAGATCTTCAAAATCTAATTACTCTAAAAAGAACACGAGCCGAAGCTAAAAGAATCATTAAAAAAAGCAAAGAGCAATCATGGGCAAACTACGTTATGTCAATTGACGCAACAACCAACAATAAACAAGTCTGGGACAAAATACGGGGTATACAAGGCAAACACGCAACGAAAGGCATACCGGCCTTACAAATAAATGGCAACATCGTCAACACAGCCCGTGACATAGCAAACGAACTCGGTAAACATTATAGTATTGTCTATAAAACAGACTCATATGACAAAAAATTTCAAAAAATCAAAAAACAGGCAGAACAGTGCAGATTAGATATAAAATCTAACAATACCGAAATCTACAACATGACTATCACGGAAACAGAACTTAACTCGGCTCTTAATACATGCAAAGACTCGGCCCCCGGACCAGATACCATAACCTACTCTATGATAAAGCACCTCCCTGATAAAGCGAAAACAATATTGTTAAACATATACAACCACATATGGAAAAAACAAGTGTTTCCTACAAGTTGGAAAAAAGCAGTTATAGTCCCCATCCTGAAACAGAGCAAAAACCCACTAACTGTAGAAAACTATAGACCTATTACACTAACAAACTGCCTATGCAAACTTTTAGAGGCTATAGTAAACAAAAGACTTATCTGGCACATAGAATACAACAACCTACTAGACCAAAGGCAAACAGGATTTAGAAAAGGACACTCAACAACTGACAATATCGTCCATATCGAAACAGCGATACAGAATGCATTCATAAACAAAGAATATTTAACAGCCGTCTTTTTTGACTTAGAAAAAGCATTTGATAAGACGTGGAAACGAAAAGTTCTAACAACACTGCTTAAATGGAAGATTCGAGGCAATATCACAGCTCTCATATCCAACTTACTAACGGACCGCAGTTTTAAAGTTAGAACAGGAAATACGTATTCTAGTGAATACGCGCAAGAAAACGGGATAGCTCAAGGTTCTGTCCTAAGCACAACACTATTTCTGATCGCAATCAGTGACATACTGACCGAAATACGATATCCCGTAATGGCCACAATGTATGCAGATGACCTTGCCATTTACTCATCAGGCAAAAATATTATGCACATCCAGACTCATCTGCAATCGGCCATAAAGTCACTAGAAAAATGGATAGCTAAAAATGGTTATACCTTTTCCGCACATAAAACTAAATGCATCAATTTCACCAGAAACAGAAGAATAATACGTCAGCCAACACTTAAACTTAATGAAGTACAGCTGGAATTTATCACAGAAAAGCGATTCCTAGGAGTAATATTAGACAGCAAACTAACATGGGTACCTCATCTAAACTTACTAAAGCAGCAAACAAATAGAAGCCTAGACATATTAAAAATTTTAAACCATCAACAATGGGGAACAAACCAAGAATCACTCCTACGCATATTTCAAGCACTCGTTCAATCGAAACTCGACTATGCTAGTTTCGTATATAGTTCGGCAAACAGCAACATAATCAAAATGATCAACACACAATATAACCAAGGTCTACGACTTACTCTAGGAGCCCTACGATCTTCCCCGCTCACAAGTCTTTATAGTCTAACAGGTCAATTACCCCCCGAAAAGAGGTCTGAAAAATTAGGGGTTGGATATTTAGCTTCAATAGCTGCCAATTCAAAACACCTCAACCATTCAATTGTAATGCAGCCAAAACATGTATTAAAATACGAAACGAGACCAAAAGCTTCAAAACCGTATCCAATAAGGCTAAAAATCTCCTTGGAAAAACTAGACTTTGAAATACCGAAGATAAAGCCAAACGTCTTTCCAACAATTCCCGCTTGGACACTTCCTCCACTAAAACTCAACACTTCCCTCGCCGAATATCAAAAAGACAATACCCCTCCTACTCTATACAAAAGTTGCCTAGCAGAAATAAACAGTGAACTCGTGAATCACACAAAAATATTCACTGACGGCTCTAAACTCAACGAAAAAGTCGGTTTTGCATTCATCGCCGAAGAACACATGCAAACAATAAAACTAAACAGCATAAACACAATTTATACAGCTGAACTCTGCGCATTAAAATCAGCATTAAAATATTCAATTCAAGAGAAAAAACTAGAAAAAATAGCCGTCTACTCAGACTCCCTGAGTGCACTCATCTCTTTAAAAAACATTTTTTCAACGAATCCAATAGTCCAAGAAATACACAGCCTACTAAAAATCGCTTCAGAAACCAACAAAATAGTAAATATAATTTGGATACCGTCACACTCCCTCATAACAGGAAACGAAACTGCGGACAACCTTGCAAAACAAGCTGCGAACTCAGACCTCATACAAAACAATAACGCCATAACCTCATCTGACCTAAAAACCCACCTGAGGAAACTTGTACAAGAAAAATGGAGCAGAGAATGGGAAAGCTGTCAAACTAAACTAAATAAAATAAAAGCATGTACGGCAAAATGGACACCTCCAGTGAATCTACAAAGAAGAGACGAAGTCGTACTAACCAGACTAAGACTAGGACACACAATGCTCACTCATTCTTACCGTTTTAATAGAGAACCTCCTCCGCAATGCATCATCTGCGAGACGCGCCTAACAGTACAGCACATCCTGATCGACTGCCCAATCTACGACGTTCACAGACTATCCATCGACCTGCCGCCGAACCTCTGCGAAGCCCTGAAAAATGAAGTAAACCAAATTAAAAAAATCATATCGTATTTAAAATCAATAAATAAGTACAACAGCATATAAAAAAATAAATCGCCCAACTACCATAGTGCAGTACTCCTGAAATAAATAAATTATAATATAAAAATATCAAATCTACCTAAAGACTATAATATTATACTTACCTCGTATATACTTATCTCTTAGTTTTCTAACTTTTGTGTATCCCATAACAACAACAAATTTTGTCACTTTAATTTGTAATATGTGCTAATGGCCTGAGTAGCCGAAGCACTTTTTTTTTTGTTTAAATAAAAAAAAAAAAAAAAAATACAATATAGCTACTCTGATCCACTATAAAATAGGGTAAAATTTACATTAATGTGGATTTTAATCAATGATCGGCAAAAATTGTAATTTCGTTAACGATTTTGCTATTAAATGCTAACTTTTTCAGAAAATTTGGTAATTTTTTTTTCTAATTATTAACTATTTTGAAAATTAGGTAATTTTTTTTCTAATTACTAATTTTAATAAATAATTCGTAATGTTTTTTTTCTAATTACTAATCTTTAAAAATAGTAACATTTTTTTCTAATTACTTACTAATTTTTAAAAATAATTAGTAATATTTTTTTCTAATTACTAATTACTATTAAATTTATACATTAAGTTAACATGGTTTAATTACTGATCCAAATTCTGATCCAAATTTCAAGTAAATTAAAAATGTAATAGCACTAACAATCAAAAAAATTCGATAAATAAATTACTGAAACCACCATATTAGCATTTATGAACAGAATGACATCATTCATCGGTGACACAAAAACAAAGAATATCCACACTATACTAATTAACGGACCCGGTCGATTAATTCCGTAAATAGTCAATCGCACGATAATCTCTTGTCCTTACATAACTTCTTTGCCGTACTGTAATAAACTTATTACAAAAGTTTATCCACAATTAAATACCGGGAAAATTAAAAATATTTTCGTCCAATTAATTTTGAGAAAAATTAGTAATGTTTTTTTCTAATTATTAATTATTTAAAATAATTAGTAATATTTTTTCTAATTACTAATTTTTAAAAATAATTAATTTGCACTGATTTTTCACTCGGCACGTGGTAGAACATGATTAATAATAACAAGTAATCAAAAAACACTTGAAAATTCTACAAATAATTCTTTATTTCTATTCATCTTATTTAGATGATTTCTTCACAAAAAATAAAATATATCAAATGAGGAACCTTTCTCATCACAAACATAGCTTCTTATTCGAACTTTTATTTGAATTTCATAAATGTTTTATGAACAAATTTTGATATTAGCAATTAATAAATCTATAATTAATTAATGTGACAAAAAAGTATTTAACAATTAATAAATGATAAATCAAACAAAAAAAAAAACTAAGAATTTTCATGATCATCTCGTTTACGCTGTTTCCTATAGCGCAGGAACTTATTAGAACGTATCTCTGCGTTAAGCGAGGTCTTACTGTATTGAGTTTTAATGGGGAAAAATTTCGAATGAAACATCCGGAGATAGAAACTGTTTTTGCAGACGTCATGCAAACTCAAGTTTTTAAAGAAAACAAACTCGTTGAATTTTTAAAATATGGATTTAAAGTTCTCGTGCTTTAATCATTATAAGCATACAGTTCTTTCATTATCTTTCATTTAAATTGCTTTGCCTCAAGCCATATAAGTTGAACTAGTACAAAAAGTCCATGCTCCCTACTTTTACTGTTTCACAATATTATTTTTTTATAACTGGTAGACTTTTAGTGTTTTGCGACTATTTGACAGGTTGGTTCGTAGATTATACTTCAATACTAGCCAAGACGTAATTTTCCTTCATTTTTAATCGACTTAAAAAAGAAATTTATCAATTCGACACGAATATTTTTTTCATGTTAGTTAACTTCTCGAAGGGTTAACTGAAAATTTACGACGCCATCTTGTTCAGGATGTTTGCCATATAATATTTATTAAAATCGGTTCAGTGCTTTTTAAGTTACTTTAAAAAAAAGAGCTTTTTACTTCATATTTCCAGCATTTGAAAACTGATGTTGATGATTCATTTTCAGTTTTTTCAGGGTGGTTCGACATAAACTTTATTTAAATTGATCCAGTCGTTTTTTTCTATTTCAGTAACCAAAATTAAGGAAGAAAGCGGTTAATAACGTACCAGCTGCGTATACAAAGCCACTAAAAATTTTAAAAAATGAAAAGATATTGAACTTTCTTCAAAAAAGTCACAAAGAATAGTAACATAATACAGTTTTGAGGTCGGTAAAATTTTAATAAAAGTACACATATAAAGTTAAATTGGCACCGACATCAAAACTTTATTTTACGCTTTTTAGTGGGTTTTTTTTTTTTTTTTTTTTGAAGGAGGTTGATTTTTTAAAGTTTTTTTAATGTTTTGTTAACTTTAAAGCAATAGAAGTAGGAACAATATCTCAAAAAGTTTGCAACTTCCCTTTTCTCACTAAAAACCACCTCCAGCTCGTACACTGATTATTTTTCTCATTTTTCTCGTAAGCCGTTGTTCACACGGGAAGAACTTATAGAAATAAGAATACTGGTCATTAAAATTAAAAAAATATTCTATTAATATTTTAGTTAATTCCCACAGGATATTGGTAATTAGGTAACGTTCAAACGTCCAAAATCTAGTGTATACTTAATAAAAATGTGACCAAACCTTTAAAAAAGTGCAATTTAATAAGCTCAAACGTAAAACATTTCTTATAGACTTGAATAAGTGGGTAAGCAATTTGTCGTAACTCTTCGATTCGAAGGTTGGATGTACGGTCATACTCAAGGATATACCTACACAAGTGCCTACGTAAATAACAGGCGCGCGGAATTGGCTCGAATCAGAGAACTGGAAAAAAATGTCAATAAATTCAACCGTCGATTCAATAAACATCAAACTAAATCGAAGTTTTATTGTCCATTTTATTTTATTGTTTCGTTATTAGATCACTTGAAAATATAATGTATAACAAAGATGAAAACACAAAAATACACTTTTAAAGACCGCGAAGACTTATCAAGCATGGACTAGTATGCTCAGCACAGCACAATGTCACACACTAGATCAGCATAAACCAGCCCAGACCACAACAAACAAGCACAAGCCAACAACTTTTATTGTGGATTCACGAACAACACACCACTAGGACACTAGATCGGTCCAGCACGGCTAGACAGCTATTGCAGATGTGATAATACTTTTCATTACAAACGAGATAAAAAAACTACTATTAGTATTTTTCAGTAGATATAAAAACTTTTTCTCACTACTCTGCTCGAGACAAAAATTGAGTGGGTATTATCCAAACACTGCACTCGATTCGAAAAGTAAAAATCAATACTTTAATCAAGCGCGTATTTTGATTTTACTAGACTGATTCGCTTCTAGGTTTTTTGAGTATTTGTACACTCCTAAAAAACTATATAGAAAAATTATAAAAGATAATACAGTCGCATGTATCATTTTCTGCCAGATGAATACTTTTGAAACACTCACATAATATACACAAAACGTTTTTCTAATTTTTTGCGCCGTTTAAAATACATCTTATTTTTTACGTATGTGTCAATATAGTTCCAAAAAAACTACCTCGTGTCTTGTAGTATCCTTTGAAAATACGGATCTAAATCCAATATCGCTATTGCATCATTGAAGTCTGTTCGTGACACTTTCTAAAAGCTTGAATATCGCAGCTACGCCCATTTGTCGTAAAGCATTTCAATAGCTTTATATCTATCAAAGCTGAACAATGAATTAAAATTTCAAATGCTCTCTATAGATAGAAGGTACCTTTTCATTTGCATTCATGAAAGTAGACTGACAACATATTTGTACACATACTTACGGCCAACGATAAGCGTGTCTGCAGAATCAAAGCTATGATTTTGTTATATTTTTTGGCTTTAAAAACGATATTTACTTTAATAAAAAAGTAAATTAAAAAAATGAAAAAACCCGACTGCGTAAGAAGCAAACTGAAAAGATGGAAACAAGATCAAATGCTAACATGAAGTCGTCGGATGCATCAGATATTTCTGTTCAACTTATTACAGTGAAAAACATGTATGCCGTCGACTGTATGTTACCATTAATTGACCTTGTTTCATCTTTTCAGTTCGTTTGTTATGCAGTCGAATTTTTTTGATTTTTTAAGTTATTTTTTCATTTACGTCTTTTTAGTATTATTCATATTATCTATTTTTTATTACAAATTTAATTAAGTTTAATCGTAATATGCATATATGAATACATACACGCTTAAAAACCTCAACCAGATCTTTCTTTTTTATATCAATATCGACTTATTTAGAAGAATAAATACATGTTATAATATATTTATAATTACTAGCTTTTATTTAATACCCATATTATAATAAGAAAATATTTTTGTGCCCCCCCCCTTTTTTTTCGTAGATGCCATATTTAAAAATTTTACACTATGTCACTCCCACAACTGAAACGAATCTGACGACACTGCATATGTTAAAATTTGAAGTTTCTAGTAGAATTCAGAACTCTAATATCTACAATTAGCCATTACTTCTGTAAAAAAAATTCTGTAAATTTTCAGAATATTTTTAACAAGCGTAACACGAAAAAAGAAGGACAAGAACGTTTTCAATAAAAAGCATCTAAAAAATAAAACACATTTATTTGAAAGACATGCTGTATATTTTCATAATTTATGAAGAGAATAAATTGGAGTAATTTTAATTAATTAGGTTCCGACTATTCATCTAATTTCTCACCGTAAAAACGTTTTAAATAATTTATAATTATGAAGTATTTTTATTTCACGTTTCATTTACATATAGCATTAATGTGCTATAAGTAAAACATACACCATCAAAAGTCAGATTTTTTGAATTTTATTTTTTTTCCTTTTTTAGTTCATCAAATGCCGTATTTTCTAATAAAGGTCAGGTATTTTAATATTTACTTATCAAGTCACACATAAATCTAAAGATTCTATAATGATTATTGTGTAAAAAATGATCAACAGAATACTGCGTTTAAATAATAGCCAATTTACATCCGGATTCATAGTCGCGCCGCTTTAAATATAGATTAGTTGAAAACATTTATAGCCCACGCAAACTAGACAAAAAAGAAATGGCTACCTTACAAAATTACAAAAAAGATTTTTCCGGGTTTGAACTTTAGTGGTGAAAAAGGAAGGATCCGGAAAAATTTCCTCTGTAAAGTAGTCACTTCCAGGTTTAAATTTTATGTCAAAAAGTATAATCTTAGAAAAATTTCGTTCGGAAACTAGTCGAGATACATCTTATGAAAAGCTCGATGTAAGATGGTTTGAAATTAGTAGCATTGCGGTTGGTCTACGCTATAGCGCAAGAACATCTGGCGGGAACTAATAATCCTCCCGAAACCCATGTTCCAAAACCCACACTACAATAGCGTAGCTTACGTGCCTTTGTAAACGTTATTTCACAATATCAATTATAAATTCGCTTCTACACTAAAAGAAATAGAGAAGCGGAAATAACTAACTGAAATGTTACGCTATTAACAAATTTTCACTATGTAATTGACGAAATCAAGCGTAGAATACCGCTAAATACATCCATCTAATTAAAAATTATTCAAATTTCACTGTTTATTGCTTTGTTTATTTTGAAATTAATCTCTTTAATTATTGTTAGTCTACACTAATATTATAAAGAGGAAAGATTTGTATTTTTGTGTGTGTGTATGTTTGTAATGAATAAACTCAAAAGCTACTGTGAAATTTAAAACATTCTTTCACCAATAGAAAGCTACATTCACCCTGAGTAACATAGGCTATATTTATTGCTAGAAAATATTAGGGATCCTTACTAAAACTGTAGTAACGTAACCCAATGTGTGAAAAAAAAAATGCCATAAAACATCTTTCGTCGCATGCGCTGCGGAAACTATTGATGATAGAACAAAAGTATGTTCTACAATATTAAAGAACATATCAATAACTACAAAAAACTTCGCGATACTATATGTCCAACTATTATCGTTATGTCACAATAACCACTTTTTACATTTTAATAATCTATATAGATAAAAGACGATGTATATGTAATCTATGGACTCCAAACGGGTAGAACATTTTTGATGAAATTTTCAGACAATCTTTAGATTAGCTCAGCGGGTGATCTTCTGAAGTTTGGTAGCGATCGGATCAACAGAATTTTTTAAATTTCTTTTTGGGAAATAAGATTTTTCTTCGATTTTTGAACATTCACAAATAAAAGCAATTGAATTCGCGCAAATTCTATACACGTTGAGAATTTAATGATAATGATTCTCATCTTTTATATCCTATATATTACATTTACACCCGGGCGAAGCCGAACTGGGCCGCTAGTATTACATATAGCAGTGAATAGTCTTTTCCTCTTCAAAATAAAACTTCTTCCACTGTACTATACACGCCCATGTTAGGAGGTCACTACTTGAAAACTGCATAATTTCTGTCGCACACGGAGCCTGCACTAAAAGTTGCCTGTCTGTATAGTGTGCAAAATTACTGGTTCGCGCTGTTCTGGTCGGTGTGCGTGGTATTTTATTACAAAAAGTAACTTCATCTACTGACTGCCAGTAAAAATATTTGTTAACAGTTATTAGTAAGCGAGTATTGTTTTTTTTTTTACAAGAAAAAAAAAATACAAAATAAAAATAACAAAAGTACTACATATTGAGTGCTTCGACTACAAGGCTATTAGCACACAGAAAAAGAAAAAAAATGTATAACCATGGTAAGTATATAGATTATTAATCAGTTGCAGGTAAGTATACCGGGTGTCTCAGAAAGAGAGTCCAAAAATCCATGTTTGGAATTTTTTGATAACGTAGTTAATTAGTAATTAATTAATGAAAGTGACCAATCAGGAGCGCGCTACAGAAGAGAGTGTCGTCGGCTGATTTATTTATTAAATTCATTTATAAAATTTTAACTAAATGAAAAGTTGATCAGAGAAAATTTTTTTTCCATTTAAAATGAAGTGGGAAAAAATTAAACTGATGAATTTTTTAAATGAATTCGAAAAAAAGTTTATTTAAAAAAACGGAGGGCCTTGACAAGACAGATGCGAAAAGTGGAAATCACTGGCGAGCGTTAATTCAGTTATTTTATTCATTAAAAATTATTAGTGTAGTTTAAAAAAAATTATTTTAAAAATAATCATTATTATTTTACTAATTAACCGAAATAAATCAGACGACGACACTATCTTCTGTAGCGCGCTCCTGATTGGTCACTTTCATTAATTAATTACTAATTAACTACGTTATCAACAAATTCCAAACATGGATTTTTGGGCTCAGAATATTTTTCTCTTTCGATCCCAACAATTGGGTGCGCGATTTCTGAGACACCCGGTATATTACTATTAGTATTATTATTATTTATATTTTTGTTTCTAGGTCAATAATTTTTAAATAATGAAATAATTTGTTTACATTTTCATAGTTGTTTAAAATTTCTTTTAGGTCGAAGTCTAAGATTGCAGTTTTCCTTTGATGCACGTATAGAGGACATTCGATTAAGATGTGCTTTACCGTAATTATCTGATTGCATTGGCTGCACCTAGGAGGTTCTTTTTTTAACAGGTATGTATGCGTTAACTTTGTTAAATATATAAAGTAAGAGTTATAACTGTTACCATCGCCAATACAAAATACACGTCCACTTATGTGTCTCCGACTTGATGTAAATAAAGTAGACAAAGCTCAAAAGTAATAATTTTTTTGCCTACATCTAAAAATAAATATGAAGGGAAAAACAAAGACTTTTTATAGAACCTTTGTGTAAACAAGCTTTGGGGTGGATACGTGCTGGGATGCAATGACGTCAAATATAGTGTATTTAATTTCACCGATAAACAATTCACATTCATCTATAAGGCTCATATTATTCTGTATACCTACTGACACATTATTTACATACCGTTGTTTTCTATCACAGAAAGCAGACATTTCATAAAATTGCACAAACTTTGACCATTCCAACTTCATTAGTGGGGAATGACACTAATAGGGATGTTGACTATTTTTGGGAAAGTGTTTTAAATCGTGCATAAGTACCTAATATTGCCACAAATATTTATTATTTTTATTTAAACACAACTCAAGCCTTAAAAATCATGTATTTTAAATCTCGTTTCAAATTTCGGTCCAAAACGCCAATACTAGTCGCGTGACGTCACCTGTTCATACCAAAGGAGGCTCAAAAGCTTACACGGGAGCTACCATCCTATAGATGCGTATTCTGTGCTCATAAACGTTAGTAAACTGAGGTGATGAAAAGTTGTTTCGTAGTCGTTGCTATAGTTACATGTAATTTGACGTTTCCTATAAACAAATAATAATAAATTACACTCTAAATATTAACTAAACAATGAAGTTTTTTGACAGCGGCTGAACATATGACGTCATGCGCTCTGATTGGTGTCTGTTGTCACGTGACTTGAGAGTGATTTTATTAGGTTTTATTTATTAAATATTAATTAAATTCCTTAAAAATAAGGAAAAATACAGTGTTTTTTTAGTATTTCTATCATAGAAACTACTACTTTTCGTTAAAATTATGTTTTTATTTGAATACAGTCAACATCCCTACTTAGGTCAAAATTCAATTTTCAACATTTTACAATATTTTTCGTTTTATTTATATTTAATATGCAAATATGGAGAGCCTTTTTGTTTTTAGGGAAAATCGACGCATGCGCAGAAGATATATGTGATAGTGATGGTATATTTTTTATAACGGTTTATTGAAGTTATACTTCTTTTGGCGCACTGAGGGTAAACTTTTCTGTCACGGAAGCTACGCACGCAGTCAATGAATATGTTGCGACAGTTGTTTCTCGTAACGTCAAAATAGTTATTTTATAAAACAACAAAGTAAGTTATACTATAGACATCGGACGGAACTTCTTAAAAGCTATTAGTTTATACTTTTTGCGCTTTAGTCGTTTTTCATAGACATGTCCTGAATTAATAATAACTTTTGACAGTTAAATAACCTCGACACTTGTGCTTAAATTATGGATTCAACAGTAGAAAATCCTTTAATAGTTTTTATACTTGCAAGAGCAGTTTAATGTCGTATTCAAACTCCCTGTCATGTACAACATTAGATTGTATTCACACAAAAACAAATGCTTGATCTACACAGAAAAAGATCGTTTTTCAAATCAAATTTTGTTCAAAATGTGTTGAAAAATGTTGTTTCGAAGTAAAAAATACGCAAAAAAATATGTTAAATGCAAGTTTAAAAAAATATATCATTTCTATCGATCAATTATTTTTCGAACAGAATCGAATTAAAATTCTACAATGCTTTTCTTATGGAGAAATATATGTGTTTACAATCTAATGTCATTGTCAAAGCAAATTGTTTGACAATCCTTTCTGCAACCCAGTATTAGAGTATTAAGGAATGTTTGGAAAAAAATGTTTTTTGAAATTTCTCATAAAATTTGTTTATAATGCCTGTGCTATAAAAATCAAATCAACTTGAGTGATACAAGGCAAACAGAGAATTCATATAGTATTAACTGGGAAATTATTGCTTTTTAATTGTATAACAAGAATAATTTCTACACACGGTGTATATGATATCCTATTTTTGTTGTGTCGCTTGCGTGGAATTATAAAATCTGCAAATTGAAAGATAGGTCAGCTGGTCAGTGAGATGCGGTTTAATTAGGCGAGCTATTATGTTATTTCTATACGCTTGAAAATAACTATGCATTGCAGCTTAAAATGCAATGTGTAATGTCAAATATTACACAATGCATAGTTTTTAAATTTAAATTATAATAAACTATATCGCTGCTTTCCTAGACGATGAGGTAGAATCTATTATTTAGGTATAGTATCTATGTTTCCTTTTTGAAATTAATCACAGATAAATCATTGCCCATTGGGCCGATAGAATAACCAGCCCTCAACTTTTTTCGTAAACATTTAATACTTTTTTTCAACATAAAAAAGCTGCATGTAAAATGACTCATTACGCACTAGTGTGATAAATTAAAACAAAACTGGTCGCGCTATACCAATTATATAGTAAATCACTATTAGGACTGACGTTTGTTCAAAAGTGAATTGTTTAAAATTTTGACAGTGAAGTGAAAACCAGCTATTTTGTAGAAGATACATGCAAAAATACGACATATATATATATATATATATATATATTATCTCGAGCGTAGTGGTTGTATCCTAAGAATATGTAAGGTTATGTTTGGGAAATCGAAAAACTTAGAATTATCGATTTATCATAATTAGCTCAAGCTATAAGAGATACGAAAAAAAAGTTTGAGATGAAATTTGTCGACTGTAATTTTACACAAAAAAAAAAAAAATTCTACGCCTTATCTCCTATCCGAGGGTAGCGGCAAGTAATAAATAAATATGGATAATAAACCGAGCTGTGTAGAGTAGTGGTGACAGCACTAGACCAGCATTCGGGAGGTACCGGGTTCGAATCCCGGCGGGGGCAGATGTGGCTGGGACTTGTTCCTATTGCCTCTCGCCGAGAAACGATAATTCCTGTACCGGCCATCTTGATTGAGGTTTCCATGGTTTCCCTCAATTAATTCCAGATAAATATCGAGATGGTTCCTTATTTGAGGCCATGGCCGATTACCTATCAAACTCCTAGTTCAAAAATTACCTATCTTATCCTAATTTCCTATAATTCCTTCATTCGCCCATTGCTATTACAGAAGTTGAAGTTGTAAAAAATGTAGAAAATAACGGGAAGTGGTAGACGAAAAAATAGTAATGGTGCGAATGGCGTCTGTTATGACATAAAGTCGAGAAATGGACGTTAAACGCATTATTATCATTATTATTATTAATAAATAAATATGGATAATAAAACTTTGCTCAGTTATTTCATGAGGTTCAATGGCTAGACATGCGTTTATATATTATAAAATCAATATATTTATAGACACTTTAACAAAAAACTAAAAGTGTAATTTTAACTGGTAACGCTAAACAAAACGTTTCTAATTCGAATCCAGACAATAGCAGTTAATGTTGTTCATAAAAGTAAATCCTACAAAGTGGTTGCTGATGATTAAAGTATTAAATATTTAGCTGTTAACACTTGGAATTTATTATAACATTTTTTATTGTAACGCAGCGTCCTAAATAACGTAAAATACAATAGGTAGGTATAATCCTTATAATATAATCCTATGTACTCGCAATTAATGCAAAAGCATGAATAATTGATTGGCTTAGTTTATTGGCTGTTAAATATTTGCATTAATAATGCAGATCGAACTTTATTGTACTAAATAATATAAATGATCAGTATACACAAATAGTGATTATCTAAAGTGCATATTTGATATCAGTAGAAAATATACGTATTATTAACTAGGGAGTTATTGTAATTAGGCCGAAAATCGAAATAAATTTTTTTTTAACAAATTTTGGTTTAAGGTCACTATATTCAGCCGTTCTTTTTTTAACACAATAGAATCCAAAAAAAATAGATTTACGGTGTCAATCAAAGCATGTTAACGTAATTTTGATCCGACAGAAAGTTTATCAAAATCGGTCCAGTCGCTTTTTTTCTTTTTTTTATCAAGAAGGCTGCAAAAAAGTGGATTTTACACGAAATAAAAAATGATATCGATTTTGTTAGGGTGCTAATCGAAGCATATTAACGTCAAAGTGGTGTAAAAGGCATTTTTTAAAAATCGGTTCAGCCGTTTTTTTTTGTAAAAATACTGCAAAACAGTGGAAATAGAAATGATTTCGAATTTGTTAAGGTAGCAATCGAGGCGTATATATGTGTATATGCTCTAAAATGAATTCTAGCCGTTTTATTTTTGTTTTAACAAAATGGCTGGAAAAAAGTGAATTTTAGGATTTTCTAAAAAAGATGTATCGGATCTTATTTGATCTAGGGGCAAAAACATTTTTATTATGTAAAATGCTCACTTTTCAGTATTATTATTATTATTACTAATAATGGGTATTCAGTATCAAACTGGAAAGTTGGTCTTGTGGACCTTAGGGTCGCTTATTATTTTGTTTTATGACAACAACTTTTAAAGTTCCACTAACATAAGAACAGAAATAACACTCAACCAGCATATTACATAAATTACATATTATAAATAAAATATTGAAAATACTTTTTGTGGCATTACAAAAAACGTGCATTGTAAGTAACTTTTAATATTTACATAAACTTTGCTTCTTTGTCAATCCTATTATTTACAAAATTATATCAAAACTGATAATACCTATGATAAAGCAACTGTGTGAACTGTTAGAGTCCAGATTCCCTAATAATATTGCAAATATAACGCTAGGTCACCTCTGTTTCACTTCATACACCTTACTGATTCTACAGTTGACCAAACTAACAAGTGCACTTATTCAGTTGCTAATGAACTCTTTTAACTGAACAGGTCAACTCGGTTCGAATAATACGTAGACAAAGTAGATTCAAGGCACACCTGATCTGTTATCCCGTTAAATCACGCAATTTACACTTCTTCCCGGCTGTAGATTTTGAAACAGTGACGTAATAAGATCAAGTCGATTTATGTAATAGCTTTCAGGTGAAGAGCCGATCGGCAAATTTGCATAAAGAAATGTATTTGTGTGATGTAGCATTGCGGCGAACAAATAGGGAGCCACAATTTTTTTTTTATTCGATCGAATCATTTTTTTGATTTTCTTATGTCATCGAAATTAACGTCAATATAATGACCTCAATGATTATATTCCATATCAACATGGGATGCCAGAGTTCTTCCTTTCAATTTTTTTACTGTTTGTAAGAAATGAAATGATGAATCAATAAACAACCAAGAATTCAATTAGTAAATAAAGTATATTTAATTCAACAATACAATTCATGTGAACTCCATCCTGTCTCAAGACAGAATGTCACTACATTCGCTTACAATCTTCATAGTATCAGTATACGCGGTTTACATAACATAAGGCACTACACAATTCATAGAACAATACTGGATAACAGTCATTTAAATACTGTAGGATAAACATTTGTCCATCCTGATATGCGGTAGGTATGAGACATACCGCATGCTAGGGTGGATGAGTGTTAAAAAATGTGTAGCCTGCGGTATTTAAACGAATGTTATCCAGTATTGTTATATTAGTTGCGTAATGTTTTGTGCTATGTAAACTGCGTACACTGACGTAGAGATTGTAAGCGGATGCAGAATAGTATTCTGTTGAGACAGGATGGAGTTCACATTGATTGTATCGCTGAATTAAATATACTTTATTTAATAATTGAATTCTTGCTTATTTATTGGTTTCATCAATTGATTTCTTGCATGTTATATAGTATCGTCCACCGCATAAATAAAATTGACGTCAAAATGGCGGTATCAACGAGTACTTTCATATCATCATGGGATGCTCTATATTTTTAATTTCCGTCAGAATAATAATAATAATAATTTATTGTAGCTTCCTACTTGTTTGCTGCAATGGTAATTCATACAGACAATATTGTCTATGTATTTGATACATAGAAAATTTAACGTTCGATATTTGATATTTGTGTCAGGAATGTCAGCGCCAAAGTATCAGTAGATTGTCCTGTTAAAGGTAGGACCAGATTGGCTTAAACAGAGCTGTGACAATATAAAACAGTTTTGTAGTTAAACTTGATTAATTTTAATTAGATTGGATCAGTACTGATGAAACAAGTTATCATTTTTTTTTTATATTGTCGAAAAATAATATACATACTTAGTTTATTGTTAATATAAAATAAAAATATCAATCTCCTTCAAAAAAGTCACTAAAAAGATAAAAATAATAATAAAATGTTGAGGTCGGTGCCAATTTTATTACTGAAACTTAAAATTAATAGGCATCTACTTTTATTAAATTGCAACCGACCACAAAATTTCATTATTATTTTCATCTTTTTAGTGACTTTTTTGAAAATTTTAAAAAAGTTTATTTTATTTTATTACTTTTTAGTGGATTTTATTTCGCACATTTTTAAAAACTACTACTCCGATTTAAGTAAAATTTATGTGGGATTACTCTGAAGATGTGCCCCATTAAATAAGAAAAGAATCATCATAATCGTTTTATAAATGTTGGAGATATGAGGTAGCATACATTAAAAAATATGTTTTTTGACGTCATTTAAAAACGGATGAACTGATTTTAATAAAAACTATATGGGACGACCTGGGATGTATACTCCTTCAAACAAAAAAAGAATTTTCCATATCGGTTCAGGCGTCTTCGAGTAATTGGTGAACACACATAAAAAATAAAAGATTCCGACGAACTGAGAACCTCCTCCTTTTTTTTGAAGTCGGTTAAAAATGTGTTTGACAATTCGTAAACCCATAATTTATAGTATAATAATATAGATTTTTGATAAGATGGAAGCATTTGACTGCACCCCTGATTCGTAGAACATCTCACTAGCGAACCTTTTTACGTCCCATTTCAATTCCAAACACGTTTTGGATGTGAGCATAAGAATTAGGTGCACCCACTTATAAGTTCGTTTCTGTACGATAGCTCTAAAGCTCCGTATAAAAACTGGTGATTCTAAAATCTAAACTATCGAAAAAGTTTAAAGAACCAGCCTTTGTATTCACTTTAATGATATTTAAAACTTGGAACACACCTGCATTCTGTAGTGTCGTTTAAAAAAATCACAATTTTCTACTTTTCTCCATTATAAAAAAATCCTTATTTAGGAGAGTATATAGGGAGAAAATTAGAAACACCCATTTTAGGTATCAACTAAAAATTTTAAATTAAAAATTTGGTTTCGATTCGGTGAACGGCGTGGAGTCTAGAAACACGCATTAACGGACGGACAGATATCCAAAACGTGTTTTTTTGCATGTAGGGACAATGAAATTTCAAATTCGACATTAGTCACCATGGCAAGACTTTCTTCACTTCTATGGTCGCTTCCAAGTAAAAACTTCTGAACTTACTCCTATAACAACTATATGGGACCACCCTGGCATCTTAATATTTATTTAAATAACATTAGAATCACTCATTTTGATAAAGAATTGCATACTCAGCTTCGTATTATTAATAAGCTGTATGAGTTCGTTTTTAATAATTCGAGAAATGAACATATACCTACTATGAGTACAACATAAATCACCCGCGCCTATTGCTTTACAGACAGCACCCAGAGAGTAAAAGTACCAGACAGATTTTGTCCTTAAAAGAAAATGTAGTGTTTTTTATATTTTTTTTAAGTTTAAAAAATGTAGGTAATAATTTTGTTGAAAATAATCTGAAGAGTTAAAAATGAAAAAAAAATAATAATTCAGAAATACACAAAATATTACCAAAATATAAAAAACCCGGGTCGCAGTGCCAAAACCCTGCCGACATATAGTGTATTTGCTAATACAGGCAGTGTGGCTTTATTATACGAACTTAAGTTGGTTTTTAAGCAAAATAAAAAACTTGACTCCTTAATACACCCCTTAAAATAACATTTTTTTTCTTAATTGCAATATTATTACCAATCGAACCTCTATACCAAGTTATATACACCTTCAGTAAATAATTCACTATCTGTAAACTAATGTTTTCATAAAATTTATAAATCCGGTCCTGTTGGGCCGATTTTATTAAAATTTTAGGGACACTTTTTAATTACTACCGGAGGGTTAAATTTCAATTTTGAAACGATTCGGAGAATTTTTTCGGTATTTTGGGGCCCAAAAACATTTCTCAACCCCTAAAAACTACCCTTAAAATGACCCGATTAGGCCCATTTTAAATAGGCTTCTTGCGGTGATGGATTTCAACACGTGGGCCAAATTTAGTTGAAATTAAACATTTTTGAAAATGGTGCCAAAGTGTTTAGGAGGTTATGAAACGTCGAGAAATTTTGGTCCGACCCCTAGGTCCCGCCATCCGACCGATGCCAATAGTGTATGTTGCCATATTGCAAATACACTAATAACTAACAATAATTAAAGAGATTAATTTCAAAATAAACAAAGCAATAAACAGTGAAATTTGAATAATTTTTAATTAGATGGATGTATTTAGCGGTATTCTACACTCCTTTGGGGTTTTACCGATCCATTTTGTGCAGCTTCGGTCTAAAGACATGCGTCCATTTGAAACGGGAATCATGTATGTCGTGATTAACGATTAATGGTAGTCTACACTCTACAATGACAACCGCAGCTGCAGAAAATGGAATGTTATCATGTAAAATCACTATTTTTGTAATTACCTACTTCAAATAAAAGGTTTAGCGCATGAAAGTCTCCATTTAAATCAATAAACAAAATGTATTTTGCATGCTTTGTAGCGACAGAAATTAGATACAATAATGTAGAATAATATAGGTCAAAAATATGATAGAACAAAAATAAGAATAATTTCTAATCTATCGTCAATATATTGCTAGTCAGTCTCAAATTTATAATTATGAAAAAATGGCTAACAATTACAGAATCGATTTCTTTACGTTTTAATTCAACGCCATAATTTTCTTCCCGTTATATAGCTATCGCTATTTATACCCATGTGAATTAAATTTCGACATTTTTATATCGAATTTCTGCCATTACAATCCATGAAAAATTAATTTGGCTAATGGATTTTGATGTAGAATTTTATGTATTTTTAATTGGAGTTTTTTTTCCTAAAATTATTAAGGAAGCAGGAAATTGCAAAATTATGATTTTACATGTTAGTCCTATCACCAGCAGTCATTGTCACCACCCTGTATTTCCGTCTGCAAACAATATTATATCAGTAGCTATAACTAGCTGCAAGTATTGAAAGTCAAGCCTTGTACCCTACTTGAATTTAGTACCTTATTTCGCGATCTTAAGATGAACTCTACTACTTTGTTTAAATCGACGCCTTTGCAATATAAAAAAAATCTTTAAACTATAGTCGCATTATTTCATTAAAGATATCGCTATTTTATATACGATGTTTTCTTATTTTGTTTGTTATAATCTTTAGCCTAGATTTTTTCATTACATACAAGAATAATTTTTATTTTGAATGAAGGTTTATAATGATGGATTTTCTAAACATTTTATTTTTACATAAATAAGAATAGAAAACAGAAACAGGAATCATAAATCATAAATAACCTTTAATACTTACCTTCCCTACTTAGCCCCTACCCTTAAATCTATAAAATCGACACTTCATTTAATTAATTATTATTATATCTTAATTTAATTTGTTGCACAATATCACATGTAATTTTTTAATGTATTTTTTATTTTTTAGTATCGATTATTAAAATAAAAAAAAGAAAAGAAAATAACGGTTGGCTATTTTCGTTTTCAGCAAAGCACATTCTGGATAAAAATTGCGCCGCGCAAATTTTGCCAACGAAATGACTCTCAGCACACGATCTAAAAATCATATCTTAAAATAAAATTTCAGATTTTGAGATCAATCAAACCCTTTTGTATTATTAATATGATGGTATTTCATATTTAGTGAAATAGAGAATTTTAGAAATATTTGTATCATGCATAATTTTCTTGATACAAATACAGATAACATTAAAAAAATTGTACAAAAGATGTGAGGAAATATTCTGGATCCTATTTATTGTAATGAAAGCCACTAAGTCAGTTGTTTAAATTCATCTTTCAGTAAAACGGAATTCATTTCGTGTCATGTACTCAAGTCTGTGACTTTATAAAGTAGAAATTCCAGCATAAGTGTATGTTATAAAATTCTTCGAGAAAATTCAGTAGAAAGGGGCAGTTTAATCTGAAAAATTCATGAGTCATGACCTAGCATTAAGTTGCAGCGGTGGCCTATCTGAAAAACGTAAGCAGAAACATTTCTCAAACAGTTTGCAGAAAGCTGGAGCTCGTAGGTACACCACAATCACACAGTAAATGACGTCAATAAATCGACGTGCTGAAATAGTTTTTATTATAAACACCGCGCCATAACAGCTATAACTGCTAGCAGGAGAATGTTCCACATCACAGCATTTCTTTCTACCAATTTCTACGATCTGGCTGTTTATCAACTGTTCAATGTACCTTCTTTTTCACCTGCATAGTTCTATTTTACGAGCAGTTGGGATGTGTGCGTGCACGCAAAATGCAACATATTCTAATTTCTTGGCAAAATTTTATTCAAGCTTTGATACTAATTCTTCAAAATAAACTATAAATATGAAATATTCTTCCCATATGACTTTTAGCCAAGATTTTGTAGTTTATTTGGTCCAAATAAATATGAGAAATCCGATAAAAAAGAGAAAATTAACATAAATTTTACGCAAATTTTTATAAAGAAAAAATTTAATTTGAATTAAATTATTGAACAGGCCAAATTTGTCAGTATTTTTAACACTTCAAAGTGTTAATTTGCCTTCCGTAATTTTAAAAATCTCATAAAGGGTTGTACAGAAATATTGACGTAATTCATGTTTTATATTCAATTTCGAGGGCCAAAGTATATATTTTTTGAAATTTTTAAACAGCAAGTCATATTTGTGAAGCTTAATTCTTAATCACATCTAATAAAAAAACCCGGGTCGCAGTGCCAAAACCCTGCCGACAATATAGTGTATTTGCTTATACAGGCAGTGTGGCTTTATTATGCAAACTTAAGTTGGTTTTTGGGCAAAATAATAAATGTGACTCCTTAATACACCCCTTAAAAAAACATTTTTTTTTCTTAATTGCAATTTTATTATCAATCGAACCCCTATCCAAATTATATACAACTTTCAGTAAATAATTCACTATCTGCAAACTAGTGTTTTCATAAAATTTGTAAGTCCGGTCCTGTCGGGCCGATTTTATTAAAATTTTAGGGACACTTTTTAATTATTACCAGAGGGTTAAATTTCAATTTTGAAACGATTCTGAGAATTGTTTCGGTACTTTGGGGCCCTAAAACATTTTTCAACCCCTAAAAACTACCCTTAAAATGGCCCGATTACGCCCATTTTAAATAGGCTTCTTGCGGTGATGGATTTCAACACGTGGACCAAATTTCGTTAAAATCAATTAACTCTTTCGAAAGTTATTGCCCGTACACACACATATATATATATATATATATATATATATATATATATATATATATATATATATATATATATACATATATAAACATTTTTAAAAATGGTGCCAAAGTGTTTAGGAGGTTATGAAACGTCGAGAAATTTTGGTCCGACCCCTAGGTCCCGCCATCCGACCGACGCCAATAGTGTATGTTGCCATATGGCAAATACACTAAAAACAGTAATAAAATGAATTTTGCGACCATAGTTCGAAACTTCCCGAGAGCATATTTTACAGTCTGAGGGATTAGTCACCTTAATAACAGTAACATTAATCCCATTGGAACAATCATATCATGTAGAGAAGGTATATGAGTGCATTCAGTATTTCCTTAAGCCACAAAGTTTTAACAGCTCATTAATTATCACCACGGGCCGAAGAATCAAATCATAAGGTTTATAAATGCTGTAATATAAAAGCTTTTCTAAATTTTCCCTCATAATAGTTGTATAATGTATATTGTTCGGAAAGACTTGAGGAATTCTCAACAGTGTCAGACAGTTTGCAACACTGAATACCAATTTAAGTATTCTCTAAGAATTTTAACCTCGTTTAAAAAAGCCACTAAAATGCGAAAAAAGTTTTGAGGTCGGCGCCAGTTTAGTTACTATCACTGTACGCTAGAGTTGTCTAACTCAGATCTGAACCGGTTCAAAGAGCCGACTCCGACAGAAGATCCGTGAGAGCCGACTCACTTTTTTTTGAGCCGACGGATCAACGGATCCGCGTAACTCAGTGAAACACCTAACACACAGAAGTATATTTTACACTTACGTATCAGTTCTTGCTTGGATGCATCTGTCAGCTCAAATGACTCATGCATCACATGTTTGGCTTTGCATTCTTGATTCTATACAGGTCGTGATATGATTGACTGAACTAGGTAACTCAGTGGCAGACTGCAGTAACATATTCAGAACTCGGCTCTTTTTGAACCGGTTCAGTGAGCCGGCTCACATACGGGATCCAGATGCAAAGATGCAGATCACTAAAAAGACCCGTTTTTCCCATCTCTATTGTACGCCCAATAATTGGCGCCTACCTCAAAACTTTATTATTAACATCAACTGGACTGGTTTGAAACAGTTGACTCGTGTGCAGAGGACCTAAAAATATTCTAAACTTTCCTGTGGTTTGCTCTTTAGTTTCCCCGACGAATTTTTCATAAATAAACAAATACTAGTTGACACTTATCTCTGTACAAGAACTTCGCTTATTTCACTCATCGAAATCTCTTGTCAAGAAGCGGCTTTCTTTTCACTGTTTCATATTTGACAGTTGTGTATAAGGCTTTGCGTTGTTGAAGTGCCAAAAATACATGGCACTCGTACTATAAGCTCACTCTGTTAGAGCTGGAAATCTCTCATTCTTTTCACCCATTGGGAGTTCTTGTGATGAATGTTGTTCTCCTAGCCACTTAGTGAAATTGTCGACAGAAACGAAAACTTTATTTTTCTCTTGTTTCATTATACATACATGTAGTTACAATAGGGACACATCCACCACACGCATACATTTTCACCAGTATTCAACAATAATTATTCGGGCACTACAGAGCCGAACTTAAGGAAAAAAATCTGAAAAACGGTTGACCCTGCAGACCATCCCTGGAACTTCCCGCTGTTTCCGATTTATTGAGATGTGGCTTGCATTATTGCGGGTAACGGCTAGTAACAAATATGATATACTATGGTATTTGTTTCCATGGTTACATAATATGATTTAACGTAAAAATTAATCAAAGCATGCTTGTCAGCTACCTAATAAATTTCTTTTTGACAGATCTTCGGAACAAAAGAACAACTGATTTTTTTTTAATTCCAAAATATTTCCGAAATTTTGAAATCATAAACCGTTATAAAATTCTGACAAAGATTTGGAAAGATATATTGAAAAAACACTTTTTTGGAAAACTTTTGTCAACGATATCTCTCGAACCAGTCAACCGATCGAAATGCGGTTTACGGCAATCGAAGAAGTTTTTCAAGCAGAAAAAATAATCTATTACAAAAAAATCAATCTAACGAAAATTTGAGAATATATTTTGAAAAAACATTTTTTTCGACATTTTTCTTTAACAATATCTCTTAAACGAATCAAGCGATCGATGTGCGATTTGCGGCAGTCGACGCAGTTTTTTAAGCACAAAAAAATAGGTTACTACAAAAAATCCACTAAACGAAAATTTGAGAATATATTTAAAAAAAAGTTTTTTTCAAAATTTTTCTCCGACGATATCTCTCGAACGGATTAACCGATTTTGATGCGATTTGCGGAGATTGACGTTGTTTTATGAGGAATAGAACTGATTAGATTTTGGAAATAATCGGTACAGTAGTTTCGAAAATATTTCAAAATATTAAAAAAAACAGGTTTCCAAAAAGCTTTATTTTTGAGATTTCTCAAAATCCACCTGGCCGAATCAGTTCCAATTTTCAGAAAATCTAAGTTCAGCAAGTTCCTTTTAGATGCCGCAATCCGCGTTTCGATCGGTCCACCCGTTTAAAAGTTATGAGAGGTTTACACTTTACATACACACACACACACACACACATACATACACACAGACATACGGACATCATTTTGGAAATTGTCAGAATAGCTTCCTAGGACCTCAAAACGTCGAGATCTGACAAAAACTCAAATTTCGAAAATCGAGGTGAAACCAGTAACTTCCCAATTTTTGAAAATTTTCAATTTTCTTAGCGGGAAGTTAAAAATCTAAATACAACTTTTATAACTTCAATTAATAAATTTATACTAGTTTACCGGCTTTCATAAAGTAAAAAATACGCAAATAAAAATAATATTACTGTTGTTTTGCCTGTAAACTTTCAAAATGCCAATTTTTTTTTATTCATTTCAAATACAGCATCTACAAAATATAGATTCAATTATTAATATTATTAAAAAAAAAAGAAAAAGGAAATTTCGGCGACAGAAAAAATATTAAAATTTTCAAATATCACTAATGAGGACCGCAATGAACAAGTTTGATATTTTATAACCCCATACAGTTTTTGGACCATACTTAGCGCACCGGGAAAGCTTAACTAACCCTTGTATTTCTACAGTAACTTTGAGTTCTTTTTGTCAAAATTATAATCTTAAAATTAGTGTAGTCACTTTAGAAGAATTAGGTAGTCAGATGCAATTTATTGACAAGAGGGATATTATAATTCTAAACGAAATAAAATATACGATAAAATCTTATCCATATGCTAAATATATAAGTTGCTTTTTCGTTTCCAATCGACCTGAAAGTTTAATAAACTAAGCGAAACAAAATATAAGTATGTCAAGTAAAACTTCTATTAAATGAAACTTTGGAAAATCGATCGAAAACATCGGAATCTCTACAATTGAGATACGACATTATAAGATGTAAATGCCTGTATTATACAACAGCAGACTAAACTAAAACTTTTCTAACCAACCCAGGTCTTTTTTAGCTAAAAATGTAATTTACTGCCATACGTTTTTTAAAGCTAAAAACATCTATCACATCAATTTACAATAAAAATATTGGGCTGGATTGCATATTGTCTAAACTCTAATATATATACTTTATAGCAAGTATTCGATCATATTTCTACCTGTAAAAATTTGCGAGCTTGTGTAAGGCCGGCTTTAAAAGCTGATTGTTGTTATAAACACTAATGTTTTTTATTTATTTTTTTTACTATGAAACAACGTAAAATCACAAAGAAAACTTCTATAAAAGACCGCGCAACACTTATCAAGCACGAACCTACAACGTACACGATTTTGCACAGTAGAATAACACAAACCAGCACCGCCCAGCAACTTCTAGTGCAGGTTCCGCGTGCGCAAGACATTTTGTAGTTTTCAAGTAATGAGCGTGTAATTCGGTGGAAATTTTTTTTATTTTGACGATGTCGTGTGAAGAAGAGTATGAGCAAGAAGCCAGAAAAAATGAAGGTTTTGGGTTCACCTTATCATTGAACATTAAATATTGAAAATGAAACATCATCAGTACCCTAGGTGAGTCCACTAACAGCAGAAATTGCAGGCGACCGACACGAACGATCGTTGCTGGTTGCAGATGCTGGTCTAATATGCGCTACTCCGTTAAATAACATAACGAACATGCTTTTCTGGTCTGTGCTCTACTGGTTGTGCTGAATAAGTGTGCGTGATCTTTAAGACGTAATAAAGTAACATTTTGATACAAATTGCATAGACCCTGAAAGTCATCATGAGTGCTTTCTCAACATTAAACATTAATTAATTACCTTCCTTGCAACTTGATATTCGAACGTTGACCTCCACAGTATGATTTATTATGAGAATATATCATATTATTATCATGATCTTACATTGCAAACGAGTGAACGGAGAAAATGCACTTTTTCCGCCTTTGTTTTTCTTTGTTATAATATTTGTTTACGTGTATTTTGAAATCAGAGAAAAATATTTTCTGGGTGTTTGAGCATTGAAGTCGCGAAGGATAAAGAGAAAGAAGACTGATCTCCGTAGGTTAAAATGCGAAGCACGTGTCCCGAAAACAATAGTTCGTAAAAGCTTTGCGTGCGGCGCTCTGTAGCTATAAGGCCCCTAGGGTTTCTCTAGAAAGAGTTAGTATAAAAACGTCATATTTAGTCAAAACAAGGGAAATCAATTACCTATATTGAAATTTGAAAATACGCGCGTATTTTTCAGAATTGTTTAGAAAGTAACGAAAATAACAAAATTTTTAACATAAACAATAAACGTGAACCGGAAAAAAAACAAATTAAATATCAAACTTTATTTAATTAATGTAATGCCTTGCATTGCTTTTATACTGGAATGTATAGGTTTTTCTTCATATCACAAATGACTGCCATTTTCTTTATTCTAAAATTCGTAAACAGTTGTACGACAATTTCGTTCAAATCAGAACTAATAAAGTTTATACATTGGGATTTATACAATATACTGCAATTTCGTCTATTTTATTTGTGATAAAGAAATAAATAAAACGTTTTTTCGTGTTTCAAAAATAAACTTTGAAGACATTGCGCGTTCAACTTTTTTGCACTGACAACAGCTGAAACAATTATGTTACCTAGGAGAAATTCAGAAAATTTAAATTTTGGCTGAAAAGATTGAACCAACTAATCAGAAATTTTTACCTCTTTGTCCTGACTCTTTCTAGAAAACCTCTCGCGTTTCTTATGAACTAGTCCACTGCAGTAATGTGGCATGGTTTTTTATCGCAGTTAACCCGTGAACGTGCACATTTTGAATTATTCTATTTGAAAAAGATCAAATCAAGCGATGTTTAACTCATGGATCTGATCGATTATTTCTTCATTGAGTTTATATATATATTTTGCAAAAAAAGCGATATTCATGCATGGAGATTAGTTTTCGTTCTCTCTATACTCTATGCTTGAAGTATCAGACACGCCAATGTCTAAAACCAGTGTAAAACAGGCCTCTGAGATTCGTTGAGTTCGGCAGAATATGATGAATGTAGTGTACCTATAATACTGCAGACCGCATGCGACAGAACACTGTGTTTAATATTAAAACTTTTTTCCATACATTTCAAATAGGCAGTGTGGTAATATTTCTTGTGCTGTGCCGCAAGTGTTTATATAGTAGTATATGTTATCTTTTTTTTTACTTCATTTCGTGAGGAAAAAGAAAACTTTTATGAAGTTGATAATATTTTAAGGCACTGGCATTTTTAACAGCTTATTCCGTTTTCCTTGTGTAACTATTAAAGATTAAAACATGATCGGGTTTCCATGTTTTTGATTATTATCAAAAGATTAAATTAAGGATGATTTGTCGGTATACTGAAAATGATGAAAATCGATTGAAAAAAAAATATACTTTTCTGGCAAGTCTACTAAAGCTCCTCAAAAAAATTGGGATTTTTTTACAAGCCCGTTGAAAAGTTATAACATTTATTAGTTGCAAGAAATTAACACGTAGTTAAATGGAAAACATGCTATCAGACCTATTTAAATGAAAAAAAAATTATGAAATTATGATGTGAAAAATTCCAAAAATTTCAAATCAATAGATTAAATATCCAAGAAACATAAAAGCGATTAATAATTGGTAGTTTCAATATTATTTACAGAGAAAAATAATAAAAATGAGTGATATTTGTCGTATTATTGAATAAGCAGTATGAATTATAAGAAAACGTGGCAACGTCGCAAACATCAAGTTTACGTTTCTGTGGTAATTCAGTTTGTTTACGTCGTTGTAAATAAATTTTCTTGCTGACAATTTTTCCTTTCCATCGATATTGTCTGTCAGATTTTTCTAAAATTGGATAATACCAACTATTAAAATGGTGCGGTGTTGTCACGCTTTCCTGAATAAAAACAAGAATTATTTTATTTAATAAAATAAAATTAAATTAAATTGGAAATTTACGAACGTATGTATTTGTCTCCTAATTTTTTACTTTAATTTTTGGGATAATTTGTGACGATGATCAGTGACAAAAAAAATTTAAGTTTTTATTTTTTTAAAGTTAAATTCAAGGTACAGTCACAAACAATAGTTATTTTACAATTTTCACTTATATTGAGATTTTTATGTTAATATTATTAAAATGACCACCAAATTTTATTCTTTTAGAAACTTATAATATCAAAATTTAAATTATAAAAAAAATGGTTGATTTAAATCATTTATTTCAACAGATATTAAAAGATATGAATTTGGTGCAAATGTCATTAACTTTTGTTTCCGATTGTACCGACAAATCATCCTTAATGCTGGATTGCAGAAAGTATTATCATAAAATCTGACTTGACAACGACCTTAGATTGTGACAACACATATTTCTTCATAAGAAAAGTATTGTAGAATTTTAAATCGGTTCTGCTCGAAAAATAAATGATCGATTGAAACGATATTTATTTTAAATTGTCTACTCATATATTTAACATTATTTTTTTTATACAATTTTCAATTCGAAATAACATTTTTCTATGCATATTGACATAGGTGGGCATTAACTCGTTAATCCGTTAATCGTTAATTAACGAAGTTAACAAAGTGCTTAACGATTTAACTGTTCAGTTAACTTTAAAAAATGTTAACGGACACATTAACTTCCGTTAACTTGCCATAAGTCCGTTCAATCGTTAATTAAGTACCTACAATTCACAAGGACACCGTGCGGACCGTGCCGCGCCGCGAAAAACACGTTCAGACATGTACGGTTTTGCCGGTCGGCCGGCGGTCATTGCGAGAAGATGAAGAAGACTTTTTTATTTCGGTCACTCAAAGTAAAGAAAAGTCTAAAAGTCACAAATCTTTAAGAACTAAAGCTCAAAGTCTCGTCAAAATGTGGCTAGACATGAAGTCAAAAGACTCTTTTAACGATGCGGCATTCCTCGGAGAACAGATAATAATAAATCTGTTTATTAAATATAGTACCGCTATACCGTCAAGTGCTGCAGTCGAACGCCTTTTTTCTACGGGAAAAGACATTTTAACGCCTAAAAGAGCCTCACTTTCCGACGAAAACTTCAATATATTGTTGTTTATGAAGGGGAATATGCACCTTATGTCAGACTAGCTGTATTTTGAGTTGAACATTTATTATTAAAAACTCTAATGATACACCCTTCTTTTACTAATATTTCATGACCTGCCTAAACTTCCATAGCCCGTATTAACATTAAATATAAAATAGAATTTCTATCGCGAGTTAACGATTTACGATTCGTTAATCGTTAACCTGCAAGATTAACGGCTTAACGATTAACGAAGTTAACTTTTTTAGTAACGGATTAACGATTAACGAAGTTAAGTATTTGATTAACGGTGCCCAGCTATGCATATTGACCAAAATTTTGTTTGAAAAGCGATCAGTCATAAAGGCATGTGAACAAAAGCTTAATTGTTGAGGTAAATAACTGTTTAAGCAAAAGAAATGATTATTTAGGTATTTACTACAAATAAATATTTGGTCAATATTAACTAAAATTCACAGGAATCAAATAAAATTCAGTCAAACAAATACTATATACATTTATTTCTGTCAACAAATTTTTTTGGTTTTGTTAATATTGACTAAATATTTATCTGTAGCAAATAAACATTTAATCTTTTTCCCGTGTTTTAAGAGTACATGCTGTCTGCAAATACTCCCTGCACTCTTCATCTTAAAACCTTTCCCCTCATCTAAAAACGGTAAAACCTTGGTTTCCAAAAATAGCGGTACCGCAATATAGCGGGCGTAGTATGACATTAAATGACGTAACAAAAAACGTGTGCATAGAAATAAAAGAACGTGTTTTTTTCGGTAGCGGCAGCCCCATTGCATCCATTTATTTCTATGCTCAGGTTTTTTGTTAAGTCCTTTATCGTCATATTATGACTATTATATTACTGTGCCGATATCTTAGGAATCCAAGATTTTACAGTCCTTCCGACGTCAGGTTTATAACTAAAGGGTTCGGGTAAATGCCAAATGAAGGATCAAGAACCACATTACAAATCCAACAGGAAAAAAAAGGTTAGCTACGTGTGAAAGATTACAATTATATTTTTTTACGTTGTAAGCTTTCGCCTGTAGGATCTTTAGTGTGATTCTCGGTTTTTCATTTGGTGTTTCCCCGACTCATTGTGCTTTTAAAAATAGCGTCGGGAGGGCTGTAACCGTTTTCGACGAGAGGAAAGGATTTGAGATGAAGAGTGCAGGGAGTATTTGTAAATAGCATAATATACTTTTAATATACCTACCTACTTTTTTTTGGTTTTTAACTAAATTCTTTTTTCTGTTTAGAAAACAAAAAATAAACGCACTAACGAAACACGGTGAGCATATCATATTATGCACATTGAACAGATGTTGTGTGTCTGTAAGAATCTGGGATATTGACCTATATTACGCGTGTATGTGTTTAGACTTTAGAGTAAAATTATTTATTACGATTAGGCGTCAAAAATATAATATACAGAGAGATTTTCACAAATATGTTTTATTAATGAGCCTATAAATGACTTTTTTAAATTTTTGGTATGAGCTCCGTCAATTTTAAATAATGGTATTGGATTTTTTTTTTGTCTCGGACTTAAAACGACTTCACGATAAATTTTTTAAGTTGGTTATTTTTCTTTTCAAGCGGCTAACAGTACGCCATGCTAGGGATGTCGAAAAAATATCGATATTTTTTATTTGATATATCGATATTTTTGGGCGATATTTAATATTTCGATATATCGATATAAAATTCCGAGTATCGAAAACCGATATTTTTTCCAGTAGCAACAATTGTATGTAGGTACTACCGCTACTGACTATGGCCGTTTAATTATTTCGACAAATCGAAAACTTCACTAAAAAAGAAACATGTATTTTTACATTTGTTTTTGGAACATACTTTTAAGTGCGTTCCGAAAACAACAACAGTGAATAAAGCACATATCAAACACATTTCTTTTTCACCGGATTTTTCGATGTTTTCGGAATAATAAACAGTCAAAATGTCTATTCATGCCATATTTCATTTCATTTCTACAACATCGAGAATATTTTTAATTATTTCAATTTATACCTCAATTCATGCTGTACCAACAATTTTCTGTTGAATGTCACCTCTGGAATCCATCCCATAGGCTCACCATCCCTGGGGCTTTATTAATTGTTCGATTAATCTCTAAAATTATCTCCTAAATGTATTAGACATTTAATTAATAAACAAAAAAAAATTCTTATCGTTGTTTTTGATTTCAGATAAATATTTATTAGTCAATTTATTAGAAATAATGTCCGTAAATTGCTATTTGAGATTATATTAAGCTAGCCAATATGTATATACTAAATTTCTTCGAGTGCCAATGTTCTCTTTCAAATTGGACCGATATATCGATATTTTTTAAAAAATATATCGGAACCGATATCGATACTTGAAAAAAATATCGATACGATATATATCGATACTTTTTGGTACTTCCGACATCCCTACGTCATGCTCCAATTCCAAATATCACGATCTACTACTGCAGTCCATATATTTTATAATACATCTTCCATATGGATAGTTCATTAATAAGCAACGGTATCCAAGAGCCAATGAACTGATATCGAAAGGAATTTGATAAAATCTAAAATTTAAAAAAAGTGGGCCAACACTCTCGGAATTACTCTATATATTCATTTAAACTCGTTTAAAACCGTACTTAGGGCACTTCATTACAGTCATGCCTCGCGGACTACATATTAGAATTAGCACGCTTTACGGTAACAACGTATATTTTATGTAGATCTATAAAATTTGCATTATTTTGACAGTCCAATTCAATAATTTGTTTACTTGAGTGAATAAAACAAATTTCGGCAATAAACTGATTTATGATTTATTTTTAAGAAACTGGCGTGTGTATAATTTGCTATTATTATTGCAAATGCATGAGTATTCGAATTTTGAGGATATACGAGTATGTTGTCGATTCAAATTGATATTTTTTATGCTTATTAATTTTTTATAAATCTCAATCAAGTCTACCGTACCCCTCGACGAAATTATTGATATATGCAAGGTCTATAAATATATTTATGAAGTAGCGATCAGCATGAAAATTAAAATAAACATGTGATGTTTTCATACAAAAAAATAATATAGGTATTATGATTTATTCGTAGGCAATTTTATATGAATCGTTCAAATATCTGTGTGAAAATATACATTATATCATTTTTCCATTATATAAGTTTTTTTGTAAAATCCTTCAAACGCTAATATAACGCAAGGCGCGTTTTTTATAATACGTATCAAACCGAAGTTTCTATCAGAAACTGTTTTTGCACGCAAAAAAACAGATATGCGATGGCCAACAATTTGAAGTTGACTATACAAGGTTGGGACTATACAGAATGTTCCAGAAATGACACTGAGGAACTTCCGTGTGAAATTTTGTAAAAGTTATTCATCATCATTTTTTTCATTCGAACAAATACATTCATAAATAAAATATAAAATTATTTTTATTTGCCTTAATTACAAACTTATTAGTTGTTCTAGTTCTATATAGGGGAAAAGTAAAAGAAAAAAAACTTACAAAAATCAGAAGGAATGTATATATTTTCAAAATCATCGCCTTGCCTTCTGGAACATATTTTATCAAATTCCAGCACACCGTTTAAAATTGGAAGTAGCCAGAACATAACTTTGTCTGTATAAAAAAGCGACTGTTTTGTAATATAATAGCTAGGTAGAATATAAAAATTCACCATTTACGTTCATATATTTTACTCGTTCTCTATTTTTTACTATTTTTATCTTCTGTGAGATTCAATTTTTTGTGCAGACGATGTCACAACATGACCTTTCTTAGTTTTATCAAAGCCTAACCAGAATTCAAAAATTTTTAATTTATTATTTTTAACGATCGCGTATGGATAATAAAATCTAATCAGCATAATTTCACTGTTTTTTTTTCTCCACAATAATAAATCATGCTGTAAGTATTTGCCACAATACGAAAATTTGGTTGACCGACTAAGAATTATATTTGTTAAATCTTTCAAGCGCAACCATAAGGCTATAAATCACACAAATGTACAAAATAAATGAAAAAGTAAGCCGATCTTACCGAACGATATGAGTCCGCTATTAAGCATGGACAGTTTGATCGTGTTTGGAATGGAAACTAAGGACGAAGCTCCGCTGACTGATTTCTTCTTCTTCGGCTTTTCCAGATCGGCATAGCGGGTGGTCGAACGTGACCTGTGCTTCCGATGGGAGCTAGAAGCGGCCGTCGCCAGGGTGCTACTGGTCACGCCGCTCGTCCCACTGGCGACAGCGGCGTTGGATCTAGTTGACATTGACATATCGACGAGTTTTTATATTGCGTTTTATATGTACGTATTTTTATTTCACACTTCACTGCACAATCAGATTATTTTTTTCGTTGTTGATACAGTTGTGAATTTACCACACTATACAAAATTAAATAAATGAATGAACGATGATACACGAAATGGTATGGTTTTGTTTTGAAAAAAATAAAAAAGCAAAGATAAAAATAGTTAATTAATCTCTATTCACACTGAAATAGAATGACAGATTTGAATATTCCGCTGCATAATATTTTTTGTCAAGCACGTATTTATTTTTTTTTGCAATTCTCATTTACCATCAAAATGGAAAAAATGTTAAAAAATAGGTATTTACAAAAAATATATATGTCGTAGGATAATTAATTAAAGCAAGGGATTTTCGAAAATTCAATTTTTTTAATGATCCTCCGACATATATAAACTAAACATTTCTTGAAATTGCACATTCCCAAAAAGAAATCAAAGCTAGCCCAATAAATAGGTACTTTTTTGCAAATTTCGCGTGTCTATTTCTTTTTTTGCGAGTCTTGGAGTTATATAACATTTTATTAAAGATTTTTCATTTAATATGATTTAATATCGTTGATATATTTAAGTTAAGCAAGAATATATTGGCTCTGTTGACAATTCCTAATCTAAGAACAATGTTGTGAGAGAATATTAAACGTTCATAAAATAATGGAATATGCGAACAAAGAGAATGAAAGAAGGCGATAAAGAAGTATGTAAAGGCAATGGAGAAACACGATGATATTAACATAATAACAAGCATCTATGTACATAATATAAGTGTTTTCTCTTCACAGGAAAAACTGCATTAAAAGGAAAAGACGATTTCCTCGTACGTGGATGAATTAAATATGTTCGTTTTTTAATCATTTTAAATACTCAGTTTTGACTTAAAGAAGACAAATTAAAATTCAGTTACAATTCAATGTACTAGCAAAACACTTTTTCAAATTTCCATAATTAAAATTGGCATCATTTCATTCATTTTTAAATGAGTATACCGGATTCTTCAGTAGTCCGCCCTTATTCTATAGCACGTTTCATCAAACTTAATATCTGAAAAAACGGCGGTTTTTGACTTATTGCCTTATTTTTTCCACATAAAGTGAAGTCGGGAAATTTTGTACAGTTCAGAAAATTTTGACATTAAATTACAGACACCACGTATATTTTCAAAGTTTAATACGCTAATGAGTTTTCTACAGTTTCGTTCTAAACAAAACAAAATTCTGCACCTCTATAAGATATTATTGTTTAAAACACATCTCAAAAACTGTAAAATAGAAAAAAAAAGTATAACTTAAAAACGGTTGGTTCCACAGATGTATATGCTATCCACAACAATTGTACAACTAGAATTTTAATATTATACAGTACGTTAAATTTAAAATTAGAAAACTGAGTGCCGGATATGAGGTAAGTAAAACTATATTTCTGTAATACTAACAAAGGATTTATATATATTTTTCTAAAAAGAAATACTAAGCTACGATATTCATTTTTATGTTATAAGAATGTGAAGAGACATTGAATACCGGGTATTTGCAAAATACATAATTATAATATAGGTAATTACAATCTTAGCTTTGCCATTTTTTTAAACTATAAACTTTAATAATATATAAACTATAAACTTTAAAACATTTTGTTTTTTTAAATTAAAGAAAATGTAAGAAAACAATACTAAACCGTTGATATATATGGAAATATTCGAAAAATAATATTTTGTATATAATGAGTTCAATTTTTGAAAATAATAAAAGTAGCTATTTGCTAAATATTTCGCAAAATTGAAGAATCTCGTTAGAGATTTTTTCTGTGCTAAATTCCGCACATGAAAAATAGATGAAAAATAAATTTCGTACATTAAACGCAAAAACAGCCCATGCCTTACACGCCGTCCGACCGCCCGACAAAATCTCTACAGATTACTATACATTGATTTCTAGTCTTTCCCATATAACGCCGTGTAAAAAACCCTAGTTTCCAAGTTTTATACGCTTTGATTACCAAATTTTCGTACGACATATATTTACAGTAGTATACATAGTATAAGGTGCTATGGTAAGTGAGATGCGTAGCCGAGTGGTCTACGCCACGTACATTGCTTCATAATTTGGGTAGAACTGAGTTCGGATCCAAGGACCGATGCGCGTGAGTTTTGATTTTTTTCAACTGTTTCGTTTTTTACATGATATTTCTTTACATTATTTTCCAATTTTCTTTTATATAATAAAAATAAATTATTTTCTTGTTTTAGTAATTAGTGGTGACAAAAGTCTCGCAAATATCAACTTTTGGATGTGACATTTGTCAAGAAAAGTTTCGTCATAAATGTAGTTTGGTACGGCATACGAAAACCCATAATATCAATACAAGTGGTACTCATTTTGGGGAGTTATATTGCGTTTTGGGGGTTTTATATTGCATTTTGGGAGTTTTATATTGCATTTTGGGGGTTTTATATTGCATTTCGGGAGTTTTGTATTGCGTTTTGGGGGTTTTATATTGCGGTTTGGGGATTTTATATTGCGTTTTGGGGGTTTTATATTGCGTTTTGGGGGTTTTATATTGCGTTTTGGGGGTTTTATATTGCATTTTGAGGGTTTTATATTGCGTTTTGGGGGTTTTGTATTGCGTTTTGGGGGTTTTGTATTGCGTTTGGGGGTTTTTCATATATACAAAATATATATTTTCAAAATTGTTGTGCGTAATTATTTTTTTATATCGTATAATTTATATAAAAGACCAAACCGTTGACAAAAGAAAATGGGCTCTTAATTCTAAGAACGTACATATTATATTTATTTTGGAGGAAAAATAAAAAAAAAGCCTTAGACTTTGGAAAAAGACGTGAAATCTTAAAAAAAAAAACTTCGGAGAAGTAAAAATTGGTTCTGTGCTAAATTTAAAGACTTGCGGTGACTCGCTCTCAAGATTACGACTTAAACAAAAAAAAAATACAGAATTTCGAGGCAGGCAAGAAATTCAAATCAAGTCTGGAAATTCTGTGCCTAAGATGTGGAAAAAAAAAATAGTTCCGAGGCAGACAAGGAATTGAAATCCAACCTCGAAATTCTGTGCTCATAAACCTTCAAGAGCAAGAGCAAAAAAAAATGCACAGATGGCATTTTTTTAGTGGTAGCTTGACAAATAAATATGGAGCTGGGCACATGCCATCTGTACATTTTTTTTTTGCTCTTGCTCTTGAAGGTTTATGAGCACAGAATTTCGAGGTTGGATTTCAATTCCTTGTCTGCCTCGGAACTATTTTTTTTTCCACATCTTAGGCACAGAATTTCCAGACTTGATTTGAATTTCTTGCCTGCCTCGAAATTCTGTATTTTTTTTTGTTTAAGTCGTAATCTTGAGAGCGAGTCACCGCAAGTCTTTAAATTTAGCACAGAACCAATTTTTACTTCTCCGAAGTTTTTTTTTTTATAGATATACGTCATTTAAATTTTTACTCGAATAGAAAGCCTGTCCTAAAATTAATAATTTTAGTTTTTACTTAGTTTAACTATCGGACATAATTGTTAGATTTAGTAATAATATTTTTTCAGAGCTATCATGCATAGGCATTGATTTCATTTAAAAAAGAAAAGAATATATTAAAGCAACGAATTATTCAAACTCCAGTGTCTGCAATGTGCAACACATATATGTTAAAATAGTGACAATTTATTGATATGATACATTTTTTAAAAATAAACTGGTTATTTAACAAAGACCCTGTAATCTTTAGACCATTAATTATTAGTATGATTTTACGGTTGTAGACAGTAATAATTTTAAAACTTTTTGGAACAAAAAAGAAATATATCATTACGTAGTTGTTTTCTCGTTGAAAAAGATAATAAAGTCCTGATGAATGTATTTGCTGTGACGTTTCATATAATATGTAGATACGTATACGCGAAACAGTGCAGTTTACTTTATACTGGTACATGCTGAATATTCAGAGATAAAATGACAACTTTAAATAAGAGCTATATTATATAGAAAAAATAAAACAATTATTTACTTTGTTCAGTTTTTTTTTTATTTTGCACATAAAGATTATAATATAATTTTTTTTAGAGAAATACTGAACTATCGAAAATATTCGATTTGTAGTTTTTAACTCCGTAAAAGTACAGTTCACAATAAATAAATTTGGAAAAAAGTTTATATGTCTAGTTAAGTACTCTCATAATATGTGTAAACATTTTTTGTGTGTGTGTCCTTAGTAGTATGTGAATTTTTTTTGTGTAATCTGTACAATTCCGTGAAATAACTCGACACGACTCGTGGAATAACTTGACATGACTGCTGATACAGTGTTAGGAAAGAAATCCAATAGTTTTCAAGATTTCTTTCGCAAAAAGTTTTGAGAAAAGTGGGTTGAAGAGAAAACTAAATGCTTTTTTCATTTTATTTAATGTAGATAGTAAATTATAGAAATATAAAATCAAACTTTTTGTTCATGCTAAAATATCGTAAAATTTATAATAAAAATTAGGTATTGCAATTGCTTCCAAAAGTATGTAAACTATTATAGTTGTCAGTCAAATTATAGACAATGAGAGGAGCTAGTCCAGCCGATAGGTAGATTACGATCCGAAAAGTGCGGAAATTCGCGTTTAGGATTGAGTTTTAATCAAAAAATACTAAACAAATCCCGGTCCAACCGGCCTTTGCTTTGGAGATATCGAAGCATGAAGTTTTCTGAACTCGTCTAATTTTTGTCCATAAAATTAGTCGCAAAGCCATGAAAATCGCTTAAAACGAAAGTCTTATTTACTAATTGTTGACAATTGCGTGTTGTTCTTAATTCTTAGTGTAAAAAAAATTAAAGCTCCGCCAAGAATACAATTTATATTGAGTGGTTTCACGTTGCAAGGCTTATATCACAGCTGGTGGTAGATTTTTCGAAGATGAAGTTTTTTTCTTCCTGTGCAACCGTTGTAGTGATTAAATAAAGTTTCCGTATGGCGTGGGTACTATTAGTTTTCTTTTGTGAAAATTGAACTTACGTCTTTCAAAAGTTTGAACCTTGATATTTCCAAAACAGAAACCGATTAGAAAAAAGTCGTTTCATATCTTGAATACGAATTTTCATTTTTCGCCTCCTGGTCTAAATCACCCTGTATATATTTACCCTACGACAAAGGGAGGATAAGAAGTAAGCGAATATGTCATGCTAATATTTCAATCGGTACTGTTAAAATATGCTACACGTATAATAACTAATTAATGCATCACAGTTTTCAAAGATATATAACAGCTCTAACCGAGCTTAAACCATATCAAAAGAAATTCATCATAATTCATAAGCGTTCTGTGAGTTTATTGCAATTATGTTTTCTGGATGTCTATACATAGATGCATACCAATTTCATTAATTCGTTATAAGCAGCGCTTTCTTGAATTTAACAAAATTAAAAAGTTTTTGTTACAACGAGAAACTTCATTATTACTTAAAAAGTATTTCTTTTCAATTTTTAATTACATAAAACGTAAGTAGACTGCTGAACGGGCTTTCGAGAACAAAAAAGTAATTAACAATTTTTATACACGCACATTTAAAATTTTCACTCTAAAAATACGAATTAATTATTTATTTCACATGAAAGTTTATCGAAGCGCTAATATTCTACTGTCGGTCGGCAGGATTTGATGTTAATATAGGTATGTTAAAGTTAATTCATTACTCCGTCACCAATGTAAAAACTGAAACAGCTGTGCGCTTTCTGCGTGAACAAGTACAGCTTAATCTGTTAAAAATTGCATAATTCATATTATTTTTGATTTTATTACCATACAAAATATTTTAAAATTAAATCCTACCAATGGTTAGTAGAATACAGAGGCTGCCTCATTCCATCTGACCAATCAGCATAAGCGCGGGAATGGCGTTAGCCGGGGACTGTTCATATTTTATCACCATTTAATGACAATATAAAAAATGTGATTTATATTCAATTTATTGCACATAATATCAATATTCTATATTTTGATTTCTATGACATTTGTTAAAACAGCAACCGTTACTACAAAATCAATAGGGAATATGCATTTGGATTAAATTGAATTGATTTTTTTTCCCTGAATCCATATTGTCCTGAAATTATATCTGAACCATTATTTCCTTATTTAGTTTGTTTTTAATTGCATAAAATATTAATTAAAAAATGCAAAATATGCGAGGGAAATTCGAATTTGCGAAACGCATCACCATTGGTCAAACCGAAACGTGACGTCAAATACCACGTTATCGGATTTATAGGCGTCGCTGTTTCTATGGTGTCTGAATGAAAAATTGTTTTATTTGTGCTTCCGTAGTGTTTTTCATTAGCGTGAAATTTCTAGTAGCATTAAATCATTTAGAACGATGACTGAAAGTGGCTTTGTCAAAGCACAATCGGATAATTTACCAAAAATAGATGCATTTATGATGACAGCATATTTTGCATCAAATCCAGATACATTATCTCTTCTCATAACCTTACACCATTGTTTTCGTGTATTCGCATCTTTTGGAACGGGAAAAAACACTTTATCAGGTGTACTTCTAATAGTGTTTTTGCATATTGGTACAAGACAATATCTATAAAATGGTTTTTTAGCTTTATCCATGGCGTGAATAGCTTTTAAAACTGAAAATTTCTATAAAAGAACCAAAAGTATCTGTCAAACTTATAGTCAACAAACACTGGTCGTGGCTTTTGACGTCACTCAAGGCCCGCGAAAAATGGCGGCGTTCAAACAGATCAAATTTAAGCGATGTTTTAAATATTATTTAAAAAAATTATTCGAGCATTTCCAACAGTATTTATATTTTTTACTATTTTATAACGATGTAAAAAGTGAATTAAAAATATAAAAAAATACATGCATATTCTCTATTGATTACTGTATTCAACGGAACGAGGTGACCTCTGTAAGCTACTAACCTTGATCATACCTATATTATATGCAATAAGTTTATTTGTATTTCATATAACACAGGGATGCATAAACTTTTTGCATTTCTTGGTTTCAATGTTCCTGTCAATTTTAATTTTATAAACATTGTCGACATAAAATTATTAATAAGCCAAAGAAGTCTCGGTAAATTACAACACAATTTAAAATTTGTAAAGTGCACTTGCTACTTTATTTATACAATTAAAAAAAACATCAAAATCAATGTAAACAATTTGAAATGTTTTTTTCAGAAGACACAGTCCTACGAAAAATACTGCGAAACAACCATAGTTCAACCGAGTTGAACTCATCTAATTATTTGATTATAAAGTTTTAAAAGTAATTGCTCCTTTTAAAAATCCATAAGGAAACTCGGTCACACAGAAGGTAAACTCTGTAATACTGACCCGTCTATACAGAAATAGTTGGCACTTCTAACTGTAATTAAATTGCATAAACTATAAGCGACTAATGCACGAAAAACAAAACAAACTTATTGACTAGGACGATTACCGAATACTATAAGGCCAGCAATTTCACCTAGTTACATTCTATTTGAACATTGTAACTCAGTATTATGAGCTGTATTTTGTATCGCACTCCAGTGTAAAAAATTATAACACTTTTTACCACTATTGCGTTTGTTATACGAAGGAGTAAGATACATTAATGTGTCTTTCTATTCTAACTGTAATATAACTCTAAAACTTGTTCTGAAATAAGTCACCAGTTCATTTGTTATAAGTATCAGAGGCGTAGCTACCGCCGTATCTGCCGTATCAATTATACGGGGCCCCCCAACGTACGTAAGCAAAAATTAATAAAACTTCCCAATTTTTTTTTTTTAATTCAGAAATGACACAAGTCAAAAAAAGCAATTTCTTTTTTTCCCGCGTAAAGCGTGCGTTCAAAAGTTGGCAACACCCTACATCGGTTATCGCGGGCTGCGGGATTTCCCCGTTTAAGTCATTTACTTCAACGGGGGAAGGGCTCCCAAACTAATTTTTATACGGGGCCCCGCCAAGGCACGCTACGCTTCTGATAAGTATACACATGTGGTAAACCTAACGTACACTTTCAGAGTATACACTGAGTTATCTACTCTACTCTAATATACTAAACACACCTAATCCGTCGTTAAAGCGAGGAGTGTCTGTATTGTGAAAATAATATAGTTTCGGTATGTTTGTCTGTACTGGCTAATCTTGAGAACTACTAATTGAGTTATAAAAAAATTACGCTGTGTTGAATGAGGTCTAAGCAGTGAATAAAAATGTACGCATCAAATTGGAAAAATCGCTATTTGTACACAAAAGTGCAAAGAAGCTGCCTAAAGTATAAAAGTTACATCGTGATGGAAGAAATATTGGTCTTTAAAAGTTCTAGAAAAAAGTCAGCGACTGTGGATGCTTATCGTCTATGGGTAGACCTCAATCGTTTTATAAAAAGAGTGGCGAGACAGTGAGAGATTTTTGGTTGAGCGTCTATAATCTAGGCACTCTTTTTTTATAAAACAATACTATTCTGACTCATAATTTAAGTGCTTTTATGATTGAAAAAAAGTTTGCCTCGTAAAATATTTTGCTTGAAAGATTATTAGAAAAAACAGTAGACAAGTCGTATATATCTTTTATTTAAAACTAGCCACCCTGCCCGGCTTCGACCAAGTACAAATACGAGTAGAACTGAATCCAAGTTCGGTTGAAATTAAGTTTATGTCGACTTTAAATAAAAAAGCAGATGACAATAATAAATCGTGTGATAAATATATTAAATCATAAATAATAGATTTGTATTCGAGCATATCTTGTATTATCATAAAACGATCTTTAATTCGAATAATTTTAATTCAATAATATAGTGATACCAAAATTTGTATTCTAAGTATAGTAGCCGCCGTTGATTTTTGCTACCGTTCCTGAATATAAAAACAAGTGCAGTGTTGTAGTTGTTTCCTATGTTTGTTTCCTTTACCATCGGAGTTTCTTATTTTTTTAATTGTAATTTAGATTTGTTCAATTAAGTAACTCGTTGTCTATTCATTGGTACAGTACTGCAATTCAGTTAACTAAAGCAAAAATAACAGGTAGGTACGTACAGAATAGCACACTTATCATCCGGCTTTTAGTAGTTTTATAGGAAAGCAATTTTTAAGATTTTTGGGAATCCTCCCCTGTCAGTAATTTCATAAAACATCTATATATGTTTGTGTGTGTCTGTGTTTGTATGTGTAAATGCAATTCCCGTCCGAGGCAAGTTTTAGAATGGAGCGAGATTCAATAATCAATATATCACAATCAAAATATCGAAAATCGAAAAAAAATATTTTTTGCCTTTATTTTTCGTTACCAATGAGGCGCCCCCCGGGACTTGGAGTCTGAAGCGGTCTCTCCGCTCACCTTATGGTAGGGCCGGGCCTATGTGTATGTCGCAACCCAATTGTAAATTTATTCGCTTTACAAAGCGTCTAGCCGTTTAATAAAAAAAGCGCTTAATTTTCGAGAAGTTGGATTATTACCTTCTTTTGGAATCAAAAAATAAATATAAATAATGTTTTATGGATCATTTAAAATAATTCTTGCATGAAATATTTCCAAAACTATTTTACTAGCCCTTTGTTACTTTAAAATCCAAAAAAGTTTTTTGATTAGTCAAAACAATGGATTTAGAATTGTATTGCATTTCAATTTTTTAGTAATTAACGATAAATATGTATTTTTTAATTATTACTATCTACAGGTAAAATCTTTAAAATTTGAAAATGAACATGTAAAAAATAATAGATGAAATGCAATCAAAAAGATTAATCATTACACACGCTTTTAAAATAATAATTGTTGTATATTTTAATCACTACAACACAACATTTTTAATTTATTTAACACTTTTCAGCCTTACTGCATTTATTTTAAATATAAGTACTACTTATATTTTATTTATTTAGACATCAAAAATCACATATAAACAGCACATTACGTACACAAGAAAAATAACATCTTAAAACAGTCACAGTTTTAAAAGGTTTTAAATATAGGACAACTTTAAGTTTAATGTACTTAGACTGTTAGCTATTATAAATTAACTATAATATGCAATTAAATTAACCGTCACTTTATATGAAATTTAAAATACTTTTCTAAATCGTATTAAACGTACAAATGAACAATTAGTCGTATTTGCGTATATATAGGTATAAAAATTTACAAACAATAATCCAGGTTAAAATAATCAAGATTAAAACACTAATACCTTTTTCACTTACACATAAACATTAAGACATATTTTGTAAAGCATATCAACCACATTTCTAGTCTAAAGTAAAATATGTATTATTTTTTTAATTTTGTTTTTGTGTTAACATTTCCAAAGCGACTACAAAACGGACAATTCCTGGCTAATTTTAAATTGGTAAATCGATATATTTTGACACTAGAAAAGTTAGCTTGAAAATATTTTATATAAAGATTTCTAATTGTCGAAGAACATATCAATAACGAAGATGAACGAATAAATTGAAAGAAAGATTAAGGTGGTTAAGAAATTTCGCCGCTATAAAACATTAACATGAAAATATTTTTGAATAAACTTTAGCAATTTTTAAAGATCACATTGACAAATTAAAGAAATTCCAGCTATAAACACAAAGTTGTTCAATTTAAGTGTAGGCAAGGTATTTAAAACTTTTCGTCACTATAAATAACAGTTTAGAATATTTCGCATAAAAATTCCGACTTTTCAAAGAACATGTTTAATAAACCCTGGCATCACACGAAAATAAATATATTAATTGTATATAACGTTTCAAAAGCAGTCGGTCACTATAAAAATTAGTTTGGAAATATTTTGCAAAAACGTTTCCAATTTTCGAAGAACATGTCAATTAAATAATTCCCAACAGCATGAAAAAAGACCGTATAATTTGAATGTAACGTTTTAAAAATATTCTGTCACAATGAGCGATTAACTTTAATGAGTTAAAACATAAGATTTAAAAAAGAACATGTTGACAATTCGCTAATGCCAACGTAACATCTGTGATTCAAATGGGCGTAACGCGTTAAGCATACCGGTAACATACGCACCAAAGCGATATTTTAATTCTCTACGCACATCCACAGAATAGGACAGAGCCGCGTAGTGTATTGTTACAAGGAACTACGCCTAACACTGACTGGATTGACAACAGTAAGTATAGGTACCCTGCGTCTGTGTGTACAATATTATGTATATAGAGCGTACAGTACCAGAGACCGGGAGGTGGTGATAGTAGACTGTGGCGCCGCGACGCTCTGATGCTGGTGCTACTGCCGGCAGCATCAGTGGCGGCGTCGACTGGCGGACGAAGTGTACGACGCCCGCCACGATGGCACCTGCGCTGCGCATCTCATGCGGTGCCGTTACATATTATTTAATACACATACATGTACTGCAAACTCAACTTAACACTTGCACCCGCTCTTATAGATTCGCTCTAAACTCTAGTGCTTGTTAGTATGTTTGCCTATATACATAGTACAATAGTTGGCAGGCCGCAGAACCAAAAGTGCACACGCCGCTAAATTTTCCACTCTATGAATCAAATTAAATACATCCTTCAATAAGTAGATCCATATCCGCAAACTAGTGTTTTCTTAAAATTTGAAATAACGTCCTGTCAGGCTTATTTTTTTTAATTTTGGCAGAATGTTTAAATCTTTACTAAGGGGTGACATTTGAATTTTAAAACGATTATGAGAATTTTTTCGTTATTTTTGGATTCAAAAACATTTTTTAATCTCTAAAAACCACCCTTAAAATAGTCCCATTGGTCTTCGTGTGGTGATGGATACCAACGTTTGTGTCAAATTTAGTTAAAATCAATTATAGACCGGGATCCGGCTGCAAAATTACTACATGAATAATGTAGACAATCAAAATCAAATTTTTAAGTGTTTTTACAAGTGGGGGAATTCATTTTTCATAGGGTGCCAATTAAAAATTGCCCGCCAATATTATTAATTAAAATATTATTAATTGAATTTTGGGGAAAAATTTCGTTCATATCGTATATAAATAAAACTTACACCACTTCACAACAGTGTATTTAAAAGATCTGAAAAGTCACGGGTGCCGCCGATTGCTTAGCCGCAACCTCTACGCAGCCAGGTGTAAACAGGTATAATTTCGTAGAAACTTTTCGTTCATGACGTACATTTATTTCATCTATACCACATTAAAGCTAATTTTTTTCTGAATTTAATGGTATATAAGGTTGCCTGCAAAAAAATGCCCGCAAATCGAGGTTGCCTGCCCTTAAAGACGCTAGGTATTGAAAATAAAGTGACATAGAGCGAACTGGCGACGCTACTTGTTAGACAAGGATGCTAAATGCTAGCTGTACGCGTTTTTTGAGCTATTGAGCATGCCTCGATAAATAGGGTTCTCAATCAACGGTTAAAGTAGTAGTAAGAACAACTCTATTCTCTAAACGCTCCAAAAAATTAAACAGATAAAATATCAATAATACTCGAAAAAATAAGATTAATTTTATAAATAATATTAAATATTATTTCTAAAATAAAATTAATATCAAATATAAAAATAATAATAATAACAAACTTAGATACATACTTTGCAAAAAAGGTCTCCATGAATTTTCGTTTAGTTGTATTCAGAACCACATAACATTACAAAACTTTTATTTCAAAGTAAAAATTCTAATTCCTTTACCAAATAAAATCAAAAGAACATAGGTACTTATTAAAAATAAAACCCTGGTTATTTATGTCAAAGAAAATTGTATTATGTAATTGTGTAGGCTTTCACGGCTGGCGTTGTTGCAAAACTTCTTGGTTTCCGGGCTTGTACGCCGTGGTCCATTGGACCAATGGACCACGCGTACAGCTAGCATTTAGCATCCTTGTCTAACAAGTAGCGTCGCCAGTTCGCTCTATGTCACTTTATTTTCAATACCTAGCGTCTTTAGGGGCAGGCAACCTCGATTTGCGGGCATTTTTTTGCAGGCAACCTTATACCATTAAATTCAGAAAAAAATTAGCTTTAATGTGGTATAGATGAAATAAATGTACGTCATGAACGAAAAGTTTCTACGAAATTATACCTGTTTACACCTGGCTGCGCAGAGGTTGCGGCTAAGCAATCGGCGGCACCCGTGACTTTTCAGATCTTTTAAATACACTGTTGTGAAGTGGTGTAAGTTTTATTTATATACGATATGAACGAAATTTTTCCCCAAAATTCAATTAATAATATTTTAATTAATAATACTGGCGGGCAATTTTTAATTGGCACCCTATGAAAAATGAATTCCCCCACTTGTAAAAATACTTAAAAATTTGATTTTGATTGTCTACATTATTCATGTAGTAATTTTGCAGCCCGATCTTAGACAATTAAGTTTTCGAGAGTATTTTCCATATGACACATACACTATTGGCGTCGGTCGGATGGTATATAAACTATCTAATCTATGGGTATATACAGGATGTCTCAACCGACGTTGGCTTACATGGGTAACTTTGGTATTAGTGGAGATAGAAAGTCGGTTAAATGGGCAAAGTAGTGCAGAAAATTGTGCTCATTAACGTCCCGTCGAAAAAACAATTGAATTTTGACACCCTATGAATTTATTCAGAAAATAGTGAAAATTGCCATTTATGAAAACTGGCCATAACTTTTTTATTTATGAAGATAGTTGAAAATTTCATGAACCATTTTTTTTTGACAACTTTTTAAGGTCTTTTTAGTGGCGTAGGTTTAATTTTTTTATTTCCACTACATAATGAGATATTGACATGAACTTTGGTTTTTCTTATGGACACTATTTTTTATTTTCAGATATTCGAATTCTGATTATTTTTCTGAATAATTTGACATAGCACATCCTATATCTAAATCAGTCAGAAGCTACAAAACTGACCAAAATAGCTTTTTGACGTTATCCATACCGATCAGAGCGTGCCGTGTAAAACAAAATTTGTTGAAACAAATGCATACCGACAGATTAACAATCTGTCGAGCGATCGCTACGGTTTTGCTAATTCATTTTGTTTGATTTACTCTCTAAGATGGCTCAAGCATTTTCAAATTTGGAGAGACAGGCTATTTTTTGCGCATACATTCAGCGTAACAAAAATACCACGTGGGCTCAAGCAGAATACTTGAACCTTTATCCAGAAAGGCGACAGCCTTATTCAATAACTTTTAGGAACTTAAATAGAAATTTGAAGGTATACGGTTCATTTTCAAAGAAAAAAGACAACGTTCAACACTGTAAAGAAGAATTAGTTTTAGCAAGCTTTGAAATCAATGGATAAATTTATAGGGTGTCAAAATTCAATTGTTTTTTCGACGAGACGTTAAGGAGCGCAATTTTCTGCACTACTTTGCCCATTTAACCGACTTTCTGTCTCCACTAATAACAAAGTTACCCATGTTAGCCAACGTCGGTTGAGACACTCTGTATATGTATATATCATCCGACCGACGCCATATGGCAAATACACTAAAAATGATCACCATATCTTGTTTCGTTTTTAGGATACTGAAGCGCAAAGGCAAAAAATTTTTCCACATACGTTACAACAAACATGACATCAATCAGAAAACGATCTCAAATGATTTCTAAGGTATCAATCTTGAAGATCTATTAAAAAAAACAGAATCATTAGATGTGGAATGTGTAAAAGTGAAAAAGTTCTCGGGAAACTAATATAAGCAAATTTAAATCGAAAATGAGAACGTTTATGAAAAAAATATTTGTCAGAGATACCTACTTATGTTGTGATCTATCTACAACTGAAAAATATTTTCAATTCTACAGGTTGTCCCAATTAAGGGTGACAAATCACAGTTGTTTTTTTTTTTTTTTGCAGCACTCTGTTTTTAATAAATTCCCAGTACACTGGGAAGTTATTGTAATGGGTTATATAGTTACGCCTTAACCTATGCATTTCTCACAATAAAAAGGTAAACCGCCATCTTGGGACGTCCACCATGTTGGATTTAGAATGATGCCACATAGCTTACTGTATTCTACTTAACATCCCTTTCATTCGATACCAATATCGAGGGGGCTGTAAAGAAAATATAGTCCGCATTTTGTTGTGGCTGCCATTTTGAATGTAAAATTATGTCACATAGCTTACTGTAGTCTATTTGTTATACCCTTTCATTGAATATCAATATGAGAGTATTTTAAAGAAAAAGGTAATCCACCATTTTTTTGGCTGCGAATTAGATTAAAAATGACGTCACATAGCTTACTGCATTCTACTTGACACGCCCTCAATTTGATATCCTATCGAGGGGGTTGTAAAGAAATAATGATCCGCCATTTTGTGTCGACCGCCATTTTTAATTTGAAGTGAAGTCGCACTGCTCATTGTATTCTACCTGTCATATCCTTTCATTTGATACCCATGAGGAGGGGGTAAAGAAGAAGGTAATCTGCCATTTTGTGGTGGCGGCCATATTGGATCTACTATAATATTTAACATCCTACATTGTACTGTCCTCAGATACGAGTAAAATTTCAGCATAATTGAATATCGGAAACTGGTCAAAAAATTGATCGCAAGATTTGTCCCTGACAGACAGGCAGAAAAACAAATTAGAAGTATGTAATATAGATTGTTTTTAGCAATAAAACAGATAGTATAAGAAATGAATTAATTCAGCGAGATGTGGAGCCTCTACCTATAGTGTACATACATTTATACTGCACAAGTAAACTAGATTGCCTACATTGCAAAACCAAAATTTATCAGCTCAAAAAAAGTATTAAAAGCACATGTTTTTTGTAGAATAGAATATATTCAATCAATTATCAAAATATGTAGTATACGTAAAACAGAAAACTAAAGTCTCAAAATCAAACTTACCCGAGCTCTGAAACATTTTCAAATGCCTCTAAATTTCTTAAGAAAGTAATAAACACTCGTTTTTAACATTTCCCGAATAGATATTTATATTAAAATAATCTACAATATACACCGAAGCGATTTATCATCACAACAATTAATTATGATTATACCATTTAACCGATCAATTTGACATTTTACCAAAGAAATCACACAATATTAAGACGCTAATGTAAAATCTATCAAACGCGTACATATTTCATGCAAAAAACAAGTGAACTTGTATAGCTCTGATCAGTGATCACAGCCAACTTTTTTACTAAAAAATTACACTAAAAGATAATACATATATAAAAATGATTTTTCGGGAAAAAGGACTTTATTTATAAGTAAAACACTTAATATTTTATTTTCAGCGACGTTTCGTTCCTTGTTTGGAACTTTATCAAGCTTTAATAACTATTAAATGTTGTGATTAAATAGATATAAAAGATAATATATACATGTGAATATAAATTTGAGTTTAACAATATTAATACAAAGTTTATAATAATTTAATCACAACATTTAATAGTTATTAAAGCTTGATAAAGTTCCAAACAAGGAACGAAACGTCGCTGAAAATAAAATATTAAGTGTTTTACTTATAAATAAAGTCCTTTTTCCCGAAAAATCATTTTTATATTAATTACCAAGGACAAAAAAGAAATAAAGTCGATAATACATATATTACAAAAACTATTTGAACGATTATGAAATGCGTTTTATTGATTTACACTTAAAAAGTGTCGATGCCTTTTATTAAAATAAACGCTATAACATTAGTACTAAATGGCTGAATCTAATAAATAGAATAGATTATATTATAGAGAGTAGAGACATTATTTAAAGTATTATGTAAGTAGGTACTAACATTCAGCAGTACCGTTTATAAATTATAGCAGCGTTTCCCAAACTTTTCCTATTACGCAAACTTTCACAAATACTGAAATTTTATCGGAACACCTTGATTACTTTAGACTTTAGAGGGTAGGTTTCAAACATTGGCGCAGCATCTTACGAAACTTTTATTATTAATAATTTTCATTATTTTTCACGAAACACGTATTGCCTTTCCGTGGAAAACGCTGAGCTGTAACGGCAACTTTTGAAAGACTTAACTGATTTTATTTGGTACATATAGTAAGACCTCGCTTAACGCTGTTTCAGTATTACGCGGTTTTTAAAAAAAGTTTAGCCACTATAACGTTAATTATGAATCAATTTATACAAAATAGTTCAAATGTTGATAGAAATTCAAAGACAAGACGAAGTGTCATTGATGCAATATCTTGCTATCGACAACAGCTTGCTGAACGAAACAAAAAAAGGCAAACGACACTAGATGACTTCTTCACAAAAACAAAATATATCAAATGAGGAACCTTCCTCATCACAAACATAGCTTCTTAATCGAACTTTTGATTTTCATAAATGTTTTATGAACAAAAATGAATATTAGCATTTAATAAAATATCTATAATTAATGTGATAAAAAATATTTAACAATAAATGTTACAAAATTAAACAAAAAAAAAAAAAATCTAACAACTTTTCTTATTTTTTAACCCCCGACGCAAAAACAGGGGTGTTATAAGTTTGACCGCTATGTGTGTGTGTGTCTGTCTGTGGCACCGTAGTTCTTAAACGAGTGAACCGATTTGGTTGCGATTTTTTTATTTTGAAAGCAGGTTTTCTAGTGGTGGTTCTTAGACATGTTTTATCAAAATCGGTTCAGCCATTTCAAGGTCATCAGCTCTTTTCTTAGCTGCGGTAGAGATCTTAGACGCATAACGGGTATTTTGTTTGTAACTAAGTTTAAAAACTTTAAAATAAAAATTAAATTAAAAAATTTAAAAAACCCCCGACACAAAAAAAAACTATAAAAAGCTAAAAAATAAAATTTCTGGGCCTGGTCCTTTAGCTTGAATATTTAAATATTTAATTAGTAATATTTTGTGATTCAAGCGTCGTCGCGTCGGGGGACCGCTAAATAAATAAAATAAAATACTTGGTAATGATATTAAAAAATGTGCAATTAAATATAAGTACTCTATCTAGGTTCCCTGACGCGACGACGCTTGAATCACAAAATATTACTAATTAAATATTTAAATATTAAAGCTAAAGGACCAGGTCCAAAAGTTTTATTTTTTAACTTTTTATAGTTTTTTTTTTGTGTCGGCGGTTTTTTAAATTTTTAATTTAATTTTTATATTTGTAAATTTCTGACCACACCCAATATAAATGTCTATATGAATACTAATTTTAATTTGTTAGACTCCCCTTATATTCGTAACGCCACAAAAAACTAGTTCTTCAACAAGGAAATTTCTAAATTATGACCAGACACACACTGATTATTTACAGATGGATCAGAAACCGAAGAAGAATCAGGATGTGCATTCTATGATCCTTTAAATGGTGCATGTGGATTAAGCAAATTAAAACAGAATGCTTCAGTGTATATTCAACTGAACTAGTAGCCAGTTTCAAAGGACATTTGAATATTTACCGACTCGAAAAGTAATGTAAAGAGAATCCAAAATTTTCGCCACTCAGACTGTTCTATTGTTCTGAACATAATACAGCAAATAGCAGAACTAAATTGCAAAGGAAAAACAATAAAAGTAGTTTGGATTAAAGGACATTGTGGTATTGAAGGTAACAACATGTCCGATAAATCTTACTAGACAATCCATCCAAAACGGAGATAAAACAACCGTCAAAATTCCGGCTAACGATATCATAAATTTGGCAAAAAAGGCAGCTAATATCGAATGGCAAAGATTCTGGACAGAGAGCAGTAAGGAAAAAGGAAAATGGTTATTTAATATACAACCAGTCGTCAAAAGTTAACCATGGTTTACACATTATTACAAATCAAGAAAAAACATCACCCAGATAATTCGCATGAGACTTAACCATGGTTGTTTTCAGTCCCATTTATTTAGAATATCTATAGGCGTCGTAAATTCCCCAATCTGTAGCTGCGATAACTCACCTGTGGCAGACTTAAATCATATTTTTCTATCTTGCCAAAATTATGCTTCAGACCAATTATGGCAACATTTACAAGAAAAAGAATTCTCCTTCCCCCTTAGCATAAGTCACATCTTAAGTACGGTTAACTTTGAAATATATGAAATATTGAACGATTATTGTGCCAGACAAAGTATAATTATATGAGTCCTCCACTTACTAACAGCGTAGGTAGTCACTTTTTATGTTTTTCCAAGGTCTGAGTCCTGTGTTTGTTTTGGGGTTCTAATGCTGCGTGGGCCTCTGGCGAGAAAAGGTGTTGGCTCCTTTAATCCTTGTTTGTTGTTTAATCCTCATCACATTGTGTCTGGCACATGGGAATAGTCCTTGAAGCCAGGGGGGGTCCAAAAAAAAAACTTTTATTCTCGGTTCTGTCTCACTTATGTCTATTATCTACGAATTAAGATGACCTCGTTTGGCGCTGGAACTTATTGAAAAGTATTTTACTGTACATTGAATCCATCACCGCACGAAGCATATTTAAAATAAGTCCAACTGAACAATTTTAAGGACAGTTTTGAACGCGCTTTTATTAGCTTCACCTCTAACTAACTATGTATATGTAAACAAATCTTGGAAGCTGAATTTAGCCAACTTCTAATTGTCGAATCGATTTGAAACTTCGCAAATGCATGTAATACCGATGACAATACAGTAATTTGGTCCAATCAAGCTGATGTGATGATTGTCCGCTACTCGCGGGAATATAATGAATAGAAACAAAAGAAAGAAACTAAAACCATTGGAATCAACAACGCAAAGGAAACGACGGTTAGAAAAGGAATTAAGACTAAAAAGTAAAAAAATAAATGATATGTAGTTTAAAAAAAACTAAGCCACACTTCTATCTCGCACTAAAAATTATAAAATAATGACTAATGCCAAAAGCGTGGAGCGCTTTTGGTTATGTGTACTTTTAATTAATTTAGATAACGCGCTTTACACTTTTTGAATTGATCATTATTTTATAATATTGACTTTTTGCTTTTTTTGTCCTCGGTAATTAATATAAAATTTATTTGTTCCCAACAAATAAATTTTATATTATTTTATAATGTTTAGTACAATAAAAGAGTGTTTTTTATAATAAAATGTAACCTTAATATAACGAACTTCAATGTAACGATTTCCTAGTATTTAACAAATTTTTTGAAATCCCCAAGAACTGTCCGTAAGAGTTAATGCAAAATATACCTCTACATTACGAATACTTTGGTCAAAAACCTCTTTATAACGAATTTTCAGTCATTGCAGAATATAATTAGGAAGTACAATTTACCTCTATTTATGTTTTTTGTCATCTTATAACCTGTGTAGGTTTTTAACGGAATAAATATACATTATTATTATTACATAACGAATCACACACAATTTCACAATAACAACAACAAATCATGTCTCGTAAGACAGTCATTGTTGTTTAATGTAAAGTAATGTAAACATTGCCGTTGTTCAATGTTGTTAGTAAATTTAAAATTGGAGCGACTGAGAAACGAAAAAGGTGTTCCTTAACCATCGCAAAAAAACGCAATCATTTAGCATGTAAACGAGAATCCTACAAAAAAAATTAGACATCGCTAAAGAATTCGAAATTCCCGCAAGTACATTGGCCACAATTTTAAAGTTTAAAGATAGGTTTTCAAAAGTAAATGGGTTTTCTTACCTTGTTAAAATGAATATTAAACCAATCAACGAATTCCTAGGTTTAACGAATATTTTCCAATTCCCTTCAGCTTTGTTATATGATGCTTGTACTTACTGTAGTTTTTTTAAACTACATAATATCTTGTATTAGACGTTGAAAAATGTTCTTGTTCCCAAAAATACCGAATGTGTTTTTAATTTGGTGCAAATGTTGGATCGGCAATAATATTACAATTAAGAAAAAAATATTTTAAGGGGTGTATTAAGGAGTTACATTTTTTATTTTGTCTAAAAACAAATTTAAGTTAACATAATCCACATGTATGTATTAGCAAATACATTTTAATTGTCGGCAGAGTCTTCGTACTGTGACCCGAGTTTTTTTCACTTCCCACTAATTTTCAAAAATTGAGAAGTTATTGTTTTCACCCCGATTTTCTAAAATTGGGTTTTCATCAGCTCCCGACGTTTTGATTAGATACAGAGGTCACCTCGTTCCGCTGGATAGTAGTGAGGAGATGACGTCAGTAAGTGGACTGTCAGCTGTTGATATTGTGTGGTTGATAATAATATTGAATGATCTCCCAGCTGACGTCATCCATTACGTTTATTTAAATTTTATTTAAAACAGGGACTTTTCATCTTCACTATGAACTTTGGAGCATTTACTGCTGATCTGTAAATTTTTTACTTTGTCATAACACAGAGGTGGACTTGGGCCCCTGATATGCGCAGCTTAAAAATTGTATTTCTTAAAAAAAACTAATTATTTGAAAATAGTTTGAATTATCTGTAACAATCTATAAATAAAATGACAGAGGTCTGCCGTTGTGCGCGCATCACGAAAAACTACCGAAGAAATTTCGATCAATATTTTTTTAGTTTTACTTCTTTATTTCTTAAACATTTGGTCCTTATCTAAAAAAAAAATGTCAGGCTGCCCATCTTTTGTAAGCGTTTTCATACGAATTTTCTTCGTCTGAATAGGGACGTTTACGTACGAATGATTCCATTGCATTGAAACGACATGGAGGTCATCCACTTTTCTTTGTGTATCGTCAAACTTTGAAATCATTTAAAGTGTGCCACGACAAAAAAAAGGTTGAGAATCACTGACGTAGACTATAGTCCGGTACTGGTCATACAAGAAATATAGACCATTGACATGTTCTAGCGGTGAAAAGTGTCCTCTCCTGAAAGATAAAGATAGATCGATGGTGTGGCCAATCTCTCAAAATTATAATTCACGCGTGTAGAAAAAAGGATAGAGATGGCCGCACGCATACTCTATCCTCCTCACTCAGTGAACAGGAAAAGAACTACAAGGATATATGGCAAGGACGTGTCCAGAAGTAAAAGTCTTTGTACAAGAAATCGGAGATCGAAGTTATGAAATAAATTTTGAACAAACACGAAAACAAGACAATAATCACTATAATCTACTGAAAGCAATTTTTTTAAATAAATTATAAACGAAACCACAAAAAATATCAGATACAGTTTATTTTATAAATTTTTCTTCACTTACACGCTATTAAAGCTATCTACTTTTTTTTGTATAATATCAAATAAAAATTCAATAATTTATAGAGAAATATTTTATTTAAAAAATATTTTCACAATGTTCAGGAATGTTTTATATTGTAACAGAATAGTATAATTAATGCATACAGCTTACATTCATTTGACATGCAAAAACAAATTAACGTACGGTGAGCAATTCCTGAACACTCTGTACTGTAAAGATTGTAAAGTATACATAATATTGTAATTTTTAAATACCATCAAATTCAGATCAGACACGTATCCAGGATTTAAGTCTTTATCTATGATAGTAGCCAATCAAAACAAACAAACTGTTACCACAAAAAAGAGAAATATATATTTGCATTCTAATTGCGTGATTGCGATTTTCGTACTATTCGTAGTACATATTAATATGTAAATGGAAAAACGCAGTCCTAATTAGCGACGCATTACTGTACTTTTAAAATTTCTCGGTATCTTCCTTTGAAAAAATCTGGATACGTGTCTGCATCAAATCGTAATGATGTTTTTACTATATTTACTACACAATAAATAAATGATTAATAAATTATACGATTTTTAAATTATAGCACTGCGAAAACAACAAATATAATTTATTTAAATTTTTGACTACCTATCACAAATATATCAGTAATTTCATCATTTCACAGTACTATTCACAATAGTGAGCCTTAATTTTAGTTGAATTACAGATCACAAACCAGCAAGTTACTTATTATTTTATAATCCAGGCATAATGAGTAATCGGCACATAAAAAATATATATATGATTTGTAATGTTTAATTACGATAAATTACGAAACGTTCACTTGGAGTTTCTAGTCTTAAAAAAAGAAGTACAGTACAGATTTTCTGACACCACCCTCACAATTTGATTGCTCCTTCGCACTAACAAAAGTTTCATGGAACCGGCAGAATCATATAAAACATACCTCCTTCTGAACCAAAACATAAGTGTAGACAGAATATACAGTGCGTATATATCTTTTCTTCATACCCTGTCGAAAGTACGTACTTTCGGCTCTGATTTTAAGGCAGAAAGCCTAACATTTATGCACTGCTGGAATTGATCCAGTTGCCACAAGGTCTTCCTTCTCAACTTCTACTTAGTTACCAAACTTGTAACTTTTAATGTACACCGTATGTTTCAAAATAATTCAAATACTTAGGTATTGAAATACTTACCATAAAGAGAAAACGTATTTTTTACCTGAGTACGGTGAAGGAAGTATTATGATTTTAGCAGTCTATTATGTATATATGCATATGTGTATATGCATATTTGTTATTAGTGGACTAATTTAAAAAAAGAGGTGTCTTGGGATTCGTTTCAATGTCAAGATTGTCGCAGACTATAAAAAAAAGCCAACATAGCGCACATTACCGCTATACTGGGTCGTATTATATAAAATTGCAATGATTTGGGGTTTTATTTTATAAGCCACTGACTATATGTATAAATAACTTATCTATAACAAATAAAAAAAAACTTTTTAAACATTGCATTTGACCTTTTAATATCTTACTTTGTGGTAGCAAACAACAATCCCAAGCGCTAACTAAAAAATTAAATATTTAATGCAGTTAAAATTTTATTTCAATTTAGCGTAAAATTGAGACTTTCTCACAAAACGCTACTTAAAAGTTAAAATCATATTAAAAAAATTATTCAATAAAAAGCTGCAATTATGATTCAGAAGGAGTGGTCACAGAAGTAATCTTTTTTCTCCAAGTGTGTAGGCTGTCACAGCCGGAGTTGTTCCAAATCGTCTTGGTTTCCAGGCTGTGGTCTATTGTTGGTAGAAATACCAATTGACCATAGCCTACAAGCCTGGAAACCAAGAAGAATTGTAATCTTTTTTCTGTTTCAACTAACGCGAATCTTACAATTTGATTTAGTTGAAATGCAAATTATCGCATATATGCTTCTATTTAAAAGAGTGACTGCCTTTAATGGATTAATTAATTATTTAAGAGACTTCGATTTAATATATAAATTATTTATTGCCACAAACCAGCATAATTTCCTATTAGATTCGGTGGTAATGGGCCACCTGCTGTAAATAGACGGGTTCCACTGATGTCATAACAATGTGTATAAATTGCTGGAACATATTTCACATTCTGGAAGCCATCCATGAGCTCTTCATCAGGAAACTGAGAAACCAATTTGACATACGATTACTTATTTGCATTCGTTAATTTGTTCAAATGTTCAATAAAAATTATAAAATATTACTCATTTAAAAAAAAACACTCAAGTGCGAGCCAACTCGCGTGGAGAGGGCTTTGAATCATTCCGTTTTCTGTGAGAACTTTAAGACATGATTTTCATTTAGATTTTCCTGTAAACTATGAGTCAGGCTCTATAGTTACTATCTTCTTTTTTACGCTCAGCGGTTTCGGAGATAACAATATCTTTTAAACTATACATTTTAAAATTATAAAAAAAAACTATACAATCAAAATCTGTTATAACGACATCGATGGGTCTACTCATATTTGGTCATAAAAACCGATAGTCATTGCAACTGGTGATGTTTTCGAGGCAGAAAGTAATTTTTTATTAAGTATACAGGGTGTCTCACCGAACGTTGGCTAACATGGGTAACTTTGTTATTAGTGGAGATAGAAAGTCGGTTAAATGGGCAATGTAGTGCAGAAAATTGGGCTCATTAACATCCCGTCGAAAAAACAATTGAATTTTGACACCCTATGAATTTATTCAGAAAATAGTGAAAATTGCCATTTATGAAAACTGGCCATAACTTTTTTATTTATGAAGATATTTGAAAATTTCATTAACCATTTTTTGATAACTTTTTAAGGTCTTTTCAGTGGCGTAGGTTTAATTTTTTTATTTCCACTACATAATGAGATATTGACATGAACTTTGGTTTTTCTTATGGACGGCATTTTTGATTTTCAGATATTCGAATTCTACTTATTTTTCTGAATAATTTGACATAGCATATCCTATATCTAAACCAATCAGAAGCTACAAAACTGACAAAAATAGCTTTTTGGCGTTATCAAAGTGTGCCGTGTAAAACGAAATTTGTTGAAACAAATACATATCGACAGGTTAACAATCTGTCTAGCGATCGCTACAGTTTTGCCAATTCATTTTGTTTGATTTACTCTCTAAGATGGCTCAAGCATTCTCAAATTTGGAGAAACAGGCTATTTTTGCGCATACATTCAGCGTAACAAAAATACCACGTGGGCTCAAGCAGAAACCTTGAACCTTTATCCAGAAAGGCGACAGCCTTATTCAATAACTTTTAGGAACTTAAATAGAAATTTAAAGGTATACGGTTCATTTTCAAAGAAAAAAGGCAACATTCAACACTGTGAAGAAGAATTAGGTTTAGCAAACGTTGAAATTAATGGAGAAAAGTTCCTAAAAGTTATTGAATAAGGCTGTCGCCTTTCTGGATAAAGGTTCAAGTATTCTGCTTAAGCCCACGTGGTATTTTTGTTACGCTGAATATATGCGCAAAAATAGCCTGTTTCTCTAAATTTGAGAATGCTTGAGCCATCTTAGAGAGTAAATCAAACAAAATGAATTAGCAAAACTGTAGCGATCGCTCGACAGATTGTTAACCTGTCGATATGTATTTGTTTCAACAAATTTCATTTTACACGGCACACTTTGATAACGCCAAAAAGCTATTTTTGTCAGTTTTGTAGCTTCTGATTGGTTTAGATATAGGATATGCTATGTCAAATTAATCAGAAAAATAAGTAGAATTCGAATATCTGAAAATCAAAAATGCCGTCTATAAGAAAAACCAAAGTTCATGTCAATATCTCATTATGTAGTGGAAATAAAAAAATTAAACCTACGCCACTGAAAAGACCTTAAAAAGTTATCAAAAAATGGTTAATGAAATTTTCAAATATCTTCATAAATAAAAAAGTTATGGCCAGTTTTCATAAATGGCAATTTTCACTATTTTCTGAATAAATTCATAGGGTGTCAAAATTCAATTGTTTTTTCAACGGGATGTTAATGGGCCAAATTTTCTGTACTACTTTGCCCATTTAACCGACTTTCTATCTCCACTAATAACAAAGTTACCCATGTTAGCCAACGTTCGGTGAGACACCCTGTATAGTATTACTGAATGTGTAGGTGCATACATATATATAAAACATATTAAATATCATATTCTCTACTTTCAGATATCAGAACAATTTTCGGATTAAACATTTTTTAAATACAAGCATATGCTGAAACGTCACATAAAGTGAGGTTATGATGTTGATACATATGCTACAGACAATAGGGTATATGCATGTAACTTATATATAGTTCAAATATTAGTTTTTTATCTTTATTACAATTGATTAAACTCCAAATATGTAGTTTTTTTTTAATTTTTGCTAAATAATAAATATCAATCAGATGTGGATACTGTTACATATTCAAATTGATTACAACACAACTGGTCGTTTTAACAGATATAATTCTCCGAAGATATTAGTTTAATGTAGTCGCTTAACGAGATATGTCGTAATAAGCAATGTCGTAAAAAGCAGTGTTTTTTACAAAGCGGTTATACAGCATTCAGCTGGGACCTATATGATTTTGGTCAATATAACCGATATGTTGTTCTAAACGATGTCGTAAACGGTTTTGACTGTATTTGAATTTCTCATAACAAACTCTTTAACTTGATCCATCACTTGGATTTTTTTTTCTAATCTGCCCCCCCTTCAAAAAATTAACCCCGACAGTCGGAATTCGTTTATTTACGTTATACGTCCGCGATAGGGTTATCTAACTCTATTTATGTACCAAATTTAAACTGTTTTCGTCCAGTAGAATCTGAGAAAATAAGCTGTGACAAACTGACAGACACAAGAATGATCCTATAGGGGTTACGTTTATTCATTGGATGACTTAAAAAAGTAGAAAAAGTACTTACTACATAACCTCTGCTAGCTTTGAGGACTACTGTTCTGGAAGAGTTAATGCTTGATTCAAGATATTTGCCAGCACGAACATCATAGAACATAAGCATCCCAAGTCCTGTTCCAACTGTTAAAACATCATTTTGGAAACTAGTTGACCGAATTCCACAACCGGAATAACGTGCTGATACTTTTTTTATTGCCTATAAAAATAGAATCATAATTCTCTAATGACTCTTAAAGTTATTCACCCGCTACCATATTAGTAGTAATTGCGTCGATATTTCGTTGTAATAAAAAAAATGTTATGACTATATGTATATCAAATTTTATTTCTTATTCAAATATTATACCATATGGGTTATAATTTGTTAATGTTCAACAAATTAATAATGAAACGGTAGACATAGATTCACTTACAGCATTAAGTATATTTTGTTTTATGGATTTAAGTTAAGGAGCTAAAGTTTTAAATAATGTTTTTAAAATTTTTGTTTATAGTCAATATGCTATCATTCTAATTATAAGGGGCATCAATGTGATCACTCATTTACCATGTATTAAAATTCACATTTTTAATAACTAATTACTTGAAAACTAGGAGTCGAACATTAAAATAAAAGTGCTATATCAGAGTTCCATAAATACCATATTAAAGTTTCAGATTTTTGTCTATACATTGTTCTAATGATCGAATAGCCTTAACTGCTTTCAATGTTATCAAGAACATTTAATTATGTGTGTATTTTAAATTAATTAATTAAATTTTTAACAGTACCTATCCTTTTTTGTAAATGAAAATTCTTATTTACGTACCTGTAATGTCCTGGCGTCTAATAATAATGTATAGGAACGACAACCAATAGCATAGAGCTCTTTTTTCTCGTGAACGCTCATGCAAACCGTATCAGCGCAGGAGGGTAATTTTCGAGATAATTTCTGTCTAAATGAATCGACGCTCCAAACATGAATATATGAATTAAATGATATTGCAGCTACTTCATTGAATGATTTATTATGTATAACTCCACGTATTTCCTAAAAAAAAAACAATATCGTAGAACGCAATTTTCAAATTGCTGTAAGTGCAAGAAATAGAAACTGCAGGCTAAAGTTTCATATAAATAACAGTGGTTCAGCCTGTCTTAATCGTGCGCAATATCGAAGTCCAAGATTTGAAAATATGTTTTAAATCTTCGAACATCAAACAGAGGATTAAACCGAAAGTCAGGCTACATTAGGTTATGCCCAACGCCCTTTACTATATTTCAGATTTCCGAGTCTAGGGGGACTTTTTTTCTAAGAACACCGCTATTTGTATCCCCGAGGAGAAAACGTAAAATCTGGCTCTGTTAGATTCTGCCTCGCATCCTATACTAAGAGTGTGCAAACTGTTAGCAGTTCTCTCCCCTTTTTCAGTCCCCGAGAATAAAATGTAAAATCCAGCTCCATTACATTCTGCCCCATGTCCTATGCTATAAAGGTTAATTTACACTTTGTTAAGTGCAGGTGAGAAGTGATTAGTTAACGTTTTTTTATGCTGTTCAGTGTGAAGTGTAAAAAAAACCTTCACACAATGTTTAGTACTATGGTACCTGTCAAAGTAATACAACACAGTTACTCGGGTGACGTTGCGACAGCGAGGAGTTCGCGGCTGTGCGGGAAAGCTACTTAACACGAAAAATAGAGCGTGCTTCTAATCACTTTACTTTGCACTTGTACTTATCACTTAACAGCGTGACCGTTTACACGTTGATTTTACTAATCACTTAACACCTGCACTTGCTACTTAACAAAGTGTAAATTAGCCTTAAGTGAGCCAAGTTTTAACTTCACAAGTATATTGGGATTTTCTGGATAGTTTGGAAACACAGACAGACATCCGGCAATACATTAGGAAATTATATATGTAGATAATTTAACCATATGGTCAGTCATAAAAACATAATGTATAGCCGACAGATTCATTTTTTAACATATATTCATATTATTTTTACCTTCTGTGCGCTTCGACATTCCTTAACAGATTCAGCATTAATTTGAACACATTGCAAAGCTCCGTCAGGTTTTTCTTCAAGCAGATCAGGAGTAACACGCCATAAAGCCATTTTGACATCTCTTGATCCAGTTACAAGAAATTGATCATCAAGCCAACACATTCCAAGTATCTAAAACAATTATTTATTTTGAATCTTCAATATTTTCTCCAAGTAAAAGCACACACGTGAAGTAGCGAGTGTAGTAGAAAGGGAAGTGCTTAGTATAGATATTGCTATTTTAAGTGGCTATGGAACCTTTAAGAGCTACATTACAAGAATTGGTAAAACAGAAACGGACGAATTCATCCTTTACTGCCCAAGGTGGGAATGGGACGAACAGGAAGCTAATGTGAGGTTGGGAATAATAAGGGTCGATAATTTTGTGAAAACAATTACGGAACGAAGGCAAGCGTGAAATATAACAAAAGAGTTGATAAATAATATTATGGCAAGGAAGGGAAAGGATGAAAGAGTCATAAAACTGGAATGAATATATACTGACGGCGGCCATTCTGACGTTATGCTTCACGCAGTTCCGGAATGGTGGGCGAAGAGGTAGATGTTTTTAGTGGGTGGAAATCCCACACTACCATGTCTAAAAGATTTTTCCCTATCAAAAAAAAGTATAGATATTGCGAAGGGCGTGTCAAGTTTGAAAGAGTCGACGAGACGCAAGGTTAGTCTAATAGGAGGTCGCGTCTTGCAATCTAAACGTTTTCACTCTAATCCAAGCGCGCCATTAGATGTTTCACATGAAAAGAGAAAGTATACACCAGAATTTCTTACCCAATCTCGATGTGCTCCGACGCCAACACAGACAGGATCGAGTGTTGGTAATCTGTAGACCGCGACATCACATGATCCTCGGGCATTAGTTGCTAGTAACGTCCGAGATGGATTCAACTCAACACAATGCACACCGCACTGTTGTTCACCGGCATTGGCTTGGTTTCCCTCTGCTCTACGGCCGCGCAACAAGGGAATCTGATCCAATGTTCCAGTCGTTACATCATAAACCATCAGCTACAAAAACATCCAAATATTATGTATATTTATTACACACTTCAAATTTATGTAAAATACACTACCCTACAAAGTATGAGGTTGCAGAAATGTGCGAGTATTCAAAAAGTTCTAGGTTGAGATTTCAATAAATCTGAGAGCCAAATCACAAGTTAATTACGATCTATGACTTAATATCCATGCGAAATAAAACAATCAAATTGCTTATCATAATATTGTAATGGATACTCGCGACCAACTTAAATTTAAGCCGATTAAGGGAATTAAAACATTTAATACTCTCACTCTCGAAGTCAAAAATAGCAGATTATCAGGTACCGTACTTTATTGCACTTTGTTCCAAATACAACTTGTCTATCAGACAGCCACGCAGAACAGAAGACTTTGTTCATATTTCCCAGGGAAACTGGAGTTTCTCTAAACATATCGTGTGTGAGAATATGTCTTGAGCCATAGTCGTTACGTATTCGACGTACTTCTTTATTCAACATTTCTCTACTTCTGATAAAGTCAACAAAGTTGAACGAAATATGTAAAGAGTCCTTCTTCAATGACAGAGTTTCATCTTCGGAATCGCTATCGTCATAGCAAACAAAATCTTCTGGTTTGTCAGGTTTTCGATATCTTTCTGCCCGAAGTATTCTTGCTCGATTCGCACGGTCCTCTAGTCTTTGAGGAAAGGCGCATGCAGGCGTTAATCCTTCAGTAACTCTTCGTCGTGTGTGTGCCATTATCTTAATTATTTATAATACTTTTATAACACTTATTAATACATAGTTAAAATATGTAATGTTCAAGTACCCTTCAAAAGGTACATCACTAAAAGTTTAGATATTAGAATAATTGGATAAATACTGCTTAGAAATATTTGCAAAACTATGATAGGTTTTAATAAAACTATCTAAGTTTTTATCAAAAAAACATTTTAAAAATGTTTTGAAAACACTTCATTGATCAATCATCTGGAACTCTCGTAATGTCAAACCATGTGTGACAAAGTTCACTTTAGTTTTTTACCATAGATATAGTATACTTCTCTTCATATCGGTGTGGAAAAGTGTCAAATAATTAATAAACGTATGGCTGGCCAACACACAAAAATAAAGAAGTTTTAATAACACATTGTAATTGTTAAAAGTCAAAATGAGTTCTTTCAAGAAAACAAATACAAAAATATATTCTAAAACCGATGCTGTTTTAACACCGGATAACATATATTGGAAAGAATTAAGTGTAAGTTTTATATTTATAACGTAACCTAATGTAATTCCTAACCTATAATAAATATATTTTCTTTTTTCAGGCTCCTGTTTTAGTAAAAGAATTTGGGCCGATAGATTACATAGACTTTTCACCCGTGGAGCCGCATTATTTTGCCGTGACGTGTTCTGTTCGTGTACAAATCTATAATCCCATAACAAAACTAGTGGCAAAAAACATATCGCGTTTTCGTGAGAACGCTTATGGAGGCACGTTCCGGTCAGATGGCAAATTGATTTGCGCTGGAGGGGAAGAAACAAATGTGAAGTTATTTGATGTGGGATCAAAAAGTCTCTTGAGATTGTTTAAAGGTCATTCAGCGCCTGTCCACCGTACCTTTTTCACATGCGATAAGACACACATTGCATCGTTTTCAGACGACAAATCTGTTCGTCTCTGGGACATTCCAACAGAGTCGACAGTCTGCACATTTACAGAGCACTCAGACTATGTGCGTGCGGGATCGGTCAGTCCTGTTTCACCATCGACCATTTTATCGGGAAGTTATGATAATACAGTTAAAATGTACGATACAAGAACAAACTCTGTGGCTTTTAGTGTCGACCACGGGACGCCCGTTGAATCTTTACTTTTTATGCCATCGGGTGGTATATTTTTGTCTGCAGGTGGTACAGACATTAAAATATGGGATGCATTTGCGGGCGGAAGACTTCTCGCTAAAGTTTCACAGCATCATAAAACAATAACTTGTTTGCGGTTAGCTAACGACAGTAAACGTTTATTGTCAGGTAGTTTAGATCGACATGTAAAAATATATGATACTTCGACTTATAAAGTGGTACATACTCTGGATTATCCAAATGCAATATTAAGTTTAGCTATCTCGAAGAACAATGAACACATTGTAGTTGGAACAGTTGACGGCTTAGTATCTATAAGTAGGCGAGAAGAACTGCGTCCAACTAAAACGGAAATAAAAAAAGTATCTTATAAATATGCAGCCAACTCTTTACCTAGTACAGTTGACACAGTTGTACGTGAAGAAAACAAGGAGACCCAACCAAAATACGATATCTGCTTGAGAAAATTCCAGTATTCAAAAGCGCTAGACCATGTTTTGAGTCCTTACGTTACGAGCAAAACGCCTCACATTACGATTAGTGTAATGCAGGAATTAATTCAAAGAAAGGGTTTAAAGAAAGCGATAAGGGGACGTGAAAGCAAGTCATTATTACAGATACTGAAGTTTTTAATCAGATATATAGGCGACTACAGGTTTACAAGAGTTGTAATCGATGTTGCTAACATTTTCTTGGATGAATATGAAGATAGTTTACCATCGCAATCGGCCGAAGTGAAAAAAATGTTTGTGGTGTTGGCTGGCAGATTGAAAGATGAACAAGATCTTTCTGAACAGTTAGCAAGTTTACAAGGTGCATTGCAGTTACTTTTAGCAGGCGCTAGTGTTACGGAACAAACAGTTAATGCCGATATAGATGAAACAAATAATTTAGTGCCTAGTGCAGATGCCCAGAAAAATTTAATTATAAGTATCAATTGACAAGAAAAAAGTTAATAAAACAATTTTCCTAGAAAGTACACTTTTTTATGTAGTAGTTTTCTTTGTGTATAATAATTATAGCCATGAAGAAATGTATTCTGACAAAATATATACGAACTTAGTTCATGGAAAATAATATAAGTACTGTATATTCATAAAATGCCTAAAATAATGCCGTTTGAAGCCAGTGCCAATTTAATAAAAGCACATAATGGTACATAAAAGTTATAGTATGATTAAATTGGTATCGATCTCAAAACTATTATTTTACTCTTTGTAGTGACTTTTTTTAAAGGGATTCATTTTTTCAACTCAAATGTGCAGATTTCCGGATTATCTTGTTTAACAATTTAGCTGACTGTTACTTTTTATGCATGTTTCAGAATTCCTGTTTTAAAAAGAATTATGAAATAAAAAAAATGTAAAATAATTAATAAAGGGCATTAATTTAAATTCTGTACAATTTTTGTATTATTGAGTAGTACCTACATATTTTAACAGTAAAATTATAACCATTATAAAAGTGTGCATTTTTTATATTATTAATTTCATGACGGGAAGGGGGAGTAAGGGTCAGGTGGGGGAGATTCAAATTTGATAAAATATTGTTTTGCCATCAGACTAATGCTCAAAGTATGCAAAATGTCAACAAAATCAGGTCAATAGAAGGGAGTGGAAAAATCATATCAAGTTTTGACTCAAACCGCGAATGCTAAAAGCTGTAAATAAATAAACAGATTTGGGAAACTGAACGTACATCTAGGGGTATGTAAGAACAAAATTAAAAATCACTGTTAAAACTCAATTTCACGCCGATTCAGTTATCAGTTACTCTACTATCACCACTCATTGATTTCTTTCCTATTTTTGCAAGAGATCATTACATTTTTAATACAAAACCCGTCAATAAATAATTGGCTTCTCAAAACCTTAATTTTGTTTATTATGCTCTTTTTTTAGTGTATTTGCCATATGGCAACATACACTATTGGCGTCGGTCGGATGGCGGGACCTAGGGGTCGGACCAAAATTTCTCGACGTTTCATAACCTACTAAACACTTTGGCACCATTTTTAAAAATGTTTATATATATATGTATACATATATACATACATATATATATATATATATATATATATATATATATATATATATATATATATATATATATATATACGTATATATATATATATGTGTGCGGGCAATAACTTTCGAGAGTTAATTGATTTTAACTAAATTTGGCCCACGTGTTGAAATCCATCACCGCAAGAAGCCTATTTAAAATGGGCCTAATCGGGCCATTTTAAGGGTAGTTTTTAGGGGTTAAAAATGTTTTTGGGCCCTAAAATACCGAAAAAATTCTCCGAATCGTTTCAAAATTGAAATTTAACCCTTTGGTAGTAATTAAAAAGTGTCCCAAAAATTTTAATAAAATCGGCCCAACAGGATCGGATTTACAAATTTTATGGAAACACTAGTTTGCAGATAGTGAATTATTTACTGAAGGGTGTATATAATTTGGTATAGAAGTTCGATTGATAATAATATTGCAATTAATAAAAAAACGTTATTTTAAGGGGTGTATTAAGGAGTCAAATTTTTTATTTTGCCCAAAAATCAACTTAAGTTCGCATAATAAAGCCACACTGCCTGGTGTTAGCAAATACACTATATTGTCGGCAGGGTTTTGGCACTGCGACCCGAGTTTTTTTTCTATTTGTACTGCTTTTCTACCAAGATAACAAAAAAATCAAATTCCCAACATATTTATTTTGAAAATTAAGCTGATTATAAAAAATAAAATACGAATAATTAAGAATTTATTACGCATAGCACTGTTACAAGATAAACACAGTATTCCATTTTTTGCCTTTATGGTTAATATCATTTAAAACAGGAATGGGAATTTAATATTATTAAAATACTTAACATATAGTACAAGTTCTATTTTATTTTTAAATTGATATTTATCGTTATGGGATCCCTATTTGTGAAATTCCATTCCTGAATTAAGTAAGTGAATTAGTTAAAAGCTATTTAATCTATTATACAACATTATAACTATCCATATTCAAAGTGAACATAACAAATAATACATAAAATTCAATAAAAACGATATCTATATGCTCTTTAGAATTACGACAAACAATCAATTTCTTTTCTGCTTTTAAAAAGTAACAAACGAAACAGTGTGAAGTTAAATATGTATTATGTATTATATATCTCTGAATATAGTCTCACAAGTTTTAACTGTTTTGATACCCTCTGCAACTCATTTCTGTACAATTTCTTCCTGTAGTTACTTTTTTTAATACTATCGCTTTAAAACGATTTTATATCATCAGAAACTGATATTGGTGAATACTGAATATAATATAATTATTACTTATTTATACTTATTATATTTTTAACATGCAAAATATTTTATCAACTAATTCATTTTCATGTATGCAATTGCAGAGGTTACAAAAATGTGCTTTGAATAAATTTTATTTAAGTCACTGGAAATAGTAAAGTGTATAATTACTATTATTTTAAGGTAATTAATAATAGACTAATTTTATTCCCTTAGAATATTTTACACGACTTCTTTTTCTCACACAATTCACAAATAACAAAATTTATAGTATACACCGGTTCCATTTGGGAGTAAACATAAAATTTGCATCCAAACGTTCAACATTGTTTTCGTATAAAAAGAAACATGGAGGCTATATAAAGGAACACGAACTCATATGGGAGAAAATGACAGAATCTGTCCACTGAATCATACATATTAGTTTTCTTTTTTTACCACTAGCGTTGCTAATTTCCCTATTGTATAAACGTGAATTTAAATAGCTATATAATATCACGCTACGACCAATAGGAGCCGAGGATCAATGAAAAATGTTGCAAAAACGGGAAAATTATTCTATAACAAAGACCACTGCAGCATAATACATCTTAATCCGGGCAGAGCCGAACCAGGCCGCTGGTAATTAATAATTACGTATGAAAACTATACTGTTCTATTGATTGGTGCCTCATTTGACTCATATGCATGAACACCTGGCGCGGATTCAAAGGGGGTGGGGGGGGGGGGGGGTCATGACCACTCCCTGAGCATATTTTTTAAGTAAGAATTACAACTTGGAATTTTTTTTACGATTCTTTAAATTTTAAGATTTAAAAAAATTTACATTTGTTAATAAGGCTATTATCTACTTTAATTTATAGTTAAAAAAATTATTTTGTTCGTGACACCCTCCTATATTTTTTTTTCTGAATCCGCGCCTGATGAACACCTCCACCATTTCGATTACATACAGAACACTAGTGACCTCTTTTTTTAGGAAGTTTTATATACACATGGAGTTCGTAGTCCTTCTGTGGAGTCCAATAATAAAACAGCTAATCTGAGGCACTCTTGTTACATACATTCTCTTTCCACAACGATCCCAAACCGCCCGCAAACTTACGACACATTTGCACTTGTTTTAAAGCGTTTGCATCGATCAGTTTGCTGACGGTTTTGGATTGTTGCGCAAACAGAGCTCTGAACAATTCATAATATGTAAATCGTATGTATACATTCCCAAATGCGACACCCGTATGTTAAAACAATCCTAAAACGAAGCAAGAGAATAAAATTGGTGTGGCTTGATGAAAGGAGATTCTCAATTTTAAAACTAGTTTATAAATAAATAAACATGACGTATAAAAATATGACAATATACTTGTACACGCTGCCTAGTTTGTATTGCTACATTCATTTTAGACACAATTTATCATTAAATTATTTTTATCATCGATATTAAAAATGGCATTCAAATGTGCCCAATAATGTCTTTAATATGTATACTAACAAAACATATTTAAAAACTTAGTGTCAGTAAACAATGCGCAGTATTTCAAATACGTTTGAATAGTTCACAAGATTTTTTTTTCTGTTTTTTGATCACAGTAAACATTCCGGTGTTATATTTACGCATAGATCGATTCTATGCAACTCTGAGTCTTTGTCCATTTCATGTCACATGACCAGAACTTCACTGTAGACCTTGACGAAATGTAGAGCATTCAAATTAATATGACGGCGAATACATTAATGTTTTATGCAGAGGTAGTAGGATATTAAGAAAATGTTATCGTAATCAAGGTATAATGACAACTATAAAAGGAACTATCTATTTAAGCAACTGCGCTTGCGCCTAAATCACTAATCTGTGGGAAAATTTGAACAGTTATTTGGTTTTATTTTTGACTCTGAAATAAATACAATAAATATTTTATTTTTTTAGTATAAAAACACAATTGTTAAAATTTATATAACAGTTTTTTTTTTAAATTTAAATTTTTATGTCCATAGACTTTATAAAATTTTTGAAAACTATTTTATAACCATAAATAATAATCAAAATATTTCTTAAGATTATCAAATAAATACCATAAAGAAATGTTAAAAATTTTGGGTAGCGCCATTTTTTAATTTTTTTACGATTTCCGTTTGTTTGTAATTAAGGCCAATTATCAGTAAAAAATGACCCAGTAGGTAGTAGTAAAATTAATTCAAATTTTTATTTACGAAAATATAACATTACAATGTCGTAGCGTATGCTGTTTCAAACTTTTAATCATTTTTTTGTCTATTTTTGAATTGACCACAAGCGAATTTGTTAAAAATTCAGTAGAATAAAAAAATAAAAAAAAATTAAATTAGACTTGTTTACCCTTTAATATTTATATTCAATACATTATAAAAATGTCTATCGGAATTTGAATTTTATATTGACCACAAAAAATTAGAAAATAAATATGCTTTGGCTTTTATCCAGAGTTGATAAGAATCTTAGTTTTTCAAATTTTGAAATTTTATAATTAATCAAAAACTCATGTGCGTTCGTTAAGTGAGATAATTGCCTTCCGCCACTTTACAATGGCACCCAGCTGCTAGTTTTCAATAACCAAGATTAAATCTTTAGATGCAGTCGATATTAATTCAATAGACCATTCATTTTGAAATAAGAAAAAAAAATTAAATTAAATTTCTTTTCAGAACATAAAAAAAATATTCTTTGTGGAATCGAATTTGTTGTTCCCTAAAATAAAAAGACAATCTCAAAAACAATACTGAAGGAAATTGAGTGCGTGTACGCTGCATTATTTTTTAATGGCACTGTTTTATAAAAATGCCATTTTAATAATAATAATATTAAAAAAGATTAATTCAACAATTATTATTTACAACATACAATAAATAATAGAGATAGGATAAAAAGCAAGCAATTTTTATAAAACTATTTATAAATACTTACTAACAGAAACAGTATTATTATAACAGATTAATATTATTTTACAATATTCAGTTAATAATTATTTGTATTTCTAACAACTATGAAAAATGTGATGTTTCCATTATTACTTTTTTGTACATCAATAATTATTTTGGAAAACAAATCGAAACAACATTATTTACCATAATAATTTTTAAAATGTCTCCATTCAATTGTACATTTCAAGAATAATATTATACAAGTACGTACTAAAATATCTGTACAACAAAATAAAATTGAAACAGTTTGTACAAATTCACTTCTGTACTGCTATGATCTGTAGTCATTACAATTATTATTCACACCCACATAAAATGGAAGAAAGCATTTTCAAATTTTATCAAATATAATTTATACAGCAGATATTATATACACGATCGTGTCAATTTGGACTCATTTGCTATTTCAAAAACTATTTATCTCAAAGTCTAATCAAAATTAAATTTATACATTATAATTGTTTGTTCAACAAAGCCTAATGTTAGACAACAGAAAGACTGAAGAGAGTATTTCCTTGCGCGCGCATCATTTTCAACTTTTTATTTATTGACAATAACATGCCAGTTTTCACAATAATTGATTTAAAAAAACGATTACGTATAAACCACTGGCTAAACTAAACGGGGAAAATGATGGAAATGTAAAAATCTTTTAAATTATTTGTAAATTTTTCATGGAATATTAATTCTACTGTGAATATTTTTCAAATGAAACTGTAATAATTTAAACTGTATTAAAGTCAGCGTTGCCAGATTTTTTTTTGCCAAGTCGGGATTTTGGAACTTTTTGAGTGAAAAAAGCGGGATTCTTTCGTTGAAAGCGGGACATAGTAAAAAAACGTATATAATCAGGAGTTTTTAAATATTTATCTTTTTATTTGAGTTCAAATTACGTTTACGTGACGATAGATAGCAAAAATAGCCATAGAAAATGTATTTTAATAAAAATATTTTATTTTCAATCAGATTTAGATTAGATTAGATTAGAAAAGAGGGCGAGAGGATTATTCCTCGTCAACACCGCGACCTTGATAGATCTTTCAATCAGATTTACCCTATCATTAAATAGTTGAGTCTTATTCGTCTTCTGAATAAAAAAAAATAAAAAAAACAAATCAAAATCAAAAAAAGTTTTATTCATTAGAAAAATATGGCGTTTCAAACAATAGTCTGAGGAGTGAGTGTTGTTACAAATTGCAATTTTCAATAAGAGAATTATTTATCCCCAAAAAGCGGGACTGAGCCTGTCCCGCGCGGGACATTTAATTTTGATTTAAAAATCGGGACGTCCCGCCAAAATCGGGACGTCTGGCAACGCTGACTAAAGTGTTAATTTTCAGTTCAGTTAAAAAAATATGCAGCTCTTTTTTATGTCCATCTTCTTCAAGAACAGATATACTATAAAATCAGAACTTCAGGAGTGAGTCAAACACTAACACTTCAAAATGCAATATATGGTAAGTGGCACGGTTTTTATGCATGAGACGGGTATGCTTTACATTGCTCTGCCTCTCCATTAAGCGAATCGTATTACAATGACGATCTCCTCAAATTTTGGAACTTTAATATAGGTAAATTTCGTGATAGTGGGTAACGGTGCTGTTAGCAAAATTACGGTTCACAAAACTGTAACAACACCAATACTGGCGCGCTTACGGATCTGTTTTGCCAGAAGACAGGTTTTATGCTTGTTTGCAGAAAGCATTACCAGAAAGTCTCACTTGACATTGACATTGATTGTGAACACACATACTTCTCCAAACATTGTAGAATTTGAATATGATCTGCTCGAAAAATAACTGATCAATTGGAACGATTTTTTTTTAAACTATCATTCAAAGTTTTTTGTACAATTTCCACTTCGAAACAACATTTGTTTTTGTGCAAGTACAATCTGATGTTCTACATAACAGAGAGTTTAACTACGGCATTAGACTGCCCCTGAATGTATAAAAAACTGTAATTATATTATCATAATCTAAAGCAGCGGTTCTCATACTTTTTTGGTAACGGAAACCTTTGGAAACATTAAATATTTTACATACCCTTAAAATAAACAAAACTTGATTTTATGTTCATTCTTTAATGAAAATCATACAAAAATCTGTTCTTTACATAACACTGTATTGGTTCCACTAGAAATTGATAAAATTGTTTCCATTTAATGGGAGGTATGAAATTATTATTTTATTTTTGAGCAACTGTTAAGTCGGTGTTTCATTCTTTAGGTTGATATTATTTCGGTGGAGCTCTCGCGGAGGTTAAGCGGAGCCCCAGGGTTCCGCGGAACATACTTTGAGTATGGTTGATCTAAAGTCATTGCCAAGTAAAAATTTTTGAGAATGCTTTGTCCAACTCAGCATAAGTGTTCTAATGAATTTAAATGCTATCTGGTGTGAATTTGGATTTTTGTTAAATAAGACTTTATTTCAAATGGCAAGAAGATTACAGCATTATTTGCAATTTTTTTGAGTTTTAATTTCTCTGTATCGACACATGTCATTGTAGCAGTATTATAAATAATAAAAATGTACACTTTCAGAGGGCTAAAAAGAAAATGAAAACGAATAAAAATAATAAAGACTAACCTGCAATTTATAAATAATTGACAAAACCCAAAATTGAGATTTAAAACTAACAACCTTGATGGCAGACGGTCCGTCAAGATTGCGTTTTCTTCCGGCGACGACCGCCCTCCAGCAGATATGACACGTCCAATGGTTGTTTGGTTGGCATTTTTGCCAACAATTTTAATAAAATACTGTTCAAACGAGTTTTTCGCTCTGCTAATGTCTGCAAAAAAATAACAATTATTTATAGGTAACTGGAAATTTCAAAAAATCGAATTTTCAAAACTTTTTCATCTTTCGGTACCCGTGCCTCGTATTTGCTGCCGACACGCAATGTGGATTTTTTAATATGTTAAAAAAAACGTGGAAACAGGATTGAACTGTAGACCAACCCTAAAACTTCCTGCTATGTGTTAAATTCATTACAATATAAATTGATACTATATGTGTGAGATTATGAAACAAAAATCTAACAATGGTTGATTCTGTGGACCCACCCAGAAACTTACCGTTGTTTACAAGTACTTTAAATAACTGTATTTTGACTTATTTCACAGCTCCATGAAATAAACAAAGAAATCTAAATTTATTATGATTAAACATGCACTGTATGAAAACGAAAACATACACTTTTGGGAAGCGATATACATTAGTCGCAGAAATTAAAGGATATTAAAAAAAATCAAAATTTTCGGTGATTTTTAACAGGCTGTAACTTGAAGGAAAATGGTCGTACAGGAAATAAAAAAAAGGAAATTGTAGCTTAAAGTATCTCGTCTTCTTAGCGCAAGCGATTTTTGAGTTATCGTACAAAAATCAACGAAGAAAAATGTTTTAAAATTTTTTATCGTATTTAACATGGTCTATGGGCTTTGGTAAATTTTGTTTGGTGATTTCACTATGAAATTCTTTTAGAAAATTTATGAGCTTTAGTTTGACCTTCTTGAAAGTTTTGTAGGATGATTTGGCGCTGAGTTATCGCCAATCAAAGTAAAAAAAAAAACATTTTTGAACTTGAGAAAATGAATAAAAAATAATAATTTTTTACTTTTTATTCACTTTCTCAAGTTCAAAATGTTTTTTTTTTTTTAGCTATAATCCTTATTTCCTCAATCAAAAACTTTGATTTTTGTAAAAAGTTGGAAAAAAAGTGAGGAAATAAAGATTACTGTTGAAAAAACATTCTGAACTTGAGAAAATGAATAAAAAATAAAAAATTGCATGTTACGTTGATTTTCGGCAAAAACGATAAAATATTTAAACCTTCCGAGCACTATGAAAAAAAAATCGCAACGCTTTGAAACTTTCAGGGTGCCTTTGGGACACTTTGAGGTTGAAAACGTATAGACGATATCCTTCGTTTATCCATTACCTATATGTAAAGTTTATACCAAGTTATCCAAATATCCTTAAATATACTATTTTTTACCTTTTTTCATTCAACATTTTCACTTCGAAAAAAAAATTTTCTTCGAAAGCAACTAATCCCTTCTAGTAGGGAATATTTTACAGTTTGCGAAACCCTACTTTAATTTTTCTGATCATTATGTGCCGGGTAATTAGTTATCAAAAGATATCAAATAAAAAAGACTTTTTTACTTTGATTGGCGATAACTCAGCGCCAAATCATCCTACAGCGCTTTCAAGAAGGTCAAACTAAAACTAATTAAATTTTCTGAAAGAGTTTCATAATGTATCACCAAACAAAATTTACCAAAGTCGATAGACCGTGTTAAACACGATAAAAAAATTGAAAACATTTTTCTTCGTTGGGTTTTGTACGATAACTCAAAAATCGCTTGCGCTAAAAAAAAATTAAAGTCCAGATTCGAAAACGAGACACTTTAAGCTACAATTTTCTTTTTTTTTTTATTTCCTGTACGACCATTTTCCTCCAAGTTACAGCCTGTTAAAAACCACCGACAATTTTGGATTTTTTTTAATATCCTTTAATTTCTGCGACTAGTGTAATTACAACAGTTTCTTACAACTTACCCTAATGATTGGGACGCGGATAACAGAAAGATTTGCTTCCTTCACATCTGTCGGGATAGCGCGTTTTCCTCTCGGCTTGACAGGCATGTTCTCGAGCTGATGCGGCGCGTACGTTCGACTGATTTTCAATCGCTGTGGGAACTTCTCAAACGCATAGCTCTTCTGACAAACGGGGTAATGCGACCGAGGACTGACTTTAGCGAACAATCGCGCCGATTTGTCAACACGATATTCACAGATGTAAATGTGCTCCTCGGGAGCACCGACCGGACGTCCTTTGCAGTATGTGTTCAAATCGAGAACCCAGCATCGCGACATTACCAGTTCGACAGGAACAACTTCATATAGTGGCACTCGCATTACCTCATTGGGGAAGAACCTGCACAATAGATGAATTCTTGTAGAAAGTATGAAGTAGTTAACTAAAATTGTAGGTTAAATTTTTTGTTGTCATGTAGCAGTTTCGTTCCTTTATATATGATCTAAGGTTCATCATTACATATTGTATTTTTTGTTCGGGTGTTTTTTGACTCTAAAAACTAGCGATGCAACGAATACGAATATTCTTATTCGCCGAATACCATCAAATTACCGAATATTCTATGAATACTTTCATGACATTTGTACTTAGCGACTTCCTAGAAATCCCATATAGATATTGCGTTGCAATATCTTCCGAGTTGACAGACACAAAGATTTGTTTACAAAATAATAAAACTTTCATGTCTTTTCACTTTTGTTTATAAGTTACATCCACAGATGGTCAGCAATTGTGGCGACTTTTTTTTTAGTTTTTGTTTGTAGCTAAGTTGGTAGGAGTTGGCACGTACAAAGAAATTATCTGTGTATTAACTGTGTTTTATCGACTACCTATGTACTAAAAGTTGAGCCTAGTGGCTTTAAATTGTTTCATAAATAATAATGTCCTGAAAACGTGAAAACAGCAGGAAATATACAGACTGAAAAAAGGAATCGTTTGTCACCAAAAAACCTGCGACTTATGTTTCTTAAATAAAAATTTATCTATAGTTAATTTTAATTATTAAAGTACATGTAAATATTTATATTGTTTATCCGTTTAGCGTGTTTGATTTCCTTTCACCTTCTTTGACTAATAATTGCGTGCAGCTATAGTAGAATCAGGTATTCATAATCATAAAAGTAGTATTCGTTGCATTACTACTAAAAACTCCGGATCTTCTAAACCGAAATACTCGAAATAATAGCGCACAAAAACGAATTTTGTTGGAGCCTCATAGAGTTCCTACTTTTAAATTAAGAACTGGTCGAAGAATTATTTGGAATTTCAATTTACAGTAAAATCGTTCCAAAATGCTTACAGTTAATACATAAGACTATTTCCTACTTAATAAAATTGAAGTAATAGAATACCTTCTTGTCGGCTCATGATACGTTTCATGAGGACGAAGATAATGATGTCCGTACGCCATCCTATGTCCGGTGTCCTTATCTTTCCATAGCCGCTCTATGCGGAAAATGTCCAGCTCGGTAAACTCAATATCACCTATCGTTTCATAGGTGTGTTTGCGGCCGGAACTATCGCCGATCGGTATGTCACGTAAAACGTACACCGTGTCGCCTTGGCGCAACTGTAGATCGCCTCGCATCAGAGTCAAATGGTATTGATGGCCGTGCTCCGTGTACTCATCGAGAGGGATCTCTGGATCAAATTTGCGCGGGTTGCATCTTTCGCAGTGATAGCTCGGGGTAGCAGCGTCAGCTTTAACGCATTCGCAGTGCTGCCACACAAGACACCGTTCACACTGGATCATCAAACCTTCATCGCGATACAATCCGCAGATACATCGAATCACGTCTTCCTCTTCCGCACCTTAACAAACAAACAAAAGAGTGTAATTGATTTTCACGGGTTTTCCTCAAGATATTAACATATCAAATTTAGAGCCCGACATGCGTTCAGCTAATTACTGAAACATGATTATTCCGCATCAATATAAGCGTTTTTTCATGATGTAAAAAAAAATTTGCTAGTGTCCTCATTCAGCAAAAAACAGGGATGCACTTGGCTGTTTAGATTTAAAAATGACTATATTATTTAAAGAACAAAGCAATAGTGACAGCTTTCTAATGGCGCATATTCGCTAAGGTTAGTAGAGTACTATGAGTTGGACGTAAGAGGCTATAAAAGTGGTCACGTCTGTGATTGGTTGAATAGATTGCATACGTCATTCGAAACCTTTGGTTTGATTTTTCAATTATAATAAATGTTCGAAAGCTGGAAAAAATGTCTTAAGGTTTACTACCCTCGCCCTCTCTCCCGTCTTGCCCAGTCACACTTTCAATATTGTTAATGCCCAACCTATAATATTGACTAATCTTGCTATTCTATAGCTACTCAAGGTCACACACAGCCAATAGCTGTTACGTTTGAAGGCATTCCGCGTTTACTTAAAAAGTCTTGTCCCAACAAAATAAAAATTTCTGATAGTGCGAATGGTTTGAGTTTTATTCTCATAGTAAAATAACTTAAATACCTGGATCTTTACTAATGACAAATTCCGCAGGTGAATTCAAAACCTTTGGTTTGATTTTTCAATTATAATTAATTGAAAACAGGGTCACGGGTAATTGGAATTATAAAATTAAATCAATTTAAACACTCATTGATTGCAACGTTTCGTCTTTATTATTAAGACTTTTTCAAGCTCTAAAAAAATTTACAATTAACAACATTCATATAATAAAAATATTAAACATTATGGATTAAATTAAATTAGTCACACCATTGTTTCTTTTTAGCAAATTATTTAATCCATAATGTTTAATATTCTTATTATATGAATGTTGTTAATTGTTGTAAAATTTTTTAGAGCTTAAAAAAGTCTTAATAATAAAGACGAAACGTTGCAATCAATGAGTGTTTAAATTGATTTAATTTTATTATTCCAATTACCCGTGATCCTGTTTTCTATTATAACATATATTTGGAATTGAACTTTGAAGATGAATTATAATTAATGTTTGAAAGTTGGGAAAACGCTCTCTCTTCCGTCTCGCCTAGTCACACTTTCAATAATTTTAACGCCCAACCTATAATATTGATTAACCTTGCTATTTTATAGCAATTCAGGGTCACATCTGAAGGCATTACTCGTTTACTTAAAAAGACACTTCCCAACAAAATAAAAATTTCTGATACAGTTCGAATGGTTTGAGTTCCATTCTCACAGTAAAGTAACTTAAATACCTGGATCTTTACTAGTGACGAATCCGGCAGGTGGTTTTTCACCCAATATGTCGATTAATCTGGCAAGATTTTGAAGTTTGGCCTGTCCATAGACCTTCCTAAGCCTGGTCGCTGCTATACCGTGTTCTGACGTGCGACCGAAGAAACGTACAGAGTTGTCTAGAAGTTTGTTGACGTCGGCATCAAATGCTTCAACACTGCGATAAACTCCGTTGTCCACATTCTGTTCGATTGTCGATAGATCAATCGGTTCAGAGATTCGTTGATAATATTCGGCAAGTTTTCTCTTTGATGGCAACGTAGTAAACGGAGCGCATAGCTGTTCATTTTTCTCATCTACGATAATAACGCTTATTTAAAATTTTTGTATACCAACAAATACATTCACAGATTTTTTCTATGATATGAAAAAAATCTGTTACTATAGTTGTATAAATGTACAAAAATAAGTAGCACTTTTCCAAAAGAGGAAACAAACTAACGGTTAAATATACAAACTAGTAATAGGGCGTCTCCGCAATTTCGTTATCTAATGTGTGCTTTTCGAATATTCTGTATACTTAGTAATAAAAACGTCCAATTAGAATTACTGCCTGTTTATACTAGCGGCAATTAGTATTTGAACTTAAAACATAACTTATGAAGTACTTTTATCTAGCTATGATCGGATTACGATAAGGTTCTTACTGACATTATTGTGACTGAAATAGTGGATAAAGGTTAGCTTTTAATAAATTTACTGAAACAGACCTTTCGCTTGAATGACAGTAGTGCAAAGATCACGAAATACAGCTGCAAGTTTGGCAGTTCTATTTAGTTCTGGATCATCTTCTGCCTGTGCGAGTCGCCGAGTTCTCACGTTTCGCGGTTGTCTTAATGCATTCAGTTGGCTGAGAATGGCAGCACTGACCGCCGCTCCAGTGTCTGAACTATTTCCGCTAGCCGACGATGTCTGTTGTTGTACTCTGGACACCATGCTGGCCGATCGCTCGCGAATTCGACGCACCTTGAATAAATTATCATTGACGTTCAAAACAAGCGAAAATAATAAATTATAAATTTTATTGACCAGGTGTAGGGGTACAAATTTTATGTGAAAGAGAATTACATAAAATTCCTGCAGAGACTTAAGAAGTCTGTGCGCAGGCCTAGTTAGCTTACAAAACTAAGACTAAACTATGAAAAAACTTACACTACTAAATGTAAACAAAAATAATTTAATATAAAACAAATAGGATAAGAAATGCTGATAGAGTTATATCATAAGTTTATACCTTCTAGTTTTATTAACCAATTTTTTATAATTTCTTTTTGCCTTTTCTTATCTATATTTAAACTTTTGAGCTCATTTGGGAACATATTAAACAATTTTATTGCCGTATAGTTGTATTTCTTTTTTCCAACTTCTAATTTACATAATGGCAAACTTTTATACCTAGTGATTTGTTTACTTTTTACAAAAATATTTTTTAGCAAAAAGTAAACAAATCACTAGGTATAAAAAAAATAAATTTGTCATTATGTAAATTAGAAGTTGGAAAAAAGAAATACAACTATACGGCAATAAAATTGTTTAATATGTATATATAAAAGAATTATATAAAAGAATGAGAACTTTAACAATTTTATGTGTTAAGACTATTTATCAATATTGTCAGATATTATTAAATGTTCATTTTTGTTTGTTATATCACTTAATTATTTAAAATGTGCTCTCAAATTAATAATAATATTAATAATTTATTAAGTTTCAGAAAACTCAGGAGTATAAAACAGTCAAGTACAAAGATAAAAAAAAACCCGGGTCGCAGTGCCAAAACCCTGCCGACAATATAGTGTATTTGCTTGTATAGGCGCGTGTGGTTTTATACTTTTATTATGTGAAATTAAGTTTGTTTTTGGGCAAAATAAAAAATTTAACCCCTTAATACACCTCTTAAAATAACATTTTTTTCTTAATTGTAATATTATTATCAATCTAACGTCTACACCGAATTAAAGACACCCTTCAATAAATAAGTCACTATCTGCAAATTAGTGTTTTCCTGTCGGGCCGATTTTATTAAAATTTTAGGGACACTTTTTAATTGCTACTAACGGGTTAAATGTCAATTTTGAAAGGATTCTGAGAATTTTTTTCGATATTTCGGGACCCAAAAACATTTTTCAACCCCTAAAAACTACCCTTAAAATGCCCCGATTACGCCCATTTTAAATAGGCTTCTTGCGGTGATGGATTTCAACACGTGGGCCAAATTTCGTTAAAATCAATTAACTCTTTCGAAAGTTATTGCCCATACACATATATATATATATATATACGTATATAATATATATATATATATATATATATATATATATATATATATATATATATATATATATATATATATATATATATAAACATTTTTTAAAAATGGTGCCAATGTGTTTAGGAGGTTATGAAACGTCGAGAAATTTTGGTCCGACCCCTAGGTCCCGCCATCCGACCGACGCCAATAGTGTATGTTGCCATATGGCAAATACACTAATAAACATTAAAAAATTCCTGTAAATTATAAAAACATCTTTCAATAAGGTAGTTTTTCAATGCAGTTTTAAAATTATTAAGAGATGCAATATTTTTAATGAAGCATGGTATAGCATTATAAATTTTGGCAGCCATACTAGTAGGGCTACGCTGATATAGCTCCAGAGATGCTTTCGGCAACAATAAATTATTTTTATTCCGTGTGGAATAGTGATGTTCCATAGTTCCAAAGATATTAGAATCAGTTCTAACAAAAATTGCAATAGTGTAAATATAAATCGATGGCAGAGTTAAAATTCTGTGCTTTTTGAAGGTGTCACGACATGACTGATTATAATTTAATTTAAATATAATACGAATAACTTTTTTCTGAAGAATAAATGGACGATTCTAATAGCTGTAAAAAAAAATTGTATGCTTAAGGTTATTCATGCATAGAGCTGCAGTTTCCAGACGAAAAACTGAAATTTTAATATATTATTTATGGATATCTCATACATATAACTATTTTTTTTTTTTATTTTGCACTTCTAGTTTTCTATTAATTAATTATTAAAAATATTATTTTTAACATAATGAAGTAATACATAATGAAGTATACATAAAAATAACATTAAACCACACTGGCTCCTGACAAAATTTTCAAAAACTGATTAATCGAAAGTTTGACTCTTTAAGAAATATAATGAAAAAAGTTTTGAGGAAATGCTACTTAAAAGTTGATGAAATAACTGTCAAATTACTTGTCAGTTACATTTGAATTATATCTGTCTCTGTCAAACACGTATGTAATATGCTGCTGTAGTGAAATTATGCCAAATGTTTATTTTCTTAAATATTAAAATATTAAATTTTGATTTATAGGATGTATTTAAAAAAGAAATAATAATTTATAGTCATATAACGGTTTCTTATTACAAAAAAAAAATAGGGATGCAATTACTATTACTACAGAGCTAAGCGAATAACCTTAACTTGATATTAGTAAACAATATTTAATTTTCGATACGGTCCAGATCAGCCATTTTTAGTACATTGTTTAATAAATAAAAAACGCAAACTTACCTTATCTAAGTTCTTCAATAAGAAACAATGATGCTCAGCAACGAACGCTTTCTGTTGATTGTTCATGGGTTTGACTTGAGGTACGATAGCACACGAAGCTACAGTTACAGTGGTATGAGACGATGATGACTTCTCCGAAATTATCGATTTATCCGACACCGAGTCTTTGGTCGAGCCGCTAGTTGTGCGGCGCGCTCTATTTTTACGCGGACGACCAACACGGCCTGGGACTTTTTCAACTGGTGGATCTTGATTCAAATTTACAGGCTGTCTAACTCGTTGAGATTTTCCACCAATCACACCGCGACAATTTGTGCTTCCGCATTTACATTCCTAATGAAGTTTAGAATTCATTTTTGATTACAACAATATTTTGTTAAAAGACAATTCTCGTCATTCGAGTATTCATTATACAAGTAGCCGCAAAGTCACGTAAAAGCCTTTTAGGCAATTTTTCCTCGACTCGAAATTGCTTTTGTCATTTTTAACAGGTTATTGAGGTTACAAAAAATAAGAAAACAAATTAATATGACTTTTCTATTAGCAATGTTGCTATAAACACACTGACGCTTATTTTATTTCAATATATTAAGTATGTAACGACACAAATTTTTAAATTTTACGTCATTAATACCAATTGCGTGGTGTAGTTTTAGTGCTTCGTATTATTATAAGCATATAGTCGTCAGTGACGTCAGTTGTTCAAAAGAAAAAATAGTCTCTTTTCAATTGTTTATAAAGTCGTTGTGAGTTATTGTTTGATATGAAACTTTTCTTCCCGTTTTAAGTGGATTTTTTAAATTATACTCGAATAACGAGTAAAAACTCTATATAATTGAAAGGGAAAACACTTACTTGACCATCAGCTGGATTAAACAAAGAGAAGTTGTAATCGTAGGTAAGTTCTTCACCACCTTCGATGTCTCGTAATGCAAACAAGGCCATTCTGAACTGGCCGTTCACCGACCATTTCTGCATCTCACAGTTCGGTTGACATGAATGATTTACAAAACGACCTGTAAAGGAATAAAAAAAAATAGAAATTCTCATAACATCGTATTCACACTTTTTCAACTGCTTCCGTTTCTCTTTATAAATTACTGACCCCTACTCACGGTACTATGCGCGATTGAGATGAAATATTTGTAAGTAGTAGTGAAGCCTTCCTTTGTATTACAGTCTTATCTCGCGGGGCCATGCCCCGTCTGGCAGCAGCTACAGTAGTGGAGCCAAAAGCCTTTGGCTCCACCATATTACAATCTTGCCTCGCGGGGTTGCGTTCGGCTCAGCAGTGACAACAATAATGGAGATTTTGGCTCCACTGTATTAAGAAATACAGATAGTATATACCAGTACTTCCCCCATAAAATTACTGTACTACCACCAAGTGTACACAAATTTCGCCAATTTGAGATTTTTTTTATCAAAATGAAATATAGCCCATATTTCTGAGATAGTGCAGTTTTTTATTAGTGAAAGAGTTTCTATAATTGATTCAGTAATTCCAGAAATTATCCCCCCCTCCCCCATACATTACAAACATACAAATTTGACCTTTTTATATAATACAAATACTATGAAGCAAAAATCTTTTATTTGAAACAATTACTTACCATCTCCGCCCATGCGATGGCCGTCGATGACAAGTCCTCCATCAAGATGAAGACAATAATGATGCGTGTCATGCGCATAGCGAGTTGCCATTCTGTGCTTGAACTCCTTGTCAGATACCACCTCTCCGACATACTCAAGTATGAACTCGCCCGATTTGATCGGCATCTTAGTGCGCACGCCCCAACCCTATCACAAAGAGATACTGTATTTTACACTACACAAAACAGAAGTGAAACTTCTAGTCGCGTCCATCATAAATACACGCACATATTCTGTGTATTCAAATGTACAAAGTAGTAGAGGGAACGCCGAGGAATGCAGCGACTCGTTACATTTTTGATTTTATGATTCGAATTTGATCTGTCATGCGTAAAGAAGGTGCACGTCAAAAATTATTTATTGAACAATAGAATTACCTTGTCTTCCGTCATGAACCTGTCAAGAGCTGGTGCCCATTCGTGCCGCTGGATGCGCTGATTGCGGCAACGATGTGCGGCTGGACATGCTGCGGGACACTCGGCAAGCACTAAACGATTAATACAATCGTCTCCGCATCCCGATGTCGGAGTGCAACTGCACGGTTGCGGTTCGCAAGTCCCGGCAATCGGTCGTGCCCCATATACATCTGTAGAAAGAATCTCGGACTTAATTTTATTGTAGAATTTTACGCCTAACTAAAATGGATTGTTTTAAACTGAACCATACAAAGTATTCAATACAGTTGCGGGGCAAATACAAAAGTGGTCGTGGGTAAAATGAAGTTGTGCGATATTTGAAGATCAATAAATTGGTTTTGTTGCTATACTCAGATACAAACACACATACATTTTTTTCGAAACCTCTTTTTAAGTATCTGGGAGTGATATAGTATCAAAATTAATCAAAATCTAGAAGTCGAATTTTCCGACGATTACAATAACTTACTACTCTCATGCTGTCTAGTTCTATAGGGTCCTGATACAGTAAAAAAACAATGTAAAATCTAAGTTAGTGGTGCTAAAATTGTGATACATAAATTATGCCAACTTAGACACTGTGGTTCTAAAAATGGCAAACGATCACTTTTAAATCAAAACAAACGATAACATATCATAAAATTAAAATACATTTGGCGTCAAAAACTGAACAAATTTACTTAACATTTTGTAAAAATGAACCAGCCCTAGGGTTGTGTGAGCGTTCGAAATTTACTTGTTGGTGGCAATTTCGCTGTCATCATTCAGTGGCACAATGTAATGTTTAAGTTGACCACCATTAGTCTAAATATTAATATACTTAGCGTTACAGTTTACTTACTTGTTCTAATTTTGCGGTAATTCCACGAGGGAACCAAATCTCTACCCGGCAGTCTGCCATGCGTGTGCTGCCACCACAAATCGTGAGGAAGCTGAAAGTGAGTTTTGCGACAGCGCAACCATTTACCACAATGGTAGGGCGGAGGGAGGAGTCCATGGGGATGTTCTTCCGGCTTATACACCACCCTTCCTTTTGATACGTTCTCACTACGAGAGGCTCGAGTCGTTTCGCTAAAATTGGGATTGAGAATAAATTTATGATTAATACCACTCTTCTGAATGACAAATATATACCTATCCCCCGATTTACACGGTAGATACGTTCCTGAGAAAAACATGTAAATCGAAAATTAAAAATTTTCAAGTCAAAACCGTGTAAATCGAAAAGCTTGCAGAAAATGCATAATTTTGCTATTTAACAGTTGTGATTTTTTTCAATATTTTTAGGTGTACACAGAAATAAAAATAAAATGCATTGACAGGTTAAAATATGTAATATATTACGGAAACACTGTTTTTTTATTTAATTACAATACATTAAACAGAAGAACAAAAAATAAAACCAAAACTTTAATTTTATGCGAAGAAATACAGACACAGTGTGCGTGTGCAGCAAGTCAGCACATAAGCTCGGGATTCCCCGTGAGATGTGTACACAGCGCACGTGTTCAATCACAGTAGCATTTAGTAGAGTGCAATAAAAACAAAAAAAAACTTATTTGGAAAACCGTGTAAAAGCGAAAACGTGTAAAACAAGTACCGTGTAAATCGGGGGATAGGTGTATAGCTTCGCGACGGTTAAACTATTCATATTATAAAAAATCTCGAAAATTAACTACAAAATTATGCTTTTTTATACTCACTCATCTTCCTTATAGTAGTCTGAAAACAGTCCCGCGATAAGATATTTCTTTCTCCAGCGAGGCGGCTTTCTGGAACGTCTAGTTTCGTCTCCCGACGCACTGGTGGCATCATCCGAACGAATACGTTTATCCGACGGAAGAGGATCCACGCTGCTTGCCGGTGAAATGTCACGATTTCGCTTTTTGTTCACATACAATTCTTCGTTTCTTCTCGTTCTTTTTTCGATTTGATCGTACAAACCAACTTCACGTTTCCGTTTATTTTTAACTTTTTCTGAAATACTTATCGATACTTCACTGCTTTCGATACTTTCATTGCTACGGTCACGCATTTTGCGTCTGATCCTTTCTGAAGCTTTAAGTTCTACTTCGACAGACGGTTTTTCCGAAGGACTGATTTCACGCACTTTGCGTTTCGGTCGCAGTTCTGTACTGTTTGCAGGTGAGGTATCTCGCCGCGCTCGGAGACTCTCATGAACCCGGTCCAATTTTGACGATAAAATATTTTCTTGTTTCAATTCTGCAACGGTTGATCTGTTTGTTTTCATGTCTGCATCTTGAACTGACGAAAGTTTTGTCGATTCAAGTGCATCGTTTGCTGTTTTGTTTCTTGTTTGTTTATTTTCAAGTGTAGTCGCATTGGTTCCTGATTTTTGCGTCCTTTCTACAAAAGTAGACGGTTCTTCATCTAACCGAGGTATCCTTTCGAATGCTTTATCATTTGCCACTGATTTTTCAAAACCGGTATTGTCTTCAGCAATGACGGGAACAATCTTTTTCTTTTTCTTCTTTAACGTTGGAAAACCAGTTCTATTTATTGCTTTTCTTCGGCGAATCCTTTTTTTGTTTTCGTCGTTACTTTTTACCGACGGCACAGTTTTGTTCAATGGGATTGCAACTTGTTTTTCAACATCAATTTTCTTACTTTTGCTAATATTTTCTACGATTTTCTCAACTTGTACTCTAATATCCTTTAGATCGGAACACTCTTTTTTCTTTTTTGATTCAGTTTTAACGACTTTAACATTTTCATTTTTGCTACTATCAGTTACTTTCTTATTTTTTCTTAAATTGTGAAGTTGTTCTTGATTTGATTCCTTAGCGGTTTCAGAAGGTTTTGCTTCTGGCTTATCTCCAGTGAAAGACGTATTTAAGATTGTCATCGCAGGAATCTCCAACTCGACATCCACAGTTGGTAGAAATATACCAGTTGGTTTGTCGGACACAATATTGCCGTCTAAATCAGAAAGTTTTTCAGATTCAGTTGGTTTGACTTTACGCGTAATTGGCGATTTGATAACTGTTGCTCTATTCAACGCAGTATCTGATTTAACCTCAACTTTATTTTTATTTACGCTTTTATGATCATCAAGCGCTTCAGCAATTGGGATGATTTTCGATACCAAATTTGATGTTAAATCCTCCAAACGATTTTTCTTTCGTGTTTTTATTTGAGCTATTGTTTCAGATATTTTTGTTTTTTTATCAGTTCCACTGACAGCTTTATCTTTGTTGTTAAGGGTGATATCATTGTTGTTAGTAGAACTGACGTCGACTTTTGTTTCATTTGGTATTTCTTTTGGTTTCTCAGGTACCGGGAGATTTAGCTGCTGGTCGATATTTTTCATTATTTTAGTGATGTCCCGTTTTTCAATAAGAGTTTCAACTTCGAGTCGGTGTCTTTTCTTTGGAGTAGTCGTCATATTTTTCAACTGAGTGCTCTTAACTTCACTTATTTCATGTTTGACAGGTGCAATTTCAACTTTTGGCTTATCAGTCAAAGAATTTTCATCACTTGGCACAGTGATCGGGGAAGAATAGCGAGTTATACAAGCTTCGATTGCCTCTTGTATATGAGTTCTAAACAGTTCAACATTTTTACTATTCGATTTTATATTTGTCAGTTCTGATTCAAGAGGTACTTTGGACATTTTTAAAGTACTATTTAAATCGTTAATGGAAGTTTTCGATTTTATCATCACATTTGCAATATCAGATTTTACAACATTATCAGAAATGTCATTTACAACGGTCTCGACATCTGATTTTACAACTGCGTCATCAATTTCACCAATTCCTTTGGTTCCTTCTTTCGCGGTTTTTATTTTTTCGAGAATTTTTACATTTAACATGCTTACACTTTTTGAGATGCCAACATTATTCTGAGTATTATTAACTTGCTTTAAACCTATACTGACACTTTTTGAGTTAACAGAAATTGGAGTAGATGTCTGTTTGGTTGTAGTAATTTGTGATGTATTTGTTTTTTGTACCAACGTTTGAGTAATTACAGAAGGCTTGGCATTATTTACTATCGGTAAATTCTTAATAACCTGATTCGATACGCAAGCCGACTGTTTTGGAACAGGAATGACTGATGCAATTTTTTTATTTTCTGTAGTATTTTTAACAGGAGTCGTGTTTAAACTCGAAACTTCTGCATCTGAGTTTTCAGCGGTTCTCACTGAATCGACAGAACTCGCTGACGCATTGATTTGTCTATGCTCTCCGCTAGACATGTGATAGTGGCGTTTTTTTAAAGGCAGTCTTTGTTCATTACAACTAGGTTCTTTGCTTTCTTCGCGGTTCGTGCCGCTGCACTGTTTTTTCTTTTTACGACCGTCCGCATTGTCGGATCCTTTACGCTTCTTTGAAATACGCTTGGCGCATTTAAATATTTCAGGTACTTTTTCACTTCCCAACCGGTTAGTATCTATATTACAATACTTAACAAAATCAGATATGAGTTTATCGATTTCGCTCATAAATTTAGGATCCAAAATAACCGTTTTGGTTGGAACATGTTTTGCATTGTGTCGATGCAGTTTTCGGTGTTTCTTGTGATCGTGTTTGTGTTTGGAGTGAACGAGACGCGTATGCGTTGGATATGTTAGTCTCTGGTGCTTTGTTAACAATTTAACATCGCTTTTGTACTTGACGCCATCGTGTTTACTGTTTTTTGTTCCTTTAGTTAACAAAACTTTTTCCTCACCTCCCACAATCTTTTTTGTTAGCTCCAGGCGTTTACTAACCCTCTCGCAAATTTCAGTCAATAAAGCACCACTACTAGATTTTCCACCAGACTTCTTACTGTGTTGTATGACGTGATTCTCTTTTGTCTCTCCATTTCTCCTTTGCTGCGTTTCCAAAGATTTGCCTAAATTTAAACTTAAAGTATTGGACGTCAACTGTAACAAATCCCTATCCGATATTTTATTTTTTCTGTGTAATTTTTTACAATGTTTGTTTTTAGATTTTGATTTCAATAAAGATTTTTTATGAGATTCATTTGATTTCTCTAAGCTATGCGGTTTTGTTTTATTCATTTCACCGTCAGTCGAAACATTTTGTTTTGAAGATAAGTCCGCCTTTTCATCGACGACGATATCGATCTCGTTGTGTGTCGATAGCCTTTGTTTCGGAGGTCTCCCGGGCGGTCGTTTTGGCATAGGTTTTACATTAACTGAGGGACGCCGCATTTTGCGTCTAGGAGGATACAATACTCTGTCTGTGCTAGCATATAAGACTCTGTCCAAATTATGTCTCACAAATGAATGTTTGCTTTTCTCGCCTTGCTTCAACTTAGCGGCACCAATTCTTTCAACCGACGTATGCGTTTTTTCAACTTTTTCGGGTTTACTCGATTGTTTTGAAATATCATTTTTATCACTTTTTGACGAATGCTTTTTATTTTTATCACTCGACGCACTCCTCGTTCTGTGCCGTTCACTATGTTCCAATTTATTTTTGTTACGAGGTACTGGGCTCGGTTCCGGACTTGACAATCGCTCTGGGCTCTCCTGAATTCCAGAATCAGGAGACACGTTTGGTTCACCGCAATACTCAGGATTAAAATTATTATTTTTTGCATCTGTTGGATCGTTGCTTTTAGCGGATATTGGTTTCTTGAGTTGTTTCTTTGGTCTGCCTCGCTTCTTTTTTCCGGCGTTGAGCGTTGCGGCGTGCACGGATTCATCAGTTGAGGGAACACTGCTGCCGGCCGGTTGAGGCACAGTAAGATGTGACGGAGGAGATGTGAGCGCTGTCGCATTTGAGTGAGCTGGAGTTGTACTAAGCATTTGTGTTTGCACCTCGAACTGTTGCAGCAAGGAATTAGCGTAAAGAAGAGGTTGCGCGGTGCAAGGCTCTTCTTCTTCCAGCTCACTGGCACATTCGGTTGCGCGTTGTATTGCCGCGCTTACTAGCTGTGGAGGTAACTCCATATCTGAGCCAGACGCATCTGTGCAACACAAAATATAGGTACAATTAAAAAAATAAAATAATAACACAAAAAATGGAGCAATATCATTAATGGTGCGATTTTAAGAATTATTCTTCATCAGGAAAGTTCAACAAAAAAGGTGTTTTTTAACATATTTGATAATTTAATGGGTAGATAATCAGTAGTCATTTATGATTGCGTTTTAATCGATAAATCGGAGCTTCTTTCTTTAAACATTTTCCACATTAAAATACGTTAAAAAATTATCACTGTGTAGATTTCAAAAATAACTTAACATTTAAAAAAATGTGGAAACTGGTTGGCCGGTGGGCCAATCCTAAAACTTCCCGCTATGTGTTAAATACGTTACAATAAATTGATACTATTGTGTCTATAAAACATTAAAGGTATACTTAGTAAAGAATGTCTGAGCCATAAGAAAAAAGAAAAAAAAATGGCAAATTGATAGACTTTTATATTTAAGCTAATTTTAGTTTGTGATCAGGGTATAAACAAGTAGATTGAGTTATGCATGAAAAAATGTTATTTTTTTTAACAACTTTGAAATTACTTGACCCGTTGATTCCAAAAATTTAATCAGATTTAAGTCTCAATAACCCTTTAGAATGCCGCAAACCCGACTTCTCAGGATCCCAAAACGCCGATATCTGATAAAAACTCGATTTTCAAAAATCAGACCAAAATCAATAAGTTCCTTTTTTTTATGAAAATTTTTAATAGCGGGAAATTAAAGAAAACACTATTTGTTTCACTTGCTAAAAATGTAAATGAAGAAAAGTGCTGACACATTGAAAATAGCATTTCTAAGCCGTAATAATTTTGATTAATGGGGCTGTTGACACAGTTTGTCCCCTTTTTTTTAATGAACAGTAACAGTTAAAAATCTAAAATTGCTCATTGATTTAAAATAAATTCAATATTTAATTGTTGTCGATAGTTGGAGACTACTGTGTATTTAATAAAAAAATGTATTAGAAAATCAACAATATTTTGGTTAACTAGGTACAATTATATGTAGTGGGACAGATAACTCCATAAATGTAGCAGTATTGGACACTTTATGATAAAAGAATGCAATTTGGCACAAAGGCATCTCTTTATATTGTTAAAAGATATAGATATTGGAGCACGTGGGATCTAGCCTCTGAAGGCAATGGGGGAGGTAAAGCTAATAAAATGCAATAGTTCTTGAGATGTTTGCAGAAACACATCTATGGGGGTAGTTTTACCGATGTCACGTGCCCCAAAATCTACATCTTTTAACAATATAAAGAGGTGCCTCTGTCCAAATTTTGTGCTTTTATCATAAAATGCACAATCAGTTGGCTTATCTGCTCCACTAATGAACAAAATTGTAATCGAAACTTCAGACAGTTTAGACATAATAATTTTTCTTTAAATATGTGTAACTTTTCAGTTTTCAATGGAAATATTGTGAGCTGATCATTTTCCTTTAGGAATTTTCTTTCATATTTAATAAGCAATGCTACATTTTTTCCACTTTTACAATAAAAATCCAGGAAATAGGTTTAATAACAACCAACACTAAATTCTAAAAATAAATCGATTGGTACAACATCAAAGCAATATCTTAAAATGAGGTCATGAATTAAAACCCTTTAAATTATGACAATAATGAAAAACTCTGTAACAAATTTTATCATAAGAGAATTTAATTATCGCAACAGAAATATTATGTCAACTGTCAAGTCAGCAAGGCTTCAGAGCTGACCTGTCTCATTAGCAATCTGTTTGCTTCGACTACCATTATCGCAATCGAATCCACCAAACGCACCGGCATCACAGTCATCCTGTTGATCGGGAAGTATTGCGGCCAGATCTTCTTGTCGGATCTCCTGCAAGCTGCACGAAGCGAGCATCGCGCCATGACTATCCTCCTCATCGGCTGCAATCGCGGTCGCTCCGACACCCGTATCTCGTACCGTGTTCTGCGGACGGACCGCAGCTGGCACTTCATCGTCGGATGTATCGGATGACAGATGGTGTACGGACCCAACGCTACTGCCGCGTCCGGATGTAGCCGGTATTGCACTCGCCTATGAAACAAAACAATATTGTGAGACAAAGCCAAAAGCATATCGAAACAACACAAGACACGTTTAAAACAATTTAAACAGTTTGTTTAACATAGCGACATAGACCAATAAGACGGAACTTGACTGATTTCTTTTATCTTACGAGTTTTTGAGGCGCTTATTTCAGAAACAGCTGGACTGATTTTATTGAACTTACTAGTCGTTCGTTGTAATCGTAAAGATTACAATATATCTACCATTTCTAGGTCAAATAGTTCCTCATATATATTTTAGATAAAAAAAACCTTCTTTCTCTACTTGAAGAAACGTATTCAGACATTCCACATGATTAACTTCGAAAATTTGATTTCATAACCCCATTTTCAATGTACGGGAACTCCCTAAATGACAAAGAGCTATATAGAAGGTCGTGACGACAGATAGTAGTTCAGTCACTTTAGCATAAAAAAAGGGTCAACCTCGGAATGAGAGATAATAAGCTGACTTTTCGAATGCACCTTCATTTTGGTGTTCTAAAAATTGTCTCAAGTTTCATAAAATCTCGTGTCTACGTCGTAAGTTATTCAAGGTCAAAGGTAAAAAAAAATCAGTTGTTCCCGATTATCTCGGTTTCTATTGCTCCAATGATGTTAAAATTTATTATTAAAATTTTAGAACATAAAATTTGCGACAAATTTTATTTGAAGCATTTTTTCATGCGCTCAACCAGTTTCGAAATGAGAGTGGTGAGCGCGCAACACTCAGCCATACGTCTGTAATGCAAGGTTAACCGTGAATATCTGTGAATACTAATTTGGATTTTGAATAATCTGTATATACGAAAATTCAGCTTATTATATCTCATTCCGAGGTTGATCGCCAATTTGACTGGACTAATAGGTGGAATACTGAGAACAATAGAATTCTGTTTAGACCCTTTGGATATGGAATCCTAAAAAGAAGTTATACGACGCATTCAGATTACAGGCTGTTCTCATTATCGTCTATCAATGCTTTATTATACAGTACAGGCATGGCACGTGATCATGACTGGAAACTATAAAAAAAACAAATGTGAGTCGTCGTACGACGCCTGGCACATGTGAAACATTATACAAATATTTACGAGTAAAATACCCCGACACACGTAAAGTAGCGAGTGTGTAGTGTAGTAGAGAGGGAAGTATAGGATCACTCTCGTGTCAGTCTGTCCGTCTGTCACAGCTTATTAGCTTATTTTCTCCAAATTTACTTGACGAAAAAAGTTGAGAGATAGATATATAGTGGATTAACCAAACACGGACGTATAGTGTAAATAAACGAATTTCTATTTTGGGGGGCAAACTAGAAAATGAAAAAAAAAACTTTTTTTTCAAGTGCATCATGTGACGTATCAAATAAAAGAGTTCGTTATGAGAAATACAACTTTTTTTATAATTTTAAAATGCATAGTTTAAAAGATATTAAAGATAATATACGAAAATCGAGTATGCCCCTCTCCATTATCTACGAAACTATTGAATCTAAAATTAAAAAAAAAATAGTTTTCAGGAAAATCGTGAAGTTTTCACGGAAAACAGAATGATACGGAATCATCTCCATGGAAGTTCGGCTCGTACTTGACCGGTTTTTTAAAGTCGGTTAGTCCTTACAAACGGCAATCAATGTAAAAAAAAACTACAAAGTAATAATGAAGTCGCGTGATCTGTAATGTTCGTTGACCCACACGCTCAAACACGCAATTATTACGTTGCATAAAAATGCATTAAAAAAGTAATAATTTTTTATAACGTTGCTTCAAACATTTTACTGCAACCGATCAGTCACTGCATTCTATCTAGATGTTTCAAAATAAGTTAAGTAGCATTTTCACACCAAATTAAAAATAACAGGGCAGCAATAGTCTCATCGCTCACATAGAACTTTTGAAAATTGTCAATGAGACAATCAATCAGATAAACTATTATGTAGAAAAGATGTCAGAAGGCAGTTAAAAATCTAAGAAGAATTTTATATTATGATCTATAATGCAAAAAACGTTTTCGTTTCATACATTTTTATCTCGAATTTTTTGACTCATCGATTTAGCATTTCACTTTCCAAATTATCGATCACATAAAAAATTTCACAAAAAAAAAACTAATAAATTCTAATTTGTAAGTATTTAAAAAATGTTCCAGCTGATAGCGCCGAGAGTCCGAGGACGGAATTATATTTGCCACGGAGATTTTGAAAATCAGAGGCTACTTGAATGTAGTTTATAAAACATAATTATCCGTGATGTATGTATAGACCTTGTTCCAATGCATAATTTGAAAACATAAAACCTGATTTTTAAATGCGTCAAACAGCTGCGTAAAAAATTCAATTCAGTACAGAAACAACGTCTGAGCTGGCATCAATTCGTCCAGAATTTTGACGAAAAATATGATAGCTTTCAGCTGACACAATCAGTGTTCAGTGCTATTATTGTACACATAAAATCTCATGTGTGATGGATTTTGAGTTTTGTTGCGAAATGTGGTAAAACTTTGAACACTATAAAACATTAGGAATACTTTTCTGTACCATAGAAATAGCAGATAGAACTGTATTATCGATACTCTGGATTTATACCTATAGAAAAAGAACCCGGTAGGGTGCAACTTAAGGTAATTCCATAATAATTATATTTAAGCAATTTTGATACGAAACACTAAAAACTTTTTATAAAAAATTTCAACTCAATCGGTTAACGGCTCAAACAACTAAATTTGAATTTGACCTATACTTTAGAGACGTGGTATCGAACCACTGAAAAAATAAAAAAAAATTATCATCCTTCAAAAATTTACAGGCCTGTTAGATATGTACGAAAAGCAGCTATTTTATGGAGGGTAGGGCAAAAAAAGGGTGGTGTCGGGGGACGCTCTACAGAAGCGAAGCTTCTACGCATTTTTTTGTGAAAGTACATTTTTTGGTGGAAGTATATATTATACTCAAAGGCGTACCCAGCGATTGGCAGGGGGGGGGGCAGTTGCCCCCCCCCCCTGGAAGCAAAAAACAAGTCGTTATTAAATTTTGTTGCTGGAATTTTTACAATTCTTGAAATAACTTTACTTCTACAAATCCAAGAAAAATGATACTAGTATAAGACATGTAACTACACTTTTTTTTTCAAGCAAATAATTGCAATAACTTAGTTGACAAAGCACTGCTATAATTATATATAATTTTCTTAATATTTTGGTTTCATTCACCTTTTCCGTGATAAAATGTTACAACCTGAACGACCATGGCTTGCCCCCCCCCCTAGTTTTGATCCTGGGTACGCCCTTGATTATACTCGCATTTCAATTTCATATTAAACATTATGTGAAGAATGTATGTATTAAAATAATTCATTTACAGGCTTTCGAATGTTTACGAATTTTTTTATTTATTTTGTGTATTAGTTATTTGTTGTGTGTGCGTGTGTTCGAGACAGCAATGTAGCCGAGCTAATGGAGGGAGAAGTTAACGCTGACGTCTTTTCTCTGTTTACTCCCCAATTTTTTTTAATTATTATTAGTTTAAAAATATATGATTAGAAGATAGGCTCTAATAATCCTGAAATAAAAAAAACAAGGCAGGTCCAACTGCTAATTACCTTTATTAACCAATTACAACGGCCATCTATAACAAAATAGATGATTTTCAGATAGATTATATTATTGTAAATTAGGTCAGATCGCTAATAACGGACGTATAGCGTAAATAAATGAATTTCGATTTTTGGAGTTTGGCAAATTAGAAAATTAAAAAAAAAAGTTTATCGCGTGACATATCAAATGTAAAGGGTTCGTTATAAGTAATACAAAAATATTTTTGTGATTTTAAAATGCATAGTTTAAAACTTATTAAAGAAAATATACGAAAAGGAGCATCATCCCCGGTATCTTCGAAATTACTGAACCTAAAATGTTGAAAAAATGGGGAATATAGAGCCTCACTCATAATTTACAGGAAAGCCTAAATGAAAATTTTAAGTCTCAAAGTTTTCATGGAAAACGGAGTAGTACAGAATCCTCTCCACGTGAGTTCGCGGCTCACATTGAGCGGTATTTTTCTTTATTTCTATTTACTGAAAAGAACGACATGTTATTTCTTTAGACACATTTAATAGCTATAGCTAATTTAAATATTGGTTTTAAGTCAGTAACGACATCAAGGCCAGTCCCCCTTCACCCTGCACAAAGACACAAAGGATTTAAAGAGTGCATTGGTCCGGCATCGAGTTTATAAATTGATATAACAATATTACGTGTAGTGTTAACTCTATTAACAGACGCTTCCGTAACGAGTATATATCTGTTGGCTTAAGACGAAATGGCTTATGCCGGATGTATCTCCGTCATAGACATAGGAATATATACTAGAGTTTTAGACGAGGGGGCTAAAACTGATTAAGGGACGCGACGAGGTGAGTGGTGTCTGTTTGTGATTAGCCGGCGCATTGTAGACCAGGGTCGATAATTTTTGAGACCAAACAAAATTATAGTAGGATGAAACCCATTGGAAAAGGTAGAGAATATAACAAAAATGAAAGGAAAAATAAATTACGGTCGATCTGAGGTCGGGAAGGGGTAGGGGGTGAGTTTTTAAGGGTAAAAAACGGTTTATCTTGATTTCCGGCAAAACTACAAGACCTATGAAAAAAAGTTAAATGGCAAAGTTGTAGGTAATATCTACAACTTTTGTTTTTACACTTTTTTCACATAACCTCAAAATGTATGTGAAAAATTCAAATAAAGAACTTTTTGGTTTTTTATTTTTATCTTTTGCAAAAAAAAATATTTTTTCACGAAATTTGGTGAAAACTTACCTTTTTATGTCCCAAACACACAGTAATTTTTTTGATTTAAAATATTCATTTTTTCACCTTATTTTGACTTAATATCGAAAAAGCACCCCAATTTTCAATCGAAAATTCTCACGTCAAAATATCCGCTTTTTTAAAAAAATCGGTGGGCTTTTTGTTCCTTGAAATCTCTACTTTCTGATGGTATGAAAAAAAATATACATTACTACGGTAAATGTTCTCAGAAAATGCAAATAAATTATCTTAAAATAGCAATAAATAGGCATTGCTATTTTCCCCTTCCCGACCTCAGATCGACCATAATTTATTTTTCCTTTCATTTTTGTTATATTCTCTACCTTTTCCAATGGGTTTCATCCTACTATAATTTTCTTTCACTTTTTACCATTTTCAAAGCTATCTACCCTGGTCTATTGCGCATATCTAATGACATGAAATTTATGTTGGTAGTACGGTGTAAAAAGAAAATTTCTTTTGTATGCAGCACAATGCGCCGGCCAATCAAAAATCGACACCATTCTTACTTTCAATGGATTCCCCCTCGTAGTTGAATACTCCATCCCTATAATTACTAGATCCATGATCCCCGTAAATACTTCACTTATTGAAATGAAATAATAAACGCCATAATGTTTACGGTAATTAATCTAGACAATTAGTGTTGATATTTTCTCACTCGTCTGTAGCTAGCATTACTGTCGATCACCTATCGATGATATAATACTGCACGAGCGTCGAACGAAATTCATTCCTCAATGTACACTTTAAACGTTAAATAAACTCGAAAGGCCGCGGTCCCTCAAGCAGGTCTAACGGCATGCTTGTAGGTAATTTAAAAGTACGTTGGTAACTCAATTTTGTTCAATTAGGTTTTCGCGACTTTTTAGACTGACAGGGCAGTTGCGTTCATTGTATATGACTTATCCACTGGAAGTTAGGGTTTATACAAAAACCGACTTTTTGGAAAACCGGTTTTAACCGTTTTTCGAATTTTTGTCAAAAAAAAAATAGAATAGAGAAAAACATTTTATTTAATTTATATAAAATAACCAACAAAAAAAAATTTCAAATTTAAAATAATATTGATATTTATTTCCCTAATTTTAATTTCTCCTAAGAAAATAGGATTTTAAAAAATATAAAATATCCACTGAACGGTGGCTAAGTCTTGTTCTTATTTTGGACACAATATTGCCTATTCACTAGCTACTGAGTTTGGTTTTAAAGTTTTCAGGGCATCAAATAACAAATCTAAGTTTTTGATTCTTTTAATCGTTGCCTCAAATAATGAAAATTCAGCTTTCAGTGCCTTCGGATTTGTGTATTTTTCTTCAGTCTTCAAGAAACTTATGAATTGATTTTTTTTTATAGCTTACTTTAAAAAACATTACTCTAATGAGTAATTTCTTCGATTTGCCCTTCATCAGAATCGGTTTCCACATAAGAATTTGGAAATATTGTAGACAATATCTTTCCAGACAACTCAATAATTTTGGTTTTTAAAGCTAAAGAAAATACATACTGCAACGTTGAAAAAATGTGTCTGTTGCCCGTTGCATAGAGTGAATAGCAAATCAAATAAATTAAAAATGAATTTTTACATAATAAATTTGAATTCTTCTAAACCGGTTTTCGAATGTGACAAATTTATTTTAAAAACTGGGTTTGAAAAACCGTCAAACCCTAGCTTTAGGTTAATTTAAAGCAATCAGATCGGATCCAATATGTTGAAATAATGTTTTAAATGAAAATTTAAAGAGTAGGTATGCTGAAATGAAATGTTTTTACATTAATGGGATTTGATATAAAACGGTGACATCTACTGACATTCAAACATAATCACATTTCATTTCACATACTGTTAGTATTTAATTACTATATGCATGAAAAACGACGGATTTGATATTGCGTTTGGGCTACACTCAGCCCATATGTCAAAATCCAATATTAAACACGTCATATATTATAAAAAATTTCTCTGAATATACAAGTAAACCAATGATTCGGATATTTGGTCGTTTTACCAAATATTCTAGTAATAAAAAAATTAATATCTTTAAAATTTAATGTCAAATTCGGCCTTGGACAAGAAACATATCCACCATACATTAATTTTATTGCATTTTTACCATAACAACTACACAAATGGAGAATTGTACTAATTTAGCTAAAAATCCACTTCATTAATTTCACAAAAAAATTATCAAAAATGCGACATAAGCGTTTTGGCGGTGTGGTCACAGGTATGCATAGTGTTATTGACTCGATTATAAACACAAGGTGAACATGCCCAGAGGCGCGCGCCCAATGTATGTTTTATAGCTGACCAGCCATTCTTAACATGTGCACAAACATGAGCTTTACGTCTACTTTCTAATATACAGAAAGCAGAGGGTATGTTCAGTAATTTATTGTATACCTTCCAAGACAGCGCAACAGCTAAGCTCCCCCACAAATGCTACTCAAAAATATAAAAAAACCGGCCAAGTGCGAGTCGGACTCGCGCACGAAGGGTTTCGTACCATTATCTATAAAAACGGCAAAAAAATCATGTCTGTTGTATAGGAGCCCCAGCCCCCACTTAAATATTTATTTTATTCTGTTTATAGCGGCGACAGAAATACATCATCTGTGAAAGTGTCGACAGTCTATCACGGTTCATGAGATGCAGCCTGGTGACAGACGGACGGACAGCGGAGTCTTAGTAATAGGGTCCCGTCCCGTTTTACCCTTTGGGTACGGAACCTAAAAAAGGTAACTGAAATATTGTGTGATTAATATTAGAGGAGACGGTGTGCTAATGAGAATATCAAGGTCTACAACGCCGAACACGGAGGGAATGAACATCAATAATATAACATACTAGCCGCTATCCGCGGCTCCGCACGCGATTGAAATGAAACGCGACAGCGACAAAAGTAGTGGAACCTTCGGCACTACCTATTACAATCTTACGGAGCGGGACGCACAAATTTTTTTTATATACTTCCACCATAAAATTACTGTACTTTCACCATAAACTTACTGTACTTCCATCATGTGGTCAATTTATTTGGGATTTTTTTATCAAAATGAAATAGAGCTCATAATACTCAGGGATAGTGTAGTTTTTTATTAGTGAACGATTTTTTGAATTGGTTCAGTAGTTCTACAGATTGTCCCTTACGGCGAACAAAGAAACACATTTTACCTTTATATAATTGGATAGACGTACGCACTGAATTGAGACCCTCCATTTCAAGTTGATTAAAAATGTTTAAATTTGATTTTATATGAGTTACGAAATAAAGCAATAATAACGGTTAGGTGTATATTAATTTATTTTGTGTCGATACTAGCTAAATTATTTCATTTAACATAGATACGACGGTAGGGTAGTTGCAAAACATTAAAAATGTTCGCACTAATTTCGAAACAAAGTTAGATTTCGATTTTCGCAGTTTCGATGAAGTACATAATTTAGTAACAAAATTTAAAATGTCCCCAAAACATTTTCTTGTAATTTGGAAGGACTTTCGATAACTAAAAGTTCTGTTTACATGCAAAAGGGGAAGAGCACCGTGAGGAATGGTTCAAGGGAACCAAAGTATATAAAATATAGTCTTTGTGATTGTATATTATAAACTGGGCAAATAACATACATGATATTATATAATGCTTCACTATTGAAGAAGACCTGTTCAACACCGGAAAGATTTCTGCAGATAAATATATCCGACAAACTATACTCACATCTACAGTAGAAATTCACCCCTGTTTAAAATTACAATCAAAACATTATTTATTCGAGTTCATTTCACTAGCAGTGTTTAAAACATTTGGAAAAAATATTACAGATAAAGTACGTATACAGGTGATTTCCAGGCAAGACACAACCCGAGACAGTCTAGGCGAATTTGATAGTAAAGCTACTTTTAAAGGTAAAATGTATTTTCGCTGTATTCTGTTGGTATGTTTTTTTTTTGCAACTATCTTCTATAACAGTAGTCGGCAACCAAATACATAGGTGTGCCAAGAAACTGCTAATTCAAATACTGGACACTATATGCGTGCCACTGAAATGAAACTAGAAAATCTATCGTAAGACAATTTTATTTGTCTACTAGTCTCTACCGCCGGCTCCGCACGCGATTCAGATGAAACACGGCAGCGACAACAATAGTAGTAGACTGATCGCCCCACTCGGTAGCAATAACAGTAGTAGAGCTTTATATTCCACCGTATTACAATCTTGCCTTGCGGAGCTGTGCCCCGCTTGGCAACGACAACAATAACGGAGCCCTCGGCTCCACCGTATTTCAAACATGCTTCGCGGGACGGCGCTCTACTTGGCAACAATATTGGATTTTGAATAATGTCACACATATCTTACCGTAATCTATTTATCATAACCTTTCATTTTGTATAAATATGTATCTAGGGGGTTTTAAAGAAGAAAGTTTTCCGGCATTTTTTGCCGCCATATTGAATTTAAAATGATGTCACATAGCTTACTGTATTCTACTTGTCATACTCCCTTATTTGATACTCATATACCGGTTAGACGCAATGATCCTTTGTGACACTATCACAATTGAGCTGTATTTTTTTTAAATACTGAAAATGAAGAAAAAAGCAGCTATTTTATAGGAGACACGTGCCAGAAATATAGTATATATCTCGGACGTAATTATATTATCACACTGGAGCTCGTTTCAACATAATGTCACTATCGTAAGTAATAAAATCAATATAAACTACTATTGCGTCGTCGTTGTTTTGTTCTAAAGTCATAATGAAATACCAAGTCGTATAAAGGAATTAAACGTCGGTACACATTTGATTTGACAGCGGGATGAAAACAGCATCTAAATAACTTCAATTTTAATTAATAGATGGTTCCACTGTATTAATGAACATGAATATTCAAATAAGTTTAGCGTCTATATTTTATGTAAATATTGTATGACCGGCTACGGGCTCTAAATTTGAAGATTATTTTAGTTTATCAATGAAACAGATCGCGTGAGACTAGCTAATGTACGCTAACAGCTAAACAGGATTAATTGCTTGATACACATCAGTGTGCTGGCACATCGCAACTGTGTAGAGTGTCTGCGATGAGATAGGGAAACAATAAACAATTATACAATGTCATAACTATTTAAATATGACAGAAACATACATACAAGGTGTTAGTTGTACCTACACTCCTAAAAACAAATGATTTTTTTTGCATCACCACCTATAAAATAGCTGCTTTTCATGCGCGTATATAAAATGACCCTTTTCGCACTTATGCGTAAAGTAAAATAAAAGAAATGCGATTTTACCCATCCAAATAAGTCATTTCTCTGTCAGTTAATAATAACAGTTTTTATGGAAATCTTAGCTACATCTGAGCAAGGCCGGATAAAAAGTACTGTTTTTGATAGAACTTGTTTCAAGTCAGATATCATGATTTCCATATTCCAACAAAAGAAAATTATCTACTTAATGCGCCCCATAATTTTATTTTAGTCTGGTCAAAGCCCCAGGCTGGTGACCCATAATTTATTTTGTAGCTTTATTAAAAGTGCGATTTGCAATCGGAAAAACAATGCCTACACACTAACACACATGCAAAGTAGCGAGTATGTAGTGTAGTAGAGAGGGTAGAGTTCAGTATAGGTATATTGAAAGGGGAGTGCCAAGTTGGAAAGAGCGGGCAAGACGCGAGGCTGGTCAAAAGGGACGTCGCAACGCGCAATCTAAACATTTTCACTCCAATCTATTAGATGTTTCACATAAAAAAGAAGTGAAACTCCTTAATCTTTGAAATGCGGCACTATTATGCAACAGGGCAGGAAAATCGACATCGCAATGCCCGCAGCGTGACCATATATGTAGACACGATTATTTCGGCAGGTAAGGAGTAAGTCCTATATGCAACTAAATAGGTAAGTATTTGCGTGAGTTGCTAACCTGAACGACATTGCAATCGTCATGCCACCTATAGGACTTGACGAGACTGGTGACGTATTCCCACACCCCGTCGACGGCAGCAGTAACGGCGCCATCGTCGCCACCCGATGTCTCAGTGGTCATTGCGTGACGCACCATGTCGCGTGTTACTCACCCCCTTTTAACTATCGCCGCCACTAACGCACGGAACCCAACGTCGCGGACACCCTTAACGTCACTATATTAATTGCACAATGCACTCGCGTTCTGCGCACAAAACACATTAATGTATTCACACTGGTTTTATTACTTCACTGTAAATCATATTATCAAAGTTTATGAATCGCTCCTGCCGTAGCTATAAAACACGAACTGATCTAAATTTGATGTTCACATGTGTATAAGAACAGCTTTTATTGTTCAACTGTTTAATGACTGAAGATGTTTTTTTTTTATTTTTCGTTTTTAGTAATTGCTGTGTAAGTTAAGAAGCGGGTTGTAAACGTAAAATAAGATTCATATTTAGTTTTTTGTGAAAAGAAAGATAAATTTCTGATCAGTGAAATAGTTAAGTACAGCTTGTCTAACATAGTCTGCGCAGATCGTGTGCGCGCAGAGATTTTAACTGATAGTATTAACAGAACATCAGTAGTTACGTCATATCTTTCGAGTAATTACATTATATAAAGTTAGAGAAAAAGTAATAACTACAAATAAATTTAGTAAAATGGACCAAGGAGATAAATCATTCTATCATGCGTGCAGTTAGACTGCTTAGTTTTAGTAAAGTTGTATGCTTAGATCTCCATTATTTCCCTCAGGAGTTAACGATTGCGCTGAAATTGAAATGATCTACGCAGTTGCTGCGGTTCTGTTCACGGAAGTAATACGTTGCCACTTATAATAATACCACCACTCAACCGGCAAAATATTCTGAGGAGAACTCAGACCTGTTTTGTCAAAAATTGCTGGACCTGCAGTTTGAACTAATTTATATAGGTAGTACCGCAAGTGATTGTGTAAAGTTTGTAGTAAAATTTGACCGATTTCTACGAATTCAAATTAAGTCAAATCGTCACTAATATTATGATACTGAGCGGTTATTTAAACATAAAAATTCTAGAATCAATGCAAAACCATCGCATTTACCTTTTCATTTACAAAATGTCATAGCAATTCCCCCTCACTCACATTTACTTTTGAACGTTCTAAAACCTAAGCATTCAGCAATTCGAGACTTATTAGGGATTATTAAAAAAACGTCATTTCAATATCGTAATTAAAACAGCAAATACTTTTGAGCAGCGCTTCTCAAATTATCATGAAATAATCACTAAACAAATTTGAAAATTTTGTTTTAAATGTCAACTAGAAGTTTATCATATCAACTTTTGGGAAACACTGTCTTAAAAGCTATTTTTGACAAAGTGCGAACCGAACTTGCGTGGAGAGGGTTCCGTACCGTTCTGATTTAGGATTTTCGTTTAGGTTTTCTTGTAAACTATGGGTGAGGCCCTATATTTTCTTTTTTTCACAAAATTTTAGGCTCAGTAGTTTCAAAGATAAGGAGAGGGAATGTTCGATTTTCGTTTATTTTCTATATCTTTTAAGCTATGGCATAAAAAAAATTGCATATCCCATAACATCACATGATGCACTTGAAAAATATTTTTTTGTTTATATTCTCCCCTCCTCCCAAATTAATCAACTTTATAGATTCACAGAAAATAAGCCGTTATACGACTTGCAGACGGGCACGAGAGTGATTCTATAAGCGTTGCGCTTTTTCATTGGATATACGTAACCCTAAAAATCGGAAATATGTTACCCGTTACGAGGGTGGGTCAAGAATATAAAATAAAAAATGAAGGCAATCGATGAAAGGATTAGTAAAAATTATGTTCTTAACACTTTTGAACCATCTCGTAATTATTAAGTCTGCAGTCTACTATTTGAATATTACGCGCACCGAAAAAAAATTGTTAAAAGATACCACTCACGACAAAAAGAAATATTTACAAAAATGAAGCAGTTTCAAAATAATGGAAACAGTTTGATTCAAAATATTTAGTTAAACAATAAAACTGCATTTATAGTTCGCCAATAATAACAGGTAGACAATAGCTGATTGTGTTTCGTAGTCTAGCATCTCACATTAGAACGAGATGAACACTGCCATAATTAATGTCCTCTTTAACGACAATCCAGTCCACTTAAAATTTTTGAAACGATGACAAATCAAATTTACGTATAAAATTACTCATGGCTTCGGTATTGTCTGAACAGCTGTAAATTTCAAAGACAAGGCATGATCTCATCGGATTTAGGGTGACATGTGACATTGTGAAAATCTATTGTCCAAATTTTATATTTATTGAATTTTCATTGCCATTAACTATAAAGTAATTATAGAAGCTACAAAAATACACCCTCTTAAAAATGTTATGACGAATAAAAACAAAAATAATTTGAACAGTAAAATGAAATAAAATAGTCCCAGCCACGATTTATAGAATTCAGATTCAATTAATAATTAATTATTTCCATTAAAAAGAGACACGCGTAAATGAATTACTGATAGCAGCCAGAGCATATTTTCAATTGAATTTATGTCAATCATTGTAAAAATAAAATCAAATCTACCATTGCATAATAAAATATAGATTTTAATTTGAAAATTAATTATATTGAAACAGATTTGAAAATAATTATGAATGGGAGCTGATTCACGAGATACATCTTAAACTGTTGACTTTTATTAATGATTCTTTAGAACGTGATATTCCGTGCGTAAAATAAAAAACCCGGGTCGCAGTGCCAAAACCCTGCCGACAATATAGTGTATTTGCTTATACAGGTAGTGTGGCTCTATTATGCGAACTTAAGTTGGTTTTTGGGCAAAATAAAAAATGTGACTCCTTAATACACCCCTTAAAATATTTATTTTTTTTAATTGCAATAATATAATCAATCGAACCTCGATACCAAATTATATACAACTTTCAGTAAATAATTCACTAGCTGCAAACTAGTGTTTTCATAAAATTTGTAAGTCCGGTCCTGTCGGGCCGATTTTATTAAAATTTTAGGGACACTTTTTAATTACTACTAAAGAGTTAAATGTCAATTTTGAAATGATTCTGAGAATTTTTTCGGTATTTTGGGGCCCAAAAACATTTTTCAACCCCTAAAAACTACCCTTAAAATGGCCCGATTAGGCCCATTTTAAATAGGCTTCTTGCGGTGATGGATTTCAACACGTGGGTCAAATTTCGTTAAAATCAATTAACTCTTTCGAAAGTTATTGCCCGCACACACACACACACACACATATATATATATATATATATATATATATATATATATATATATATATATATATATATATATATATATACGTATATATATATACGTATATAAATATATATATATATATATATACATATATATATAAACATTTTTAAAAATGGTGCCAAAGTGTTTAGGAGGTTATGAAACGTCGAGAAATTTTGATCCGACCCCTAGGTCCCGCCATCCGACCGACGCCAATAGTGTATAAATAAAATCATTTATATTCAGGCACATGTCATACCTATACTAATGTTCGCGCGCTTTTTTTTAATGAGATTTTGTACTGGTTATTCGGTTTAATCGTAAATTCGATTAAAATTACAATAAAACATTATGTTTTCATTAATTTCCGGGTCTCTAATCAATCAAGAGGTTCTTTTTATTTTTACAAATTTCATGAACTTATTGCGCCAAAAACACATTAAACAACGCCTACACTAAATATTGTTTTTATAAAATTTTAATAACAAGTTATTAGATAAAATATGCTCGACTTTTGCAGTGTTTAATATAAATAAAAAAACTAAACACGTTAAAAATGTATCCATAAAAATTAAACAATTTTCGAGCGCCATGGAAGCTGTACGATTACACACATATAGTTCGGAATTGGATATCGAACCGTTTATTACACAAGGATTTTTTAACTTAAACTTGAAAATATCACTTTTTATAATCCGGCGTTTCGGGCAGTCTCTTCCGAGCGCGTTTTTTTATTTTATGTTGTTTTGTAATAAAAAAAAAATGCAATACACAAGTCTTGTATAATATTCCAATAATCAGACACGTCCTGATCTTATATGTGCCGGATTAGTGCGAGTCTACTAAAAAAAACAATGTATAAACACAATTTGACTAAAAGCTACCCACTCTAAACATAAAGCAAAAAATGGGAATAGTTATGTCAATGAAAAGTATACAGTTAATACGCTGAATTTTCTAGCTCAAAAAATGTCTGTTGTAATTTGTGACACTCGAAGGATTTTACACAGTAAAATTTAGTTTACATACTTTAAGTCCGTGCAGTTTACACTACACACTGTAACAATGAAACTTACGCAAAATCTACATACGCCCGGCAAACAGTGAATCTAGTTAGTCATCTGGAACGCAAGTTTGGAAGTGAGCCTAGACAATTCGGTCGACAGCGACCGAACCGTATATGAAATCCGCGCTTTCGGCGAACGGTTCTAACTCGCATAAGAAGTTACACTTCAAAAAATAAACGTACTTTTAATGAAATGTGATGAGTATTTAGAAAAAATAAATTATTAATATTAATAAATATTAATTTATTATTTCACTAGTTACAAAATTAACACTCACACTTGATTTAGAAATTTTATAAATTTGAAACTGAAATCAAATGTCAAAAGCACGTGTTAAGGCTCTAAACACAGAGTCAATTACTAAACGCAGCTCGTTAAAAACAAAACGCACGTGGTCTACTCGCGCATACATGCGATACTTGGTTGATTCTATTTGATAATTCGATACTTTTATTCATTGTTACTACACACACGTGGGTTACCTGAGACTCAAAGAGCCGTGACTGATCTGATGATGTTGATTGTTGACGGAGCGGAGACACAGCTACCATATCGACTACTGACTGAGTGAATAGGTATAACGCGCGCAGGCAGTGTTGTCAAGTGATTTCTTAATTGTTGAGACTACATTTTTCGAGAGTTCTCGTATCAGGGCGAAAAAAAAACACTCTCGAGAAAGTAATGAAATGGGAGTTAGATTAGACTAGATTGTATTGGGGCGGTAAGGTGTGAAAGCCTCTCAATCATTACGAGTTGCGACCTAAAAGATCTTTTGTGAATCCCCTATTTTATTCTCAATCAGATATTATCTTACTCCATACTTCATCAGGTTAAATGAAACGGGAGTTACAATTCTTGTCTCGAAATGCGAGACCATAAAGAAAATGGTACTTCCCGTCAAAACGAGAAGGAGAAACGTCATGACTCATTTCTCGTCGAGACGCCAGACGAGACGAAATCATTACTATCAACTGTTTTCTTTTACCGTTTCAACTCCACTAGTGGGGAATGGTACTAAGCTAGGTCAAAATTCATTTTTCAAAATTTCACAATATTTTTTTGTTTTGAGGTTCCCCAAATTCCAAAAACATATTTTAAATTTTTGGAAAAAGTGTGCGCCTGTTTATGAACACGATACAGGTCAATTGGATGAGAGGATTGAAACCAAATTTTGGGAGGACATTTAATATGCAAATATGAAGAGCTTTACTGTTTTTTTAAGGAAAATCGGCGCATGCGCAGAAGAGATATATATGCTATATTTATAACGTTGTTTTTTATATAATTATGGCATACTTCTCGTAATGGTTAATCAATCTATTTGTTTTTCTTAGAAAATTTCGAATTTTCATAGTTTCAGAAATATTTTGAAAATAAAAAAAAAATGCTCTTTTGTTCTGAAAATCTGTCAAAAAGAAATCACGACTGATAAGCGTGCTTTGGTTAATTTTTTCATCTAAAACTATATTTTGTAACCATGCGAATGAATAGCAAATTCAATATTTATTACTAGTCGTTACCCGCGTCAATATATTTTATTTTATTTATTATAATATAGGTATCAAACATCAATACTTTTGAAGTTGGAATGATCCTGTCCCCAATTGGCTGGATTTTTTCCTAAAACCCATAGTGAAAATTTGCAACATCAGGTTGGCAACACTGTACAGCGGCGATGCGCCGCTGACCATCGCGACCGCTGGAGCCTTGCCCTTGTTGTGTTGAATAAGGTGTTTCGTCCCGCGCGTCTCGCATATGATCAATCAACTCTTAGTGTTGGCATTAAAATATTCAAACAATCGCCTATCATTGACAGTTCAAAAATACTTTTAAATATATTCGCCGCGATGTTGTCCGCCCGTTTCTAATCTTTAGTTCAAAACGGATCACAGATATACAATATATAGTAGATGTTAAAAACTGAATAGAGTTTATTGGGTTTAATTAAGAATTTCCGATCTCAAAATTAGAAGCACCAAGGAAAACAAAAATGAGTCTTTACGCGTGTTTGATGTAAAACTTCTTTGACGTTGTGGCAAATATACCAATTCAATTAAAAAAAAATATTTTTTTTCCACTCATTAATAAAATATTTATCGATTTTCCGTTTAATATTGCGGTCACTGGACCAGAAAGACAAATTTTTAAAATTCAAGGAACGAAAAAGAATCGTTTAGCACTCTACATTTTCCGCACATACATCCACTTATTATTTACATGTAAGTTATAAAGCTGTCAGTTTTACCCTCATTTGCATGGAAGGTAAGGTAGGTAGGAAAAACCGGCCACTTTGCATACATCGATCTGCGACACGAGGCTGGATATTATATTATGTCCTAACCCTCTCAACACCGTTGCAGCTATTCACGTATTACTCACTTATTTATACAGGGTTTATATAAACCAGACCAACCCTTTTCATTTCCGGGAAACAGGACCGGCTTTACTAAATTAGCCAAATCTACGAGATACTATCATCATATATATTAATACGTTAAGGTTAAGATGTTTGCCTCCCTTTTTCGAAAAAACCACACAATTGCTCCACATAAATTTTATATCATTTTATAGATAATTGCTTGCTCTACCGACATCAACAACTAAAAAATTTATTATTGGTTTTGTTTTTGTAAATTTATTAATTATTAAAATTATATATATAGATATACATTAAGACACAATACAGCAATGCTGCCATCTGACGGCTTTGATTTTGAAACAACGTCAATATGATTGACGGTCGGTAACTCTTTTGTTCAATTTCAAATCAAATACTTTTCATATAGTGGCGCTTTAGCTCAACGTTTTTGATACTTGCGCCTCTATATGACAGTTTTAGAAAAATATTTTCTTGAACTGTCACTGAGCTTCGTAAATCGTAATGTAATACAACAAAAAGAAGAAAGTTATAAAGAGTGTGAGAAATTAGAAACGAATTTCAGTGCGAATTATTCGCACAGGTACCGCTAGTATATATTAATACGCTAAGGTTAAGATGTTTGCCTCCCTTTTTTGAAAAAACCACACAATTGCTCCACATAAATTTTGTATCACTTTATAGATAATAATTACTTGCTCTATGTGTATCAACAATTAAAAAATCTATTATTGCTTTTTCTGGCAAAATAATTAATTATAACAATTTAACAATTATACATTTATTCAGTATATGCAGCAATGCTGCCATCTGACGGTTCTAACTTTGAAACAACGTCAATATGATTGACGGTCAGTAATTTTTTTTTGTTTAATTTTTAATCAAAATTCACGTATAAATACTTTTCGTATGGCTGCGCTTCAGCTGAACGTTTTCGATACTTGCGCCTCTATATGACAGTTTTAGAAAAATATTTTCTTGAACCGTCACTGAGCTTCGTAATGTAATACAACAAAAAGAAGAAAGTTATAGTGTGAGAAATTAGAAACGAATTTTGGTGCGAATTATTCGCACAGGTACCGTTAGTTATTTTATAATATAAATCGGTAAAATTTGTTTGTTGAGAGTAACCTCTGGAACTACTGAACCGATTCTAAACAATTTTTCACTAATAAAAAGCTACACTACTCCTGAGTAATATAGGCTATATTTTATTATGATAAAAATACAAGCCCCGAATAAACTCGCTAAATTTGAGTACCTACAGTAATTTTAAGGTGGGCAGTAGACATATAAAAACATATTGTTCAAAGCTGACTAGCGTTGTCGCTGCTGAGCACGATTGTAATACGGTGAGCCTTGTCGCTGTCATGTTTCAGCTCAATTGCGTGCGGCTCTTATATAATACAGGAAATATATCGAAACTGAGAACGTTTATACTAGAGCTACGCACATGCCAAAAAACCCCAGTCATTGGCAAATGTTTGTTTCCCCCTACTTCAACAACATATGCTGGTTACAAACTGGTCACTATATTACATTTTAAGAGTTGTTTTGCAGATATATTGTCGAAAAAAATGCCTGAAAATTACTACTTTATATACATCTAATTGTTCCTTTAAAATGACAAAGCAATGCACAGTAAGAATTCAAAATAAAAATGCGTACTTGCGATAGTGGAACATCAATGTTGGATCATTCTTGCCAGAAATCATAACAGTTTGACAACTGTAGTCTTAAAATGACATATGCGATGATAGTCTTGTATCGACACAATAAAAAAAAGTGGATTTAGGCACATTTAGTGGGACGGGTATGGTAGCAGTGTGGTTCGCACGACTTGTCTCCAATACACGTCATACAAAGTGTTCCAAAAGTTTTTTTGTGGACTACGTTTTCAATATTGTAAGTGTACGGGTCCCCCACCTACTGAATCGAATTGAATTGCTCCTTTATACATTACATTTTATATCAATGTTTAAAATTAACGTATACCTACACAAAAAACCACAAAAAAATAAATATAAAAATACTTATTTACAATTTTTTTTTATCCATTAATAAGAAATAAGTATAAAACACCGTCATTTGTAAAAAGAAAAATAATACTGCCATTGTCAAGAGTCGAACCAGTCACTTTCTACTTGCAAGGCAGACAAACTAAACCGCTCGGCCACATAACGTGATTCATTTAGGTATGTTATTCTGAGTCTTATACTCAATAGTAAATTATACTGGCGTTTCAGTCATACTAATGGGTTTTATGCGATGGAAATTTTCTATGCTCTCTATTTGAGTTAGACGGTGACCAGAGCGTGACGAAAAAGACGTAGACTAGAAGATTTATTCGTGTTTTTCAGTTTATTGCCTATCTGTAGTTCGAGTTTTCCATCTACGTCCATAGCCTGGGTTAAGAAGCATAGCTTCATAAATAATTGTCACCCTGTAGTATTTATCCGGCACGTAACTACATGTACGTAGTGTACACACTACAGCCATGACCTTCGATTTTCAACCGGCTAGTAACCACCGACCCCTCTTCACCGCTCATGAGACACTGCACCCGTCCGCGTCGTCCGCAAGCGGGGCCATGGGCCTTATTCTTAAGCTTCACTTCAATTTTGTTTTTGATTAGCATATTAGTCGAATATTCTTTATTAATGTTTAAAGTTACCCTAAAAAAATTTCAGTCAATGAACACTGAACACATAGGAAGAAAAGTTTACCGTATTAAAAACCAAGTTATTAGCTCCTCCTGTTAGTTTTGGAGTTCACCAGCGTTGTCAGATAATTATTTTATTTTTTTGGTGTTCCGTCCCAAAATTGGAAAAACGGATTGGACTTACTCCGGCGTCCGTCTGTCATAAGTTCTCAGAACTAAACGGTACAGGCCTTGATATAATCAGGCTTCAGTCAGTTAGTGACACAAAAAATACAATTTGCGATTTTTCAAATAAATAATATTACTTTTACAACCGTGACAACTTAAATGAAATTATAAACGCTAGAGAAGGAGGGGGAGAGCCATCTCCTGATATAGTATTTTGGAAATTGAAATCACCATTATTAGTTGTCCAACGAATTAGATTCTCAAGCTACACCTACACACTTTTTAAAACTTAGTTCAAGAATAGCATAAAGCGTGACGCAAATATCAGTAGGAACGTTTACTGAGACATAAATAATGATGTCCATTAACCTGAATCCGGTTTCTTTCATTTCCTATTCAAGTTGAAATCGTGTTCATGCCCAATTATATTACATTAGGCATAAACAATTAACAATATATACTAATAATTTCGTCGAGGGGTACGCTAGATTTGTTTGACATCTATCAAAAATTATTAAGCATACAAAATATCAATTTCGAATTGACAACATACATCCGCAAAATTCGAATACTCACGTTTTCACAATAATAACACATTTGACAATTCATAATATACACGAGCCATGACAGCTTACACGTCTATATCAATAAAACAGACTGTTGACTATCGGATGTTGTTTTTATCAACTTTTTTTTTAATATCCGTGATTCTTGGCTTCTGCGCTTATTAGCGCAATTAGCCACAACTTGATACGAAACTATTGTTCAAAAATTTACGGCTGAGTAAAAACTAAAAATTAGAACTCAGGCAGTCTTCTCTCATCCTTCTCAATTTGCCCTTCTCCATTCATACTCCAAACATTCGTCCAATTCGTACACACAACGTAAGTAAGTAATAGCATTAATTAATACTGCCATTATTCGCTTAATTAAAGATTTTTTCCCCTTGATATTGTTATACTTTTGTATTTATTTTATTTAAAAATTTATATAATGTTTTGTAGATATTTATCAACTTTTAAAATGTATTTGTATATTTTGAAAAACAAGTTATTGCTTTGAACTGTCAAAATAATATAAATTTTATATACATAATAAAATATGTTGTTACTGTATTAATTAATATTCTAAGTCAATTTAAAATATAATAAAAAAAAACCCGGGTCGCAGTGCCAAAACCCTGCCGACAATATAGTGTATTTGCTAATACAGGCAGTGTGGCTTTATTATGCGAACTTAAGTTGGTTTTTGGACAAAATAAAAAATTTTACTCCTTAATACACCCCTTAAAATAACATAATTTTTAAATTGCATTAATATTATCAATCGAACCTCTATACCAAATTATATACAACTTTCAGTAAATAATTCACTATCTGCAAACTAGTGTTTTCATAAAATTTGTAAGTCCGGTCCTGTCGGGCCGATTTTATTAAAATTTTAGGGACACTTTTTAATTACTACTAAAGGGTTAAATATTAATTTTGAAATGGTTCTGAGAATTTTTTGGGTATTTTGGTGCCCAAAAACATTTTTCAACCCCTAAAAACTACCCTTAAAATGCCCCGATTACGCCCATTTTAAATAGGCTTCTTGCGGTGATGGATTTCAACACGTGGGCCAAATTTCGTTAAAATCAATTAACTCTTTCGAAAGTTATTGCCCGCACACATATATATATATATATATATATATATATATACGTATATATATAATATATATATATATATATATATATATATATATATATATATATATATACATATATATATAAACATTTTCAAAAATGGTGTCAAAGTGTTTAGGAGGTTATGAAACGTCGAGAAATTTTGGTCCGACCCCTAGGTCCCGCCATCCGACCGACGCCAATAGTGTATGTTGCCATATGGCAAATACACTAATAAGTTTAAAAGGAAAACATTGTATCTATTGCGTGTCAAGCTGGACGAAAGTTCTGTTTTAAACGGTCGAGTTGAAGGCTCCATTACTTTCGTTGCTGTTGAGCAGGGTGTAGCCCCACGAGGCAATACTAATAAAATGGTGCCATAAGCTCGACACTAGAAACCAAAAATTTCTCTTAGAACCGAAGGTTTTCAAACTTTAAAAAAGTTTAAAATAACATATAAGATTTCAAAATTATATTACGATTAGCAAAATTAAACTGGCGAGGTAAAAAGCTACATAACATTGTTTCATCTCAATTGCGTGCGAAGCCGCGGGTAGCGGCTTGTACAATAATAATAAGGAATAACTAATTGGTAAAAAAAACAGGCTTTATAGTCTTTTTGGGGGTTCTGTGTCTTAAAATATACAAAAGGAAGTCTTATGTTGATATTTCTTTGCTTATGTAAAAAATTATAATAAAAATAATTTTTCTCAATTCATTTTCAATAAATTACTGACAGAGCACCTGCGGTAAAAATTACACTTTTTCTTTGTACTGTTTTGTATATTGTTTTTTACTATGTAAATTTTACCATAGGCTAGGTGGAAGACCACCGAAAGTTGAACCATGCCTTTTGTGCGTTTTATATGTCCAATAAACGTTTATTATTATTATTATCTGTATGTCACAGTCGACTTGAAATTTGGTTTAGTTATAGAGCTTTTGTTTCCGCACCTAGTCCAAGAGTCAGAACCACAAAAATACTTTTTCGCACGACTCCCCATAAAATAGTTATTTTTCATGCCTGTACAGCAGTAGTAAAATGACCCATTTCGCAATAATGCGTAAAGGTGATATCAGACGGTTCATTTTTTGTTCATTTCTGTTTTTTCATTCAGCATCTTTCATTCGAAATGAAACGTCATCGTATATGGTATATTAAGGAGGTATTCTCATGTGGCGACTTCGAAAAATCGATTTTTTTTCATATTTCAATAGTAAAACCTATCGAAAATATGCTGTGAAAAATAGAGACCGAAATTCCTAGTTTTAAATAAGTTATAACTCATAGTCGCCGACGCGCCGTAATAGCGACTTGTCGGCTCTTGAAACTTTAAACGCATTTTTCTGGAAACATTATTTTTTAAAACTGTCATGGTCCTAAAAAAAAAAGTATTCAATCGATTGCTTTGAAATTTATAATTAATGGTTATCGGCCGTACCAAAATTGCTTATTTTCGAAAATATTTTCGTATTTTTTTAAACGATTTTTAACAAAAAAATTAACAAAAAACACAAACTTTTTTTCTACAGCCCATTTTTTTTTTTTTTTAATGAAATTGATTAATTTTGGTAGGGCCGATAGCGACATACCTACTGAACAATGATCCATTCGATTTTTTTATTTCAGACAACATGAACAGCCGCTATTACCATGACCAGTGACCTGTTTTTTTTTAGTGTCTAATTTAATTTTAAAAAAATATATGTAAAAAATGTAAAATAAGAGAAAAAAAAATTTTTTTATACAGTTTAAGATACAAATAAAAACATATAAAAAAATTAAATGATTGAATGTTATTGTCGTCTAAAAAAAAATTCCTTAAAAAGAGGTAAAATTTATCTGTCATTAAACAAAAGTTGAGTATCAGCTAAGTTTTTTTTTTTTTAATTTTATATATAGTCTATATGCCCTATTTGTAAATTCAATCGAGGCCATATTGTGAATGAACTGTGGGTAATATAAAAAAAACGGATGCCAGATATGGTTTCAGCACCCAAAAATACATAGGATTCAGTTTTTTTGTTTAAAAAGTTTTCACTATTTTTTTTGTTGGCTTGTTATTAGTGTGAAAACATGGTTAAAAACAAAATTTTTCTTTACCTTCTGCGTCCTGGAGGTTTGTCGACCTCTAGCTCTCGTAGGAGGTGGTCTGCTTTTTGTGACTTGCTGTACTGCCTTTTCGTTTTTAACTTGCTTGGCACTACCACGTTTCACTTCACCTTTAGACACAAAACCACTACCTGTTTTTGTATCATTTTGTACTGGCTGGCACTTAGTGTTTTTATTAGCAATCTTTTTCACCGGTTTTAACTCGGACGTATCACTTTTAGCCGTTGTCGATTGAGATTCCGTATCATCGCTACTCGTGTCTGAAGAACAATCACTGTCACTATCACTATCGCTGCTCGCTTCCTTGGCTGAAGCAACTCCGGTGGAACGGTTACTTGAATTGTGTTTGACACCGCGCCGGTTAACCTGCTTATCATCCTTATCTGGTATTGGACTGTCGCAGGATTTGCGCACGGCTGCGATTTTAAGCTTGAGGCCCCCTGTTTGCATGCTTGTCAGACTGAATTGTGATGGAGGCGTTGCACGAGATGATGAGCACTGACTTGAACTTGAGCTATCACTGTCCGTCGATGATAAGCTACACGAACCCGACGCCTCCGATGCCGAATTCTAGACAAAAATATAGACATATTACCTCTGCGTTTATTTTAAACTCGACCAAAATATTACATGATCTGTATGAACAACTAATAAATAATAATAATAAAAGAATACTCGATTCAAAAAAAGGCAACTATGGTTTATTTTGAAATGACAAAAATTATATACAAATCAAAATGTTAAAACAAGGAAGAACATTTCATTTCTTATTTTAGATTTGCATTTTCACTAATGAATGCTGAAATATTCGAGATGTTTCTTTTTCTTTTTGAGGTTATCAACTACCGCTGTTACCTAGCTATTAGATCAATTAATACTTTTATCAATTCAAACAAGAATCTTCCTAAGTTCAGATTTGACGTCGGGTATAATAGATGATTCATGGTCACGCCATGTAACTCGACTATTCTCAAATCCAATTTTTTGGAGCGACAGGGGAAAATAATTTATTGAAACTACATAATTCTAATAAAATCGCTCAAGTGCATGCAAAATTTCAACTCAATCAAATAAGCAAGTTAATTAAATAAAAGCTTATTAAAATTTGTGAAGCTCTTGACAATTTGCACGGATTCTCATGGCAGTATAAAAAAACTGTGCTGTCTCTGGGTTCAACCTTTCAACGGTGTTATTATTCTCTCTATTTCTATTGTTAGATTCTCGAATATAATAAATTTTGAAATATTAGTTTCGACCACATTGGAAATTTATACAAACAAAAGTGCATGTGTCATAGTTATATACTGTTTATAGGCAAATACACTAATAAATAGTACACGATAGAAAAAAAGTCAAGTTTTTAATTACAAGCCCTCCTTTTTTCGAAATTGGTATAAAGATTAGGTATGTTCCAACACATCACTAAACTAGAGTGTGAATCATCCGGATACATGAGCAGAGTGAAAATACCATTCCAACACAGTTACTGACAAAAATATGTACTAGGAGTCAATTTGACGGTATGTGGACTGGTTCCTGAACAGTCTAATCAGTCCGAGGATTTTTGTCGAACCACTAGTTCGAGATATACAAGTAGCGTAAGAAACAAAAATAAATTATTGCTTCGCTTCCGTTCTCGATTCTATTGGCCCTTTCGTGTGCAAAAAAGTAAAAAGAACTATCTCTATCTCATTGCGAAGTACATTTCTCTTTTCCTGTTCAACGATTGACTATGCATAGACGAATAAATCGTTCCAACATGTGGCAATTCGTCAATCAGTCAAAAAAGTTCAATTATTAACGCATGCGTATGAAATCGTTTATGAACTAATCGATGTACGGTACACAAACTGCGTGTTGGAACATACCTACTGCTGTTAGTAATTATGACATTCATATATCCCTCTACACCCGAGATTATACAATCGTGAGTTCTGACTTTGAAAAATTCTACACCGTACCCGAAACTATTATTGTGAACGCAACCGACGCCCACCGATCGTTAGTCTATCTGAGAGTGCACCAAAATATACTTTATTAACATAGTGCCCAAAACAATATTTTGGACACTAAGGAAACCACGTAACCACATTTTTCTCTCGAGTGTAAGCTGCACAAACTGCACCAAATTAAAATGATATTATATAAAAATTACGAAGATTACATCATACATGTGAAAACTGCTTAAAACAAACGGGCAAGATTTAAGCATAATATTGTTTCTATAGTAATTGATATGTCAAAACTGTTTTAAATTTCCATGTGCTAGAGCTAATTGTTGCGGATTTTAGGCTGGAGTTGGACGTATTATAAATTCTATATCGGGTGTCTCAGAAATCGCGCACTCAATTGTTGGGATCGAAAGAGAAAAATATTCTGAGGCATGTTTGGAATTTTTTGATAACGTAGTTAATTAGTAATTAATTAATGAAAGTGACCAATCAGGAGCGTGCTACAGATTAACAGGGTTAACAGAGTGTCGTCGGCTGATTTATTTCGGTTAATTACTAAAATAATAATTATTATTATTAAAATAAAAAACCGATGGACACAGACGAACCGAGAGACTGTCGTTGGCTGACTTATTTTGGTTAATTAATAAAATAATAATAATTATTATTACAATAAAAAAATAATGGACTCAGACAAACCGAGAGCGTGTCGTCGGCTGATTTATTTTTTTCAAGAAACTTCTGTATTTTTATTATTCCGTTCTCCTTTTTGTTAACTTTTTTTTCATTCTAATTGTTGCCATTATTTCGACTCGCTTGTTTTTTTTAATGTTGTTGTCCTTCTCATTCGTCTCAGCTGATTGGGCACGTTAATTAATTAATTACTAATTAACTACGTTATCAAAAAATTCCAGAATTCTCAGAATATTTTTCTCTTTCGATCCCAACAAATTATTGGGTGCGCGATTTCTGAGACATCCGGTATAGTATTTGAAGTAAGTAATCACAGAGCTATGAACACACTTAATTCCAAGTATATTCAAAGATATATTTTTACTTACATCAGTGTCTGATCCTGAATCTGATTCCGTGTCCGTAGCGTCATCGCCTTGTTCAGCAGTGTTATTACTGTTGTGCTGATCGCTAGGACCAGGACCAGGACCGGCGCTAAAGGCTGCCATGTCCACAGTACTCGGTAAGCTGGATGGTTCCGGATCCTCGCTTGGCCGATGGACGACGAAGTTCCAGCCGCTGAGCAGTTCTGTTACTCCGCCTCCACCTGCCGGCCCTCCAGTGGTACTGCCTGTGCTGTCACTAACAGCCATTGCAGCACCACTTTTGTGGTTAGTTCGTTTATGTAGAACAGTGTTTGGGCATTATTTATGTGTAGAAAATTGTTGTTGACATTTGCGAAGTTGATTCATTTGTAACCTGCATTACAGAAGTATTATTATTATTAATAAAACCAAAATCACTACAAAATTCGTGTTATAAAGCTACTACATACTATTTATCTCATCTAAACCGTATGTTTTGTTTGCTTTAAAAGTCAGATGCTAATATTGTTATTACATAAAGCTATAGTGCTCAGTGTTATTTACTTAGTAATTGAGAATATTGTAATGAAAAAATGTCAACACAAATATATTCGTTACGTACTATATTCTTGACTATCCTTAGTAGACAACTTTGAGAAAAAATCAAAAGTAATTTAATTCCCATACAAACATTTATTGATAAACGTACTATACGATTAGTTGTCATATATTAAAAGAGAATAAACAATTTCATAAAATGAATTACAGAAAACAATGCACATACAATTAGCAGCAAAAATTCGACAATAAGAAACCAGTTATACAAAATGGGGTTACCTAAAATGGTATTAGTGTACGGAAATAAACTTAAAACATCAGATAAAATAGACGGTTAAGAGATAATGGATCATGTTTTCATTGGCGCCAAATAGGTGCATAAGTTGCATCTGTCGTATATTTATACACACACATGCACAAATGTGTGTGTGCCTTTGCATATATTAGAGAACCGTTAGCATTCTTTTGATAGTACATTTGTTATAACTTAATACAGACAAGACAAACGTACCTTTAAATAACAACTGGATATCCATTATGTACGATTTCAAAGGTTTCCTTTGAGTTCTATTCGATAAAATCATAAAACTCATTTTTAGAAATTATTATTCTCGATGTACTTATAATAAAGTAATTACAAGATGGCTGACAGCTGAACTAATTTCATAGAATAACACATTAACCATTAGTATAATGCAATAGACATATTAACTTAGATATTAAAATCAGTAATTTCCGTTGTGTTCATCCACAATATTTATATTATAGCACTACTTCGATACTTGCACACAAAACGCACGAATTATGTGACAACAAAATTGCGTAGACAGTTGCACAATACACAGGAGATGAAACCTCAAAAAATGAAATGATACAATTAAAATTATATAAAAAATACCCAACATTTACTTTACCTCCTTTGTTATGATTTGTATATCTACCAGCCAATAGATGGACACTTAAATAAGTCTGAATGTAAAGTTGCCTATGCTTGAGGCGATTAACGTAAGCAGATAATAATATTACTGCTTTGAAAGAATTTCTCATTCGTAATATATAAACGAAATAATTTCTCGTTATCTTTTACATTAAATCATGTGTTAGATTACAGTTAAGTATTGGGTTTTGATCACAAAATGGATCACTCCAAAATTTAAGAACCTTTTTCCAGTCATCAAAAACTTGAAATTTTTACATTAAAAAAACTAAGTGGATTATCTACAAAGTCCCTAAAAATACACCCATACCTCGCTTTACGGCCTAGATACGTTCCACGAAACTTAGCCGCAAAGCGAAAAGCCGTATAAGGAATCAATTATTCTATATTGCAAGATTGGCAACATGTAGATATATCGACATCGGAAAAAAGTTTTTTTTTGCCGTTATAGCGAAACATTTTAGGCCGTAAATCGAAAACGTGCCTTAATTGAATAGGGCCGTTATAGCGAAATGCCGTATAAAGAGCGGCCGTGTAACAAGGTATGAGTGTACATGAAAAAATGGTAAATTAATTAAGAGGAAGACGGGGACACTTCGAAAGCGCACTTATACATAGTAATGTTATTAGCAATGCAGGATTATTTAAAGATTTTTCTCCTAAAAAAATGCCCTTGTAGTCGTGGGACTACCGGTAGACATGGAATCATGGACTGATTTTAGTCTCAAACGATAGGTCTGTTGACGCTCTGCATAGAATTTGCCGGTTTTCGGTTTAAAAATTTTGGTTCGAGTTTTATAACGATTTTTAGGTCGAGACATTTCCAATTTTAGGTTTAAATGTTGTTATTATTTTCTGTGAGTGCTTTTGGTACTCAGAATTGGCGTTACTGGAGAGACTTAGTTCTGAGGATCACAACACACCTTGTATTTTCGCAATCGCACTTGTCGTTCCCGAGATACTTAAGTTTTAGTGGGGAAATTTAGAACTTTTCGGCACAAAAATACTCCCACGCAGGCAAAGCCTAGAGGCAACTGAAGTCAGTAATCAAAATTCTCAGTCCTATTGGTAGAAGGGGGCCGACTGACTCGATCACCTGACACCTGGTTTGCTGGGATTGGTCGACCGGCTCGTGAGATAGTGGTATACCGAAAGTACATTTGAAACATAACGGTCGATTTTCATGAAACATGTGAGTATAAGCATTACATGTCTATGAATTCCATATCAAAATTGTTTCACGCCTTGCAATTTGTAATTTCTTTCAAGCATCTACTGCCTTATGTTTGATTAGTACTTTTCACAGAAAACATGTATTGTGATCAAAGACGTTACAAATCCTTGAGTGATAATGAAATCTGATATAAGCAAAAATATTTTAATTTTGAAACTATGTTATCGTCAGTTTACACCTATGATTAATTATTATCGATAAATTATATCGAAACAAAGATAAATCCTGACGTTGCGCTACATAAGATATTGGGAAGTATTATGTTATAGTGCAAACACTAAACAATGAAAAAAGTTCATTTCTAAAAAACAAATGTGTACAAAATCCAAAATATAATGGGTATACTAGACAGTGATGAAAAATACAAAGACGATCCTGAAACTGAAGATCTTGAGCCGGCTAGACGTACGTATAAATGATTAACTAATTAACAATATCTATTACCTATACAAAATTCTAGGAATGTACTTAGTGAAAAGCAATAATAATCTCCAAAATTTGTAATAATTTATATTAAGTTGTATCTACAAATTCTGTATCATTCACAATGTAATTGCCCTATAGTGGAGTGCCGTAAGACATAAAAATTGTAAAATCTCGGAATCCAGGGCCTGTCATTGAATCTTCATAAAAACTGCTGGACTGTATTGTTAAAAGCTCAAATAAAAAAGTTAAAAAAGAAAATTTGCCGCTCTCGATTGGGGGGTGGATGCCACCAATTCTCGGGGGTAAAAAATGTTTCGTTGAAAATAAGTACAGAAATGGATAGGTTGACTAATTCTAAGCAACTTTTGTTCTATAAACTTTTTTCTGAAAGTCCATACTTTTTTACTTATTCGCGAGTGTAAGTGTCAATTTTTCAACGAATAAACCCACGTTTTCAGATAGTTTTTTTCGAATAACTGAAAAAGTAAGTATTTTATCGAAAAAATCATTTTTAGTAAAAATGTAGCTTATAAAAAACAAAAATAATGGTGAGTTTATAGTATTTGTAGACCCAATACAAACAGAGTACTACCTTGTTGAAGGTTGGTTCTTATTCGTCAAAAGTCAAAATTGAAAGTTTCAACGTGAAGTTACCAAAAAACAATGCATTTTTCGGGGGAAACTCATGGAACATTCTTTGAAGTGCTTGAAAGAACCTTTATTTTTATTTTTTATAAAAGTCCCTAGCATCAAAACTAACTGAGTTCTGACGAAAATAATGTTGGTCCCTATTTGTTTTCGGCGTCAAAAAATGTGAAAGTCACCCCCTTATTACCACCCAAATTAAAAATAATCGTTACCACTTCACAATTCACTTTATTTATATACTTGTAACATGCTCTAGAAGTTTGACCCGAGAAGGGGTGGCATCCACCCCGCAATCGAAAGCGGCAATTTTTTTTTTAACTTTTTTATTTAAGCTTTTAACAATGCAGTCTAACAGTTTTTATGAAGATTCATTGACTGGCCCTGAATTCCGAGGTATAAACCTTACGGCACCCCACTACTATGTTTTATTTAAATGTATGTCCCCATTTAATAAAGCAAATTATGCGTATATACAAGAGATTATAACATGGGAGGGAGGGGTTGAACCCCACCATTTAAGGTATCTGGGGTTCTAAGAAGCTACCTAACCATTTTTGGATGGACTTCCGTGTGTAGGGATGTGTGTGGAGACAAAATTTTGTCGTACGATATCTTTAGAACGAATCAACCGATTGAGATCGAGTTTACACAACTCGAAAGGGATTGGGACATAAATTTGATTAGATTTTTGAGTCAATTCGTGAAGTAGTTTAAAAGTTATTCAAAGAAAAATAACACCTTTTCAAGATTTTATCGCATAGATTTGATCTACTTGTTTATACGGAGATCAGAACAGTTCATTAAAATTCAAATCTAAAAGCCTATAAAAAAATTACAACTGTTTTTCTTATGACTCAGAAATTCTGAACTAGTTTTAATGGGCTTATCGGATAATTTTAAAGGCAGTTTTTAGGAGTTGAGAAATGTTTTTGGACCCAAAAATATCGATGTACTCTCAAAATCGCGTCAAAATTAAACTTTTCTGAATAGATTAAAATGCACTGCTAAAACTTTAATAAAATCCATGCGGCAGAACCGTACTTATACATTTTATGAAAAGACAATTTGAGGATACGAATTTACTCACTGAAAGGTGTAATTCGTTTGGTGCATTTTTTGGAATGATAATAAACAATAATATTGTAATTAAGAAAAAAATATCATATTAAGGGATGTATTAAGTAGCTTATTTTTTATTTTACCAAAAGCAAACTTAAGTGCACATAGTAAAGTCATAATGCGTGTATTAGCAAATGCATTATATTGTCTGTAGGGTTTTTGACACTGCGACCCGAGTTTTTAATAAGGGAAAAAATAATACGGGAAAAACTTAATACTTGTAAAGCTTTAACATCCTGTATCTCGAAAAAGGAACAGTTGCGGATCTATGTTTATAAGGGCAATTTTTCAAATCAAAACTTCATTCCTTACAGTTTATCTAATTACATATTACTGAATTAACATCCTGTATAACAATTAGGGGCGGATCTAGATAGGGACTAATAGGGCTTAAGTCCTGAACCTCTATGTGTCAAGGACCCACAAAAACTGATTAGTTATCATAAATTTTTAATTTTTTTTTATTAATGAGTACTTATCGTATAGTAAACAATAATTATCAGTACCTACCATGGGTGTGTTGGCAATTTTTTGAGTGAATTTTGGCAATTTTTTGGGTGTATTTTGGCAGTTTTTTTATTGAATTTTGATAATTTTTTGGTTAAGTGTATAATTTTTCTGATGAATTTTGACGATTTTTTAGATGAATTTTGATAATTTTTTAGCAAATTTTGGCAGTTTTTGGGGTAAATTTAGAATTTTTTTGGCGTGAACTTTGATTTTTTTTGGGGTGAATTTGGAGTTTTTTTTTGAATTTATATTATTAATTTGATCAGGTCACCAAGTGTCGACTCTGATTTGGACGTTATAAATTATTTTAAAACCGTAATTTAAAGATTCTTAATCTTCAAAAATTGGGCCCCCATTGGACATCGATAGGCCTTAGGCCCGAAAAACGTACATCCTCCTCTGATTCCAATGCTTTTTCTATAGGAACTGAAACAGTGAGTAATTAAAAATCGGTAAATTGCGGCATTCAGATCATTATTTACATTCAATACGCTGTCGTTAGTATTGAATTAATTATCGCCCGCAGTATATAGAACAGGAGTTTCCAGCTTTAAAGTGCCAGCGTATCACAATTTATTTCACGAGTCAGGTATTAAATTCGGAATGTGTTTTAAATTAATTATACAAAAATGAAAACAGGTACTATTAATTAATTGTGAATGAAATTAGAAGTGGTAATTTAAACATGCTTAACGATAAATTAAATTTTATGTCTAAAGATGACGTAATATTACGTCTTATAAAAGAGCCGACTTTTAATATTTCAATATTTTTCCAAGAAACTTTCTGGATTGCAAAAAATAAATATTGTATACCGTATACAGTTCACGTGCCACCAGTTGGAGGGACATGGAATTTAGAAAAAAGCTTACTATATCTGAATAAAAAAAATGATAAAAGTTTGCAACAGATGCAAAATAAAAGTTTTACTTTTTATTTAATACCCAATTTGGAACATAGGATTTTAACATATGGGCACGGCTATGATATATTGTTAGTATTATTTTGTTCCCTGTTAAAGGTTTGTCTTATAATGCCCTGTTCCTAAATACACATAGTAGATAACCATTTTACGCATTTATTTTTAAAAAATCCTTTAAAAAATCAAATAACTATATTTTTTGGAAAATAAAATTACAACTGCACTTTGGAAGCCAGTTTTAAATGCATCAATTATAAATAGTTGTTAGCTCAGCTCGTTAGACGGCTGCTTACTTATAATTGTCAAAGCTACCAGGTTCAATTTCGAATTATACACTGTTTTTTCTTGTTTTTTAATAATGACAATCCAAATTGATATTAGCATCCATGATTTTATACAAATTCTGAAACAAAATAGCAGGAACTTGGAAGAATAAAAGCTTATTATAATTAGTATATTTTATTTATTTCAGCAAAGTTTCGATCACACATTATTTGATTTTCATCAGGCTTCATAATCAGTACTTCGTAATAAACATCAAAATGTCATGCACTTTACAACCATTGCAACTTAACAAAATTTGACAAAATATAATATTAAACATATCAAATAAATATTTTTTTTCCTATTAAAAATGACTTTTAATGGTGGAAAAACAAAATATTATTGTATGTTTAATAATAATAATAATAATGATAATATATATTTATTTTAAAAACCATAAGTGGCTTAAAAAGAACGTCAAAAATTCCAGTTACACATAGTTACACAATTACATATTATACAATGTCATGATTAAAAAAATCCGTAAATTTATACAGGCCCATGTTTTGCAGTATTTTTTTTATGTTGCTTTTAAATTTATTTATGGGTAACGATTTTATCCTGTTCGGGAGGTGATTAAATAATTTAGGAGCCCAATAATTGGGAACATTAATTAATTTGTTCGTTTTATAAAACGGTATTCTAATGTCCGAACAGCTTCTGGTGCTGTGGGAATGTATATTGTTTGCTGATTCGTATATGTCTAAGTTTTGTTTTACATACAATAAATTTTCCAGTACATACAGCGACTATAATGTTAGTACATTAAAATGTTTAAACAAAGGAGCGCAATGATCATTTGATTTCTTTTTTGCAATAATGCGGATCGCTCTTTTCTGTAATTTAAAAATTCTCACAGCATCCGAAGCTGCTCCCCATAATAGTATGCCATAAGAAAGGATAGAATGAAATAGTCCATAATAGATATTTAACATGACAGATTCTGAAACGCTCGAGGATATTTTCCTAAGTAGGAAGATTACAGTTACAAGCCTATTACATACATGATCAATATGTGCCTTCCACTTCATATCATCATTAATAATCACACCCAAAAATTTAACATGATTCGTATTTGTATTTTGTCAAATTTTGTTAAGTTGCAATGGTTGTAAAGTGCATGACATTTTGATGTTTATTATGAAGTACTGATTATGAGGCCTGATGAAGATCAATAAATAATGTGTGATCGAAACGTTGCTTAAATAAATAAAATGTACGTACTAATTATAATAAGCATTTATTCTTTCATGTTCCTGCTATTTTATAATGATATTTAATTTGTGTGCACATAACCATACTACCTTTCTGCTTATCTGCAATATCTAAGCCTTAAGCAACCAAATATTGGAAGCTGCCCTACTTTGTATATTTTGTCTGTGCGTGTAATGCCATTTTGTCACGCATATGTCTAAAACGCTAAACCAAATTAGATTTTTTCTGGAATAAAACGATTTTTAAATTAATCCTATAACAGAAACTATGATGTATACATTTTTACGCTATTAGCTGCAGGGACTGTAGACAATGGCGTAGCATAGGTTTCTTCCGTCTGGGCAGATGCCAACATTCGAGAAAATGTGACTGTTATAAAGATAAAATTTTATATAGGGAAGAAAATATTAAGCCGCAAATTTGAAAATTTTCAATAAATAGTATATTACACCGTAAGGGCAGCAAGTTGAAATTTCGGCACTTCGCGACACATGACGGCCGACTGTTCGGACATCATGTGTCGCGCAGTGCAGAAATTTCAACTTTCTGCCCTTACGGTGTAATATACTATTTACTGACAATTTTTCAAATTTGCAGCTTAATATTTTTTCCCTATGTAAAATTTTATCTTTATAACAATCACATTTTCTCGAATATTGGCATCTGTCCAAACGGTGTATACTAGTTTTCTTCATATACGATCGAAAGTACGTATTTTCGTATCAGTGTGCACTAGAAAACTGTTTTGGCCCGCCCTTACAGACGCCATGCAAGTAATTCCAGCAGTGCATAAATGTTGCGCTTTCTGCTTTAAAATCGAAGCCGTAAGTAAGTACTTTCGACAGGGTATGAAGAAAACATTTGTTACTACAGAGAAAACTTTACAAAACCCCACAAGAAGAAGTCATAGGGCGTTAAATTGCACGATCTCGGTGGACGGTGGTAATTCTAGTCGCCAGTGCGTGAGAATACTTAGCCAGAGAATATCTTATGTAACAACATAATTAAATAAATTGTTGTTTAAATCCGTTGCTCGTTCGTGTAAAGTTCTATGAATTATAATTGCAATGTGTCTACTTGACAGTTGCTAATTTTATAGGTTCGCACTTTCGATTAAAAGAAAATGCCGCGAAATTCAAATCTTGCACTCACTTTCAAACAAATAGAATTTTATTTTTCTTCATCGCAAAGTCTTTAAAAACCCGGGTCGCAGTGCCAAAACCCTGCCGACAATATAGTGTATTTGCTTGTATAGGGCCGTGTGGTTTTATACTTTTATTATGTGAAATTAAGTTTGTTTTTGGGCAAAATAAAAAATTTAACCCCTTAATACACCCCTTAAAATAACATTTTTTTCTTAATTGTAATATTATTATCAATCTAACGTCTACACCGAATTAAATACACCCTTCAATAAATAAGTCACTATCTGCAAACTAGTGTTTTCATAAAATTTGTAAATCCGGTCCTGTCGGGCCGATTTTATTAAAATTGTGGGGACACTTTTTAATCACTACCAAAGGGTTAAATTTCAATTTTGAAACGATTCGGAGAATTTTTTCGGTATTTTGGGGCCCAAAAACATTTTTCAACCCCTAAAAACTACCCTTAAAATAGCCCGATTAGGCCCATTTTAAATAGGCTTCTTGCGGTGATGGATTTCAACACGTGGCCCAAATTTCGTTGAAATCAATTAGCTCTTTTGAAAGTTATCGCGCGTACACACATATATATATATATATATATATATATATATATATATATATATATATATATATACATATATATATAAACATTTTTAAAAATGGTGCCAAAGTGTTTAGGAGGTTATGAAACGTCGAGAAATTTTGGTCCGACCCCTAGGTCCCGCCATCCGATCGACGCCAATAGTGTATGTTGCCATATGGCAAATACACTAATAACCCTATCAATATCAATTGCACGTCATTTCTTGTTCAATAACCAAGGATAGTCAGATTATTCAACATTCTATATAGTATATACCAATTAAGGTATACACAGAAATTATTTGTGCCGATTTCTGAATAAAATAACAGAGACAGAAAGACATCAAACTGTGAAGTGAGCGATATAACCATTTTCATTCAACGATATGGAGTCCCTCATTTCAGTGTTGCCATATGCAGGAGACTTGCGAAATCTGTATAACCAAAGAACCCTGTTTTCAAGTTACAAAAAAAAAATGTTAAAGTAATTTTTAAATAAGTAATTCATTTTTATTTTATTTTTATACGGAATCCACACCTAATTACAGTTATATCTATATCCGTCCTATTATGTGTGTACTCTATCTTGTCGAATATTTTTAAATATTTTTTTTTGAAATTTGCCGCCCCTAGCAAAAAGCTGCCTGGGGCGGGTGTCTCCTCTGTCTCACACGCTACGACACTGACTGTAGACGCTTTTGTTGACAGATTATATCAAAGCAATTTGGTTAAATTTAAACAGTATTCTCCCTTTTGAAATGTTATTTAAAAACGTTTAAATAAAAAAGCCAGTTCCTTGTCAGATGCTCCATTTTTTTCGTCTTATTTTATTTTATATAAGAAATCTGAAACTTTAGATTTTTGATGATTCAGGGTTGCTGAAGATTTGTTTGAACAAAAAAAAAAAAAAAAAACGGAAAACATATCCAGGGGGAGTTTATGATAAAATCGACCATTTGATTTTAGTCACTTTATTACTTGAAAATAAATGACAAACAAGTAAAGTTAGTCTTTACTCCCTTTGAAAGAAGACTAAAAATAGTCTTCTTTCAAAACAAAAAAGCCCATCTATACGAGTCATAAAAGCATCCATAAGTCTTTCTTTAAATATTAACACACAAAAGATAATCATCTTCTTTCTATCTGTCTATGTATCTTAAGATTAAAAACAAAATTTGGTTTGACATTTAAAAGGGGTAATTTCGTTATTTTTATTATGATATAATAGTTCGGTTTTTTTTTTCATTTTTCACTCAAGTCAAGTAGTTATATACATTTTCATTACTAACTTTTATTGCCAGCTTTTTGAAAAATTCACTATCTACTTGATTTGACTTGATTTTCTATCGTTACTACCTTCTTGATTTGTTGTGAGACCACCCTGAAGGTATGCTCTATCAAATAAAAAAAAATTCATCAAAGTCGATTCACAAATGCTGAAAATATGAGAAAATATATAAAAAATCTTTTTTTTTTATGTCAGTTAAAAACGACTCAGCCAATTTAAAAAATGTATATGTATATGGTACCAATCGGTAAACATTCTGAATAAAAACGTTTCGAAACTTTTAATATCGGTTAACCACTCGAAAAGTTATGGCTGAACAACCAAAAAAAAATATACATAAAGAATTGAAACATCTTTGGTTTTTTGAAGTCGGTTAAAACAGCTTTATGTATATTATTCAAAAGCAAAAATTATTCGTATTACCAGAACAATAATTATTGTCAGAGTTATCAATGATCCATATTATGAAGAAGACGCGCATATTCATTGTAAAATATTAAAGTAACAAAATCTGTCGTTACGACACTGTACAAGAGAATAACACTTTCTGAACACGTTTTATGTAGAACCACCGGAATGTTTTGTTTACTTTCATTCATTTTCAAGTAAAGGTTGCCTAAGGCATAATCTCTGACGTAAAGTCGAATGAAAATTTCATAATGGGGAAGTTTACGAGTTGACCAAATGAATTCATATATAGATTATTCACAAGTTGAATATATCGTAGATATTCGTCTATTATATATGTCGGATGCCGATATAGTTATATTAGTCAGTTAATTAGATGACTAGCCCATTAGTTAAATGCCGACATTCAACTATATGTCTGAAGGAAATTGAACGTAACGTTTAACAACAAAAAAACTTTAAAAAAATATTAACCTCCTTCAAAAAAGTGGCCAAAAAGTGGAAAAAAATGAGATTTTGAGGTCGGAGCCAATTTAATCACTAAAACTTTTTACATATCTACTTTTATTAAATTGGCACCGATCTCAAAATCTTATTTTTTTCTTCTTTTTAATGACTTTTTTGAAGGACGCTAACTTTTTTTAAGTTTTTTTATTTTTTACTCTTTAGTGAATTTGATTTCGCACATTTTTAATAAGATTTGGTAATTGCTTTGTTTATAAATTATACTAAAGAAACTACTAAGCCGATTTAAGTGAAATTTATGTAGGATCATCCTGAAGATATGCCCTATTAAATGGAAAAAGAGTTATTAAAATCAGTTTACAATTAATGGTGGAAATATGAGGTAACATGAATAATTTTGAAGTTATTTTAAAACGGATGAACCGATTAATTAAAACTATATGGTACCAATCCGATAACATTCGGAACAAAATAGCGTTGAAATTTTTTAAATCGGTTTATAATTGACGAAGTCAGAATAGCTTCCCAGGATCTCACTACGTCAAGATCTGATGAAAACTCGAATTTTAAAAATCGGGGTGAAATCAGTAACTTCCTAATTTTTTAAAATTTTCAATTTTCTTAGCGGGAAATCAAAAAAAACAACATACAGACGAACATAGAACCTCCTCCTTTTTTGTAGTCGGTAAAAAGGCTGCGCAATGCTTTTGGTTAAACAAAATTATCGCAGTTTGCGATGCTGACTAAATTGAGCCTCTTGGCCGTGGAAAGTATAATTTTTAATTACGATGGCAGACCCATGTGAAAAACTGATTGAAAATGAAGCTGTCAGTATTAAGAAAATATGTTTTTTGTACGCTATTTGTTTATACGTACTTTTAAATTGCGTTTTTCAAGAATTAAATTGATTGTTGAAATCAATCGATTTATAGAATAAAGTAATTTTTTTTGCATATTTATAGCATTGTATCTAGTATACACTATAAAAACCTTAAAACGTTTTTCTGACGATTTTCGTTTCATTAGTGTATTTGCCATATTATGGCAACATACACTATTGGCGTCGGTCGGATGGCGGGACCTAGGGGTCGGACCAAAATTTCTCGCCGTTTCATAACCTCCTAAACACTTTGACACCATTTTTAAAAATGTTTATATATATATGTATATATATATATATATATATATATATATATATTTATATATATATATATATATTTATATATATATTTACGTATGTATATATATATATATATATATATATGTGTGCGGGCAATAACTTTCGAAAGAGTTAATTGATTCTAATGAAATTTGGCCCACGTGTTGAAATCCATCACCGCAAGAAGCCTATTTAAAATGGGCGTAATCGGGTCATTTTAAGGGTAGTTTTTAGGGGTTGAAAATTGTTTTTGCGCCCCAAAACACCGCAAAAATTCTCCGAATCGTTTTAAAATTGAAATTTAACCCTCTGGTAATAATTAAAATGTGTCCCTAAAATTTTAATAAAATCGGCCGGACAGGACCGGATTTACAAATTTTATGAAAACACCATTTTGCAGATAGGGAATTTTTTACTGAAAGGTGTATATAATTTGGTATATAGGTTCGATTGATAATAACAGTGCAATTAAGAAAAAAAAAAGTTATTTTAAGGGGTGTATTAAGGAGTAAAACTTTTTATTTTGCCCAAAAACCGACTTAAGTTCGCATAATAAAGCCACACTGCCTGTATATCAAATACACTATATTGTCGGCAGGGTTTTGGCACTGCGACCCGGGTTTTTTTACACTTCAAATCGTCGAGGCAGTGCCGTCTAAGTATAGTTTTACTTCAACAAAACTAAATTTAAACATAACGGCGACTTTTGATTCAGTCTGCTTTTGGTTAGTTGAAATGTTAAATGTCATACGCGTCATTATTATTCAACTAAAAACCTAGGCATCAAGTTGAATGCCGGCGTTTAACTAACAGACAAGCCGTTCAATTAACTGGCTAATTAAACTATTAGGTGCGACATATACATTTGCTTACAGCAATTTATAGTTGGGCAGTGGTTATTCTGCTACCATATTATAAGTGCCTCCACTATTGGATCATCCCTAATTTTAGAGCTGGTTTTGATATTTAGTTCTACTAGGTACTTGACTTGATTTGACTTTCGGATTTTAATACATGCCTTGAGCATGACTTGATTTCAAGTTAAGTCAAGTCAAGTCATGATTCCCTAACTATTTTGCTAAGCCGCAGAACTAGATATTAGTTTCTTGTCTCGGAATTGATAAGTCTAAAACTTTTGCCCAAATTTTGAGAGCTGCTAAATCTCGGAATTCCATAAAGCCTTAGTTGTATAACACCTAGCTAGCCGTATTTACTCGGTGCGGCGTTGTTTCACGAGATTGAACATTCTATTATACAAACCACACACGCTTCGTAGGATTTGACAATCCGAGAAACACAAGGTGAAGTAGGTCAAAACCTGTCACTTTCAGAGCTCGTTTACACTAGTCGGTTGCCAGAACGATTTTTCATCGGGTGCCCCTGTGGCTTATTAATTTATATGACATAGTTCATATTTATCCGACACAATTAAATTTCGTTTTTGCCATATTAACACAAGGGCACCCGATAAAAAATCGTTCCAGTATCCGGCTAGTGTGAATGAGTTGTCCGTGCTAAAGTATTTTTCACTTAAAATTTTGATTATTGTCTCTTACGGACCTGAAGTTTACATAGATATGAGCACACGATTTCCTCTGCCTTTGTTCACTATATTTCGTTCTCTACTCAGCTTAAAACCTTTCCAAATATATTCTATATCTGGTTTATGAAAATCGGCTAACTTTTTTTCGAGTTTATTGCGTTCAAAAAACAGGTAGACGGACGTTTTCTTTTATAAGGAATAAGAATGTCAATATAAATGAAATCAGTAATTTGAAAATCTGATTCGAATAATCATTCATGCGAGATTTCTGATTTCAAAGTAAAGTATATTTTGATTATTTTGGTGGGATTTCTTTAATTACATTTTGATTCCAACATTTTATTATCAAGTTAAAAAAAATATATCAAGAGTTCGTGAGACAGACGTTCTATTGAAAAGCCCTATTTACGGGAATACAAATAAATTTTGGATTTTCATTTTTTCATATTCTCTTATTATTTTGGTACTAAATATTTTTGATGTTACAAAAACTGGTAATTATTAATTTAAAAGTATACAAATATTATATATTATAGGTACTATAAAAATGAGTGATATATAAACAAAAAAATTACAGTGTAAACTTGATGTTCGTGAGTGCACCCAAAATAACTGATATAATACAGTGTTGAGCGTGTAGTAAGAATAAAATCAACAGAATGAGATAATCGATCGGCAATACAAATTAATAATAAATGTTTCATGAAACAATTATTTCAATTTTCTCCGTCAATTAGTTCACTTTATTAACTTTATTTTTACTACACTCTCGAAACTTGATGTTAGTTATTTTTGTCGCATTCAGTAGCTTCAAGTTTAAATCGTAAAAGTTTTTTTTAGGATTAACATTACAAAATAAATAGCTTTAAATGAGATTATCGTTATTGTCCACACTATTAGGCTTCAGGGTCACGCATTTTAAATAAAAAATCAAGAATGCTGGATATTATCTTCACTGTTTTATTTCGAGGGTCTAAATAACATTAATTGTCTCTTTGTGTGAGGTCTGAATCATACTGAAAACAACTTATTATTGAATCCATTTTTTAATGTAAAACTATTTCTAATATAAAAAAACACATACGTACTTTTTTCGTCCAATATATGGTTTCAAAGCTACATCCATGGGAAATAATAATAATATATTTCGTTACAATTGACTGTATGTTTGTAACATGTCATTTACAGATTTACATATAAAATTCATTTAGCTTATAAAATTCTTCGGTTATCAGTTCATTCCTTATTACTTCCTTGAAGCGAGAAAGGGTCTCAATGTTTTTTATTTTTGCTTGTAAATTATTATATATTTTTAAACAGTTGTAAAGTGCACCTCCCTCAAAGGAAGTTAAGGAATGATCTGGCAAACGGAAGTCATTTGCCCCCCTAGTGTTAAGATCATGGTTTAATTTATAATTATCAAAAGCAAAGGATTTTTCCTAACAAACATAAGGCATTCGTAGATGTATACACAGGGAAGCGTCATAAGACCATGTCTCCTAAATATCTCTTTACAGGAATCTCGAGCTCTTAAGCCCGCTAATATCCTTACGGCATATTTTTGTAATTTAAAAATTACGTCAGTGTTTGCAGCTCCCCAGAAAATGATGCCGTATCTAAGTCTGGCAAGAAATCTTCCAAAATACATTATTCTTAGCGTGTTAGTGCCTACTGTACGTGACATATGCCTCAAAGAATAGCAAATTTTGCTCAATTGCCCAGTCAAGTCACTAAGATGCGATGACTACTTGATATGCTGATTTATCGTTAAGCCTAGGAATTTTGTATCTGCGTAGACAGTTCGTAGTTATAAGTTCCAAAGGTTATATTTTTTGGAGTTTGTGTTGCCCCTTGTGACGTTTGAAATACCATTATGTTAGTTTTACTTTTATTTAAAGATAGTTTGTTGTTTTCAAACCAGTTTGTTGTAGTAGTTAAGACTTTTGTGGCTATTTGAGTCAATTCATTCCAATTTTTCTCCGTAATTAATAAGTTTGTATCATCAGCATAACAAATGGTCCTTCCATCAGCGATCTGGCTGGGCAAGTCATTTATGTATAAAATAAAAAGCAATGGTCCCCGCCTTCTTCATAAATATCACTTCCCAGATTGATCTTTTCTAAATTGATTTAATTAACGCGCTTATATTAAAAAAATTGCCATTGGATTTTATCCTATTGCACATCTCTAATTGACTTTACAGTCGTATGTAGTTTTGAGGACAGTGCTATATTCTGATATTTTGGGTATAATAATATTTATATAACAAATAAATAACAGAAAATAAAAAAAGAGGCGGTGGGAGAGATGGTGCTAATGGTGGAGAAACGTAACTCCTACATTTAGAAAAAAATATTTAAGCAAATAACGTGAATTCTAAAATAAAGAATTAAAAACAATTTCGTGCCAACTGAAAATAATTCCCGATTTGATATCTTTTCTAAGATCCGTCGTTTGGTCTTGGGTAACTTTAAATCTTCTGTATGTAATACCCTCATAATAACTGTAATCAATGTGATTTTAATATCCGTGCTTTTGTTCTGAGAACAAAGAATAATATCAAAGAATGAGAACGTTTAGACAATAAGAGAAATTCTCTAAATGACATTTCAAATTATTTCAAATGAAACGCTATCGGCAAGATTAATGGTCAGTGGCGACGATTGTAAATAGAGAAGATACTTTTTCATAAAAAATATGCAAAGTGTAATTTTGAAAGTGCGCTCAGACAGTGTGAGGCATTCCACGTAAGTGTCAAATCTAGGGGTTACCGTAAATCGGGGATACTTTGACTTCATGAGCAATTTTGCCTTTTCGAGTAACTTTGATAATTTTTGGGGTTGCAATGACATCCTGGTTAATATTACCTACCTTGTTAACTATTTTCAATATTGTGTTAAACTACATTGAAATATTGTATCCTAAGACATTATTATGCGTGCAAATTATAAACGATGGTGGGAGAAAAAGCTGTCCAAATTGATTTACTTTTTTTAAAATATATATCCATATTAAAAAAATATAGCCACGAAACTGTTCTATATATACAGATTTATTAATACGATGATTGATCAATAAGTATCCGTGTTTGACGACAGATGGCGTTGAGGAGTGAAATTGACTTTACCGTCGTGTACTGCAGACTTTTAAATGATCTCGTGCTGAGCTGTAGATAAATTCATAGGTTCGGTTACTTTTGACAGCCAGTTGTATAATTCGTGTTTTGTATTTTTCGATAAAATGGAAAAAGAGTAATATCGATCCGTAATTCGTTTTTAGTGTATTTGCCATAGGCAACATACACTATAGGCGTTGGTCGGATGGCGGGACCTAGGGGTCGGACCAAAATTTCTCGACGTTTCATAACCTTCTAAACACTTTGGCACCATTTTTAAAAATGTTTATATATATATATATATATATATATATATATATATATATATATATATATATATGTGCGCTATAACTTTCGAAAGAGCTAATTGATTTTTACGAAATTTTGTCCACATGCTGGAATCCACTACCGCAAGAACCCTATTTAAAATGGGCTCAATCGGACCATCTTAAGGGTAGTTTTTAGGGGTTGAAAAGAGTTTTTGGGCCCAAAAATACCTAAAAAATTCTCAGAATCGTTTCAAAATTGAAATTTAACCCTTTAATAGCAATTAAAAAGTGCTCCTAAAATTTTAATAAAATCGGCCCGACAGGATCGGATTTACGAATTTTATGAAAACACTAGTTTGCAGATAGTGAATTATTTGCTGAAAGGTGTATATAATTTAGTTTAGAGGTTCGATTGATAATAATTGCAACTGAGAAAAAAATGTTCTTTTAAGGGGTGTATTAAGGAGTCAAATTTTTTATTTTGCCCAAAAAACCAACTTAAGTTCGCATAATAAAGCCACACTGCCTATATTAGCAAATACACTATATTGTCGGCAGAGTTTTGGCACTGCGACCCGGGTTTTTTTATATTTGAATGGAAAAACACGCAAATAAACTGAAGCTGGATGCTGTCTATGAGGACCCTTCACCATGTATGACCACGGTGAGATACTCGTATAAAAAACGAATTACGGATCGATATTGCTCTTTTTCCTCTTTGTTGAAAAATACAAAACACGAATGAAACAACTGGCTATCAAAAATAACCTAACCTATGAATTTATCTGCAACTCAGCTCGAGGTCGTTTAAAAGTCTGCAGTACACGATGGTAAAGTCAATTTTTGAGGTCTCTGACATAAATAAACTGTACGACGAAGCTGAAAAGTGAACTATTGTTTTTTAAAACATATCTTTTTCAGGGGTGCGTCTGATTGATAGAATTTTGTTAAATCGCTGGAATCAATTAATGTTCACATTATGTATCACGGCAGTAATAGCGCCCATATTAGTGGTGTTATTTGTTTATTCCGACAGGGCGACATCCCTGGATGGCCACACTCATTACACATGTTTATTAAAACGGGAATATAAAATAGGATGCGGCCGACCCAACATCAGCGAGAAAAGGTGAGCAAAATTTATTGTAAACGGTAACTTTGTTTGCTTTTAAACCCAGAGTATTATTGCGTATTTTTAATTTTTTTGCATTGCCTTGTATAAAATACCTGTCTTAAATGGATTTCCATATATGTACAGTACAATCTCGATAAGATAAACTTCGATAACTTAAGAACGTCTGTAAGTTAACAATTTTTTGAATTCCCTTTCCCTGAAAGCATAAAACCTCTATTACTTAAATCACTAAACCTCGGTAACTTAAACAAATATTCTGAACATCGCCCTCGATAACTTAAAATAATATTTTGGTGACCTCCATAAGTTAAAGTATTGTCCTCTATTGAACTAAATACATCCTCTATAAAATCCACAAACCTCGGTAAGTTAAAAATTTTACTCTGACAACCTCTCTAACTTCAACTCTCGATAAGCAAAAAACTCGATAACTTAAATTTTTTAACGTTTCCCTTGGATTTTATCTTATCGAGGTTCTACTGTATATATATACATGCATCTAAAGCAACTCATTCCGCACTAGTCCGGTAATGAAAAAAAACTACAGTTATTTAATGTTAGTAACTATAGCAATTGTCACTGTATCTCCTTTCATTTTGTAGTTATTTAGAAGTGAAATGTGTCACACAATTGAACTGGCAAACATTTTCAAAATAAACAAAAAATTAAGTGAAAACCAGTTATTTATGTTACAAAAAATTCTTTTACTCTAGTAAAAGTGATGCAGTCAAATCCGCATAATCGAATTTGGTATATTTCTTAAAAACATCTTTACGTGTTAGCTTATTTGATTTCTTTGTCAATCTATAATGTCTTTCCAAGGACAGGCTAGTATAATTCTATCTGGTAGCCTGATAATTAGTAAAGTAGATTGTTCTGTTAATTTTTCAATTCCTTAATGTTATACGAGGACATAACGGAATAGCTTTTATATTTATCAATGGGGGTGATTTGGCTCCTCCATGAACACCAATTATAAGAACAATTTATTTACCAGAATATTTTGGGTACTGCTTACTGAGCTCAAAAAGAACATTTTGATATTTTGTCCCCTTGTTAGTCTTCTTCGCGACTGTGTTCGTTTTAGCAGAAACCAAAAACTCGATGACATACATATCATATACTTTGTAGCTGAAAGTTGCCTGGTTTTAATTATTATTGTTAGGTTTAATATTGTCTGTATTCGCTTATGTTTATTTTTTAAAATGCACTTTACAACGTTTTGTTACAGTTTCTATTTAATAATGTAAAATGACGTTGTGTAAATGGCCTATAGTAGTAATGAAACATATTTGTTTTCTTGTTCTTCGAAAAGGAAATCCGAAAAAGCTGAATATACTCGTAGATAGATATCGACAATGTTTTAATTAAAAAATAAACAATAATTTTAATTAAAACTTTGTATAAAAGTTTCAAGTTTGAATTAAGCCTACTTGTTATTGTAGAATGTGTTTAAACAAAATCAAGTAGCAGATCTATACCTGGTTCTGGTTTTACCATTCCAGGGGAATGGTATAAATTTACGTCAAAATTCACATTCCAAATTTTATATTACTTTACGTTGAGAGGTCTCCCGAGTCCAAAAAATATATTTTTGGAAAAAGTCTGTTTGTGAGAGTAAACGGCTGAGCGGATTGAAATGAAACTTTGCTAGGAGGTTTGATGTAACACAAGGAAGAACCCTATTGTTTTTAATGAAAATCGATACATGCGCAGAAGAGATATGCCCTATAACGCTTTATTTTTTTATTCTAATGGTATACCTTTCATAACGGTTTACTTATTAGTATATTCATTTGTAAGAAAGTTCTGCACGAACATTTTTTTCTAAGCTTTCAAGTTTCGTAACTATTTTGAAAATTTAAAAAAATCATTTCATTTGTTTCAAATATAATAATTGGATCTGTCAATAAGAAATGAGTTAGTTGAAAAGCATGCATTGGTTAATTTTTGTATGTGAAATCATATAATCGTGAAAATGAAAAGCAAATATAATATAAATATTTATCAACATTATCAGAAACTTTATTTCATTTATTATAATATTATGTCAATTATATATTAATGTCAGTATTTTTGGAGTTGAAATGGTCCCGCCGTTCAAATGGCTGGCTTTTTTATAATTGAGTTTTTAGAAACATGTTTTTTAAATTTATCGCAAATAAATGTTAATAGAATAAAAATATTAGTCGCAGTGCCAAAACCTGCCGCAAAAATAGTGTACATGCTTATTACTCTTACATTTTAATATTTAAATATGTCGCTGCGAGCTTAAATTTGCTTATGGAAAAAGGGTATGGCCGGATATATATGCAAGGAAAATCTATTCCCGCGGCGTATTCTATTAGTACTTACTTAGGGAATCAATTTGGTACCAAATAAAAATAATTTAGCCAAATTTTCAGCCCTTAATTTTAAGCAATTTTCGAGTTATTTAGAAAACCATTTTTTTGTTTGATTTTTTTTCCAAAAGTAAAATTAAAAATTAACAAATGGCGATTTTTTCCCCAATACTTACCAGTAACGTAAAAGGCATAAAACAACACTTTCATTATGATTCCCAGATGGAAACCCGATTTTCAAGAAAAGAAATAAACTAAAATCATTTTTTGATCATTTTTTGAAAAGTGTCCATCACCAAGTTTTGTTGAAAAAGTGGTGGAACATTATGAAAAAAATTAAAAACGATTTTTTTTTATAACCTTACGTTTAAAATGTTTAAATTAAACGAACTAATACTCTCTTGCTAGTAGAAAATTATATAAAAGTTAATTCGTTTTTGATTTTTTCCAGCACTTCAGAAAAATTGAAAAAATTCTGAGTATAAAAAAGTATAAAAGCATTTTGTGACAAAATTTGGGTGATAGACACTTTTCAAAAAAGCGATCAAAAATTATTTTAGTTTTATTTCTTTCCTTAAAAATCGGGTTTCCATCTGGGAATCATAACAAAAGTGTTGTTTCATGCCTTTTACTCGTAAGTGTTGGGAAAAAAGTCACAATTTGTTAATTTTCAATTTTATTATTGAAAAAAAAAAAATAAAACCGAAAAAATAGTTTTTTTCAAATAACTCGAAAGCTGTTTAAGATTAAGACCTGAAAATTTGGCGGATTTATTTTTATTTTATACCAAATCGATCCTCAAAGTATTAATAGAATACACCGCGGGGGCAGATTTCCCATGCATATCCGAATATACCCTTTAACCGTTTTAGATAATTTATAAACAACAATAAAATCTGTTGAAATAAACATCAAAGAGTATTTAAACATCAGCTTAAATTTGTTTCGGAAACAAATGAACTCTTTTACATAATTTATAAACAACACTAGTTCCGTTAAAATAAATATCAGATAGTATAATACAATTATTAATATTAGTAGTATTACTCAGTAGCACCTCGTGAATAATTGGCTGAAATATTCAAAATTATGATTGTGGCGGTGCTGAATTGGCTCATGATTATTTATCCAAATAATGCTTTAATATCGTGTTTTTTAATTTTTATAACTATGTCGGTATCGTTTTTTAACACCCTGTACTGATACGATTTATTAGCTTCTCTGATGCTGTAACGCTTACAAATGAAACTTGCCATTACATTTACATATACAATAAAGAACAAAGATAAACAAAACAGCAATTATTATACGAAGTCATTCACATTGTAAAAGCACTTTCCAATTAAAACTGGTTTCAGATTCTTCCCAAACACTTTAAGGTTTCTTTCATATCTCAAACCTTCTGGTAGCCTGTTAAAAAAATTACCCCCGAATACTTTGGAGAAGACAAATTAATTTGACACGAAGAACAGAACATTTTCAACAGCTCAAATGTGTGTATTAGAGAATCTGCCAGCCAATATACACAAACCGACTGCTACTACGAGCTCGGGTTCTTGGGAGTGTTAATTTCCATGAAACATTGGAATGCTAATACATTTCAATGTTTTCCTTGAGGGGTGCAAAGAGATATTTTTAGCATTCCGACTCCACAAGTGAGGAAAATACTAATTTAGATCGAAGTTCTCTTTTCAAAATTTTATACTCGCGTTCAAAAAACATATTTTTGGAAAAAGTCTGTTTATATTTTTGTCCATCTGTTTGGATATTTGTTTGTCTGTGAGTCTGTGAGATTGTAATCAAATTTTGGTAAGATGTATAACATCCAAACGTGAAGAAGCCTGTCGTTTTTGGTAAAAATTGGTGCATGCACAGAAGAGATATGCACTATAACGTTATTTTTTTCTGACATATGAGTATACTTTTCGGATTGGTTTATTATTATATTTATTTTTCCATGAAAGTTTTGTAAGAAATATTTTGAAAAAAAAATTCAGCTGTTATTTTTTTCTGAAGATCTTTCAAAAAGAAATTAGTTAGGTAGCTGACAAGCATGCTTTTGTTAATTTTTACATGTAATATCATATTATGTAACCATGTCAAATGTCAATATTTTATGAAGTTGATATGGTCATGTCGCCCAATTGGCTGAAATTTTTATCATTCCAATTCCACAAATGGAATGGTACTACTTAATTTAGATCAAAATTTATTTTTGAAAATCTCACAACAGTTTTTCGTTTCGAGATCAGATGTCAGTATTTTAGAAGTTGGAATGGTCCTGTCGTTCAATTGGCTGGAATCTTTTTTTTTTCAAAGTTATTTTTTTTCTTTAAATGTACTTATTTCTCATGTTAAGGGGCAGTATAATTTTCTACAGAAGTCTATAGGTACCTACTACATATTATGTTATTTTAATATTTTTATGGATGTCTATTATTTCTCGAAAACTAGTCTAATAATTTTGACTGAGTTTTTGGAAAAGATATTTCGGGTACGACAAATTAATTTACTTGAAAATATTCATTCGCTTTTTCTAGTAAGGCTTAGGCATCAAGGTACTTTAGGATAAATAAAGCTAATTTCTTTCAGTTAGATCGCGCTGGATCCCTCTAGCTTTGGGTTTCAAGACTAGAGCCCTGACAGCTCTACCCTTATGTGGATCATGGTGCCTACCATGTACAGTCAAATATATTAATACCTAAAGTAAAATTTAGAAAGCATGACTGTAACCTTAAGATTACTTGTAAAATTCCAGCTGTCGAGCGCTTGACTGTTGTTATGATTTGGCGTCCGAGAGCTGTCATCACAGCGCACCAACTCGATATGTGTACAAATGGAATAGTACATCGCAATCTTACTTCAGAGAGAAGACACTGACGCCTCTTGAGACGAATAGCTTGCCTTCGTTAAATGTCTCGTTCCATCACGTATCGCCTACACAACTACTGATCAAACTTTACAATCCTGACGAACAAAACAAGAGTGACGAAACAATCGATGACCAGTCGTTGTATTGGCATACAGTCGATCAAGACCTGATGGGAATTAATGTGTTCAGGAAAGATACGAATGAAACCGTATTAACTACTGTCAAAGGACCGATTGTCGCCTCGCAAGGATATTGGGAATGGACACTGGATGTATCCAATGAAACTCTGTTTGGACTTGGTTAGTATAGTAGTAAAATTTGAAGAAGAGGGCAGGGCTTGGCTTCGTTTAGACAAAACAAAAAATTAACTGATTTATGGAGACCAGACGAGGAGTACGAACTCCATATATATACACAAATAGCTTCCTAAAATAAGAGGTCACCAGTGTTTTGTTTATACCGAAATCATGGAGAAAATTTTTAAATTCAAAAAATATAATTTAACCTGCTATAATTTAACAAATAATGAAAATTTCCATAGTAAAATTAAAATGGCTAATGGAAATTAGTTATAAATTAAATCCACGTCAGTATAAAAAGAAAATAGCACGCAAGTAATATGTGCGATTTAGTGGGCAGATTCTGTCAATTTCTTCCATTTGAGTTCGTGCTCCTTGTATAATCTCCATGAACTGTTTACTCAAATATAATATTAAATATTAAATTAAATAATGAATTTCACGAAAAATGTGTGTTTCTTATTGTTTTGTCCAGAGGTATCTGGTATTCACGTTCTTTCATTTGAAATGTTGCTATGCTCATTTTTCACTTTCACAAAACGGGCGTCGCGAAATTTGTTGTAGTCAAATCCTGTTAGCTTATTATACAAAAAAAAAGTCGTGAGGTGGGTCGTATATTAAAATTATACAAGGGCGACTTTTGAGGTCCACTCGACCAACTTCCCAGTAAGATCTTAACAAAACAGACTTGAGAAATCTTTTTCAAAAAATTATAAAATACACTCTTTTGAAATCTTTTTGTTACAAAAAAAAACGGCGGGACCGATTTTGATAAAACTTTTTTTGGATCACATTAATACGCTTCGATCAACACCCTAATGAAGTCGATATCATTTTTTATTCGCGACTATTTGCAGTCTTTTTGGTTAACAAAAGAACGACTCAACGCATTTTGAAACAATTTCTTTCAGATCATATTTACGTTAATACGCGTTGATTGGCATCCCAACGTAGTTGATGTCATTTTTTTCTCGAGATTTCATCTTAGAAAGAAATGACCACGTACGTACATAGTGCATACACAAACACAAGACATGTTTTTAAAAATAATGCAGTGACCTTGAAACATAAAAATTTGTTAATATTTTTTACTTTGATCTTCGGATCCATTACAATAATTTCCCAATGTATTGGGAAGTTAAAAAAGCCACACTTTGAAATTTAGTTTAAATTGCTTTTTGCTGCATTTCTCGATTTGTCGGCGACGATATTTTGTGGAGATATGATAATATGAAAAACGTTCTAAGTTTCCAAGATAGTCTTTTATACTAAAATAAGAATACTTAGAATTTTTAGCATTTTACTATTTTTTTTTCAAAATTCATAGGTAGGTTAGAATTGAAAGGTAATGAAACCCTCGTATTCTATGGCGACGAACATGAGCATAGTACACCGGCGGCTGTAATAGGCGTACGTAATGGCTTCTACCAAGGAGCTGTAGTTATGTCGCAATCCGCTTTCGAGATCCGCGTGCTAGAGTCCAAGTTATTAGTCCTCAGGTCAATAACCAACTCTACAAAGATGGGATTCACCATTGGCGTGGCTATTGGACCCAAACCAGCCGATGTAGTACACCAACTTAGAGAATTTATAGGTATCCCGGCTAGCGTGCCATACTGGGGTCTCGGACTACACATTTGTAGGTAAATAATTTTCAAACAAAAGAAAACTTGAGCCGCAGTGCTCAAATCATACGAATAATTAAAACATATTTGCTAATAAAGGCATGTGGCTTCATTATGATAATTTAAATTTGTTTTAAGACAAAATAAAAAATTTCACCCCTTAATACACCTCTTAAAATATTTTTTTTCTTACTTACAATATTATCAAATCAACACCTGCATGAAATGAAATACATCCTTCAGTAAGTAAATTCGTATTCGTGAACTAGTGTTTTCATAAAATTTGTATGTCTGGTTCTGTCGGACTGTTTTTATTAAAATTTTAATGGTACGTTTTAATCTTTACTAAAGGATCAAATATCAATTTTGAAACGATTCTGATAATTTTTGCGGTATTTGTGCGCCCAAAAATATTTTTCAACTTCTAAAAACTACCCAATTTTAGATAGGCTTCCAAAAGTGGCGCCAAATTACTAAGAATGATGTGAAACGTCGAGAAATTTTGGTCCGACGCCTAGGTCTCGCCATCCGACTGACGCCAATAGTGCATGTGTCATATGGCAGAGACACTAAAAGGGTAATGTAGCTTGTTGATTCAAAAGTTCTGTATTTTTTTAGAGATTCAAGCAAGTTAACAGATGTCGATGCAATGATTGAGGACTCTGAAAAATTCAGGAAACAAGTGAACGAACTATCAACAAAAGAAATGCTGCCCTATGAATCTGAGTGCATTCATGAGAAAGCATTTAGCTTATCGTCAGACAGCAAGAGCGAGCAAATGAACAAATTGACGCAGGAAGTCGACAACATCAGAGCAGATGGAAGGCGTTTCGTTATGTCTATACCATCAACAGTGAGTATGTTCTAATATATTTCCAGGGCAAGCAAATTTCTATCTTTCACAGTTCAAGTGGGATGAGCTCATTTTCATTTTTCTACAGTAGCCTCTTTTCCTTCCGCACTGTACTCTTTTCAGCTTTCACGAGTCCCCACTTCTCTCACACTGTATGATAATAAGTTGGGATTCACAGTATGTTAGGTTGGTTTCTGCGTTTCTTTTCCCAATTGACTTGTTTGTACCGATTTAACGAATGTTTATTTCTATACCTTATATATAAATGTTTACTAAAATTGAGGAAACTGTTTGCAGTAATTTAAAACATTTTTTACAAATTCAAAGGGCATATATTTAAAAATATGTTATGTTTGTGCACAAAGAATACTTTATGTACAGAAATAATATTTCGGTAGTTACGATTTACTGCTAACGACTGACTTTAAATTTCCAGTTAATTTTATCAATTCATATGGCACAGTATACGTTTTTAAGTTCAGCTTTAAATTATTCGTAGCCGATTTCAAGCCAGTGAGTCGAACTTTTAGCATTAGTGCGTTTGGTACACGCAGGTAATTTTTTGATGAGAATGACCTGCTTAGAACGAACGGACCAGGAACCTTTTTTATGTTAGAAAATTCCACGACCAATCATGTGCAGTGTAAGAATACTGTAGTGACCTTGACACATAAAAATATGTAAAAATTATGATTTCTATTTTTGGACCAATTATAATAGTTTCGTTATATACCGAGAAGCTAAAAAACAGAGGTGCGTGGACACACGATGGAAATACCTTTTCTATTCTATGTTAATATTTAAAATTTACCTACATACAAAAAATTGTTATTTGTAAAAGAAAATGGGATATTAACCTGAGAGGTTTGACATACAGTGTGATTAAAAAAGAATGAACCGATTCCATGATTAAATATTTTATTAAGGAAAAATAGCAAAAAAATCGAACTTATAATTCAAGTAGGTATTCTACTAACAGTCAACTTTTATTTCACATGTTACAAGTGTTCAATATGGCCACCCCTTGCAGCACGGACAACATCAAGACGATATGAGAATTCTTCCAAAACACGTTGAAGCATATCAGGATCAATCGAATTGATCGTTGTTACTATTCGATGTTTTAAGTTATGCAGTATGTTATCGGATGCTCTTGGGAGAAGGTGCATGACGATTGAATTTCACTCTGAATGCACGCTGCACTGTTATCACTGATTTAGTTTTTGCAAACTCAAGGACACAGAACGCCTTCTGTTGAAGAGTCGCCATTTGGACAGTCAACAAGCAGCTGTGCGTCCTTGGGAAACTTAGAAACCTAATCTTTCAAACAGCCACTCCCTCATTCTAATTCATACATTTACTTACAAAATATATCGGTTCATTCTTTTTAAATCACATTGTATATAATAATGCACACACAGACGACGTAAGATGATTTTGTTTGCGCTGAGACCCAGCGGTAAGGGGCGAGGTAGGCAAAAGAAATATTGTGAGTGTGACCTTCTTTAGCTCTGTCTCGCTCAAATCATCCGCCCGTTTCAATTTTTGGTTGATGTCAACTACGAGGCTAAAAAATGTTGTTGCAAGGGTGCCGCTGTCAATTGATTACTCTAAGTTTGGGAAATATTTTGAAGATTTAAAAAACTTTTTCGAAAAAGGAAGAGTTACTTTAGGTTTGTGATGGAACAGTTTTGTGAAATAAGTACGAATAAGGTCGTAGTATGACATTGAAAACGTGTATTTTTTTGGCACAATTAATTCCAACTTTTTTCTAGTAAATCGTACATAAATAACAAAAGTAGTCCATTAGAGACCTAGATTTGTCCTTTTAGCTTCCTTATATAGAAAGAATTTTTGCAGAATGTTGACAAATAAGTCTACAATCAGTTGACAGCCGAAGCTCTATTTTTGGCTTAAATTCAGCCCGGTCTGAACTCAAAAGTATACAATATCAACGACGTATGTGCGTCTTTGTTTCGTGGCTGATCTCACATGTCACTTGCTAATTTTTTCGCTGTTGACTGATTGTTCTGAGTTCTGCGTTAAGAAATATAGTTCCAATAAATTTCATTGATATGCTTTTTTAAGTATTGAAGGTGGCATGTAAACTCATGGTATATTCATAACTAGCCGTATTTTTTCGGCGATGCCCGGGAAAGATGCTCCCATATTTCATGAATATATTCCGAGTTTCGCTCATACAGCTGAGTCAAAACGCAACTCAATTTGCTCGATCGTGTGAATTAAAACGGGACGGTTTGATATCGTAAAAATATTTTTCGCTCACAGTGATATATATATTTTTTTGAATAAAACTCTGTCAATAATAATTATTTTATGGAAGCAATATTGGTAATAAAAGTGGTTTTACACTTATTAAACTTTTTCTAATAAGAGCTACATACACATTGAAAAGTACTGTTTTGAAGGATTATATAAAAACGTGCGTTCTTTTTGCACTCCAGTGGTGAATACCATTATATAATCTAAATGTACACTTCTGCGCTCAATAATACATAATCCGAAAATGTATTCAAAAGAACATGAGTTGGTTTTCAATGAGAAAACATGTTTACGTCGCTGTGGTATCAATATTTTGCTTAACCATTTACAATCCTTTTTAATAATAGTACAACTTCAAGTCTTAGACGATGATTTATTGATCGTGTCCCAATCGCTTAACTTATGACATTCTTCTTTATCAGTTGCTATCTTCTTTTTCGTATTATTGTTTAAACTAGCGGCCCGGTTCGACTTCGCCTGGATTAAGACGTATTATGCTGCAGTGGTTTTTCTTATAGAATAATAGATGAATTTGCTCGGGGTAGCTTTCTATTTATTATTAATAATCGCACGTGACTGAAATATTGCATTCTTGCCTCGCGGAGCTGCGCCCCGTTCGGCAGCAACAACAAAGTTCAATTGTGAATCCGAACCATTCTAGAATTCACTTGAACACACACAAAAAAATTCATTAAAATCGGTCCAGCCGTTTAGGAGGAATTCAGTTACATATACACATGTACAGAATATTTTTATACATAAAGATATTGTTCAAGATACATCTCATTTATTTATTTATTTTCATAATTAATACTAATATTATTGTACTATAGTTTACAGCACAACTGGTTAGTACGCTTAAAATTGAATTTCAATAAATTGCATAATTTGCTGTTCTTTTTACGTAACTAGCCAATTGTACTGCATTCCTTTCTATAAAAATTTTGTTTTTGCAGCATTCAAAATTATCATTCAATTATTCAAATTAAAACAGAACGCATCGCATCGCATAAAATATCATAAATTATTTCTTTATTTTACAATTACATTATTTTTGTTTTTTCTAAATTTTTGTTAAGAGTTTATTTTTGTTTAAATAAAAGTTATAAAAAAAAAATCATCGCATTGTTCTTTCCTGAACATTTTGGTCCTTCGTACACCGGATACTACAGCATTTTATCATCACATCAATATACAATCTGAAGAACGAAAAAAAAAATGACTGATCGTCTAAAGAAAGCGAGAAAAGCCGTTGTAACCAGCGTACAACGGATTCACCAATTCACTCAACAATTCACCGAAGATGACGATACAAACAAATTGATCGCCAAAACCTGCAAACTAGAAGACTACTGGTCAAGATACAACGACATTCAAACTAAATTAGAGGAAGAATCGGAACAGGACGATGATCAAGAAAATGAAGATTCGCGAGCTGATTTTGAACACATGTTTTACGACATAAAAGCCATTCTAGAAAAATTCGTCCACAAAAAACCGAATCATTCTGTTACATCAAAGGTTAAACTGCCGCAATTACACATTCCAATCTTCAGTGGCAGTTATCAAGAATGGAGCAATTTTCGAGATACATTCACTTCGGTTATACATCAAAATCAACAAATTTCGGCCATACAAAAACTGTATTATTTGAAGGCATCATTGAAAGACGAACCACTTCAGATTATTCAATCAATTACGGCATCAACAGAAAACTACACGGTAGCTTGGCAGCTTCTAAGTGAACGATACGACAACAAACAATTTATAGTCAACAGTCATCTCAAATCATTATTTGAACTACCATCAGTTGAGAAAAATTCGGTGGTTCATTTAAGAAAATTGACAACTGATACCAAGCAGCATCTTCAGTCACTAGAAACACTGAAACTACCAGTAAATTCGTGGGATGCAATAATAATATTTTGGCTTAATCAAAAATTGGATACTCATTCACGAAGAGAATGGGAATTAAGCAAGAAAACTGGAGAACTACCGGATTTGAAGACGTTCTTCACTTTTCTAGAGCAACGATGTCAAGCTTTAGAGCTTATTTCTGAACAAGAGCGTTCAATTCCAAGATCATCGAGGACACCATCCAGGGTTACACACATCGCATCATCCAGAGAATCAAACTTGTCATGTATCATATGCAAGGAGGGACACAATCTGTTTCAATGTCCAAAATTCATTGGGCATTCAATCAATGAGAGAATCGACATCGTTAAATCAAAAGGGCTTTGTTTTAATTGTCTTCGCATGGGACACGGCGTAAAACAATGCCAAAGCATCAGCTGTAAGGCATGCAATCAGAGACATCACACTTTGATTCATGTAGACAACGCGACAAGCAACCAGCAGAGTAATCAAACATCTATGACTGCTCTGTATAACGTCGATCACAATCCACAAGTAATACTATCAACTGCAGTAGTATTGGTTCAAGATGCTGGAGGAAATTATCACAAATGTCGTGCATTGTTGGACAGCGCATCCCAATCAAACTTCATTACGACTGCATTAATCAATCGTCTTGAATTGAAAACCAATCCGAACCAAATACAAATCAAAGGAGTTCAGTGCACATCTACGCAATCAAATCGCTCAGTGAATGTAAGACTGGCTTCAAGAGTATCTCAGTTTAACCAACATTTGGAATTTCTAGTACTGGACAGAATAACGTCGCTGTTGCCAACTCAAAAATTTTCTGTCGACAATTGGAAGCTTCCTGAGAACATGATGCTAGCCGATCCGCTATTCAATGAGCCGCAAGAAATTGACATATTGATAGGCGCCGAACTATTCTTTCACATTCTTCAACAAGGACGCTATATACTAGGTCCAAATCTTCCTATCATGCAAAATACCTGCTTTGGGTGGATAATATCTGGAAAATTACGGAGCGGCACAAATATTCAACGTAATAGCCACTCATTTAATTTAATTACCCAGCCTGCGGTGGAAGATTCATTAGCTAGATTTTGGCAAATAGAAGAACTATCCGACACTCCAGTGCTTTCACAAGATGAGAAATTCTGTGAAGAACATTTTGCAAAAAACACTACAAGAGACGCTTCAGGAAGATATACTGTGACATTTCCTATGCGCGACAAAGTCATGCTTGGAGATACCTACAACGAAGCATACGTGCGTTTTCAAATGCTTGAGAAACGATCCAATAAAGACCAAGAATTGTTTCAACAATACAAAGACTTCTTGGATGACTATCTCAGATTGGGTCATATGGAGAAACTACAAAATTTTTATTCTGCACAAGGTCCAGTATATTACCTGCCACATCATGCTGTAATCAAGGCCACCAACAATACCACGAAGCTTAGAGTCGTCTTCGATGCATCTATGAAATCAAGCAATGGGAAATCTTTAAACGACATTCTCTTGGTGGGACCAACAATCCAACAAGATCTACTGTCGATTGTTTTGCGCTTTCGTTTTCATAATGTTGTTTTTTCGGCCGATATCATAAAGATGTACAGACAAGTCCAAATTAATGAAGCTCAAACCGACATGCAAAGAATTTTATGGCGAGACTCAAAAGAGAAAATGATTTCATGTTATCGCTTAAAAACAGTGACATATGGTACTGCCAGCGCGCCCTACTTAGCTACCAGGTGCCTCAAGCAATTAGCACTTGACGATGGTGAAAAGTATCCACTGGCAGCTACAGTATTACAAAGAGATTTTTACGTAGACGATGTATTATCGGGAGCAAGCAACATAGCTGAGGCATTAGAATTGCAACGTCAATTAACTGCTTTATTGGCGCTGGGAGGTTTTGAACTTCACAAGTGGTGTGCAAATCACCCTGACTTACTAAAACCAGTCTTGGCGTCCAAGAAAGAAGTACAATCCGCATTGATAACTGACAACAAAGAAACAATCAAAACGCTTGGATTAACCTGGAATCCAATTGAAGATCAATTCACGGTTACAATTCCAACTGACACACAGAAGACTCCGTTCGCTAAACGATCAGTGTTGTCTACGATCTTAAGGATTTTTGACCCGCTTGGATTTTTAGGACCTGTTGTTTTAAAGGCCAAGACATTTATTCAAGAACTGTGGCGACAGAAATTAGAATGGGATCAAGAAATAGACTCCGAATTAACTGCATCCTGGTTAGAGTTTAGTGACGAATTGAAGCTTTTAGAACATGTTTACATTCATCGCAAGGTCATACATTCAGCCAACGCACGCAATATTCAGATACATGGATTCTCCGATGCATCCGAACGAGCCTACGGAGCTTGCCTTTATGTTCGAAGCACAGATACTGAAGGCAACGTGTGTGCACGACTTCTCTGCTCAAAATCTCGGGTGGCTCCAGTAAAACAAATATCGCTGCCTCGTCTGGAGCTGTGTGGAGCTGTTTTGCTAGCAAGACTTCTGCGCAAGGTGCATCCTATCATGAACATTGTTGTTGACGACATATATCTATACACTGACTCTACAATAGTTCTAGCGTGGTTAAATTCTTCGGCAACGCGCTGGAATACATTTGTCGCACATCGAGTCTCAGAAATTCAAGAATACACTTCCAAATATCATTGGAATCACGTAAAATCATCAGATAATCCTGCAGATGTGCTATCGCGTGGATTATTGCCCTCAAGACTCATCGAGACAAACATTTGGTGGCACGGTCCTGATTGGCTACGTATGCCCGAATCTGAATGGCCACGATGCAAAACAATTGACTGCGAAGAAATTCCAGAACTTAAAAAATCAAAAATTACGACGACATGTCACGTTATAGAAAATGAATTGCCAATATTTAATAAATGTTCAACATTTAATAAATTACATCGAATCATCGCATATTGTTACAGATTCATTCATAACATAAAACCAAACGCATCTAAACTCCGTGGACCGCTAACTGTTGACGAACTGCAAGTGTCTCTGACATATCTGCTTAAAACAGCTCAAAAAGAGAGTTTCCGTTCAGAATTGCAAAACTTGCAAAATAATCAAGACATATCTGCTACTAGTAAAATAAAATCTCTCACACCATTCCTAGACGAGAAGGGATTAATGAGAGTAGGTGGAAGACTGAAGAATGCGCAACTTCCATTTTCTCAACAGCATCCGATAATTTTACCTTCGAAACATGTTGTAACCACCTTATTGTTGCAACGTGAGCATTTAAAATTGCTTCATGGAAATGTTCAAACCGTATTGGCCACCATTCGTCTAAAATATTGGCCACTGAATGCACATAATGAAATAAAAGGAATAATACACAAATGCACAAAGTGTTTTCGATTTAGAGCATCTACTCTTCAACAGGAAATGGGGGATCTTCCGAAAAGGAGAGTTCAACCTAGTCGACCATTTCTTCACTGTGGTGTAGACTACGGCGGACCTGTGTATTTGCGACAAAATAACAAGCGTAATTCAACGGTCATCAAGGGATATATAGCGTTATTCATATGCTTATCGACCAAGGCTATTCATATTGAGCTCGTAAGCAGTCTTTCCACAGAAAGCTTTCTAAACGCATTCCAGCGTTTCATCTCAAGAAGAGGGAAATGCGCAACGATGATCTCAGACAATGCTACTAACTTTAAAGGCGCTCAAAATGAACTTCACGAATTGTATTCACTTTTCAAGGCTAATGCAAATCATATTATAGAAGCTGCTGCTAATCACGGTATCAAGTGGAGTTTCATACCACCAAATTGGAGGTTTGTGGGAAGCCGGAATAAAATCAGCGAAGTATCATTTACGTCGAATAGTGGGTAAGGCACATCTCACGTTTGAAGATTTTTATACCGTTTTAACAAACATTGAAGCCATCCTGAATTCTCGGCCGCTCATTCCGCTATCAGATGATCCTAGCACGCTATCATATTTGTCACCTGCACATTTTTTAATTGGTGAATCTCTAACCGCCATACTGGAACCTGACATAACAGATATATCTGAAAACCGTCTTTCAACATATCAACGCTTACAAGCACTTCGCCAACATTTTTGGAACCGCTGGTCGAGCGAATATTTGACTACGCTTCAGCAACGACACAAATGGAATCAATCGCGACCAAATATTCAAATCGGTTCACTTGTGTTGGTAAGAGAAGAAAATATTCCTCCGTTAAATTGGGTCACAGCTAGAGGCATGGAGCTTCATCCTGGAGCTGACGGACGCGTTCGAGTTGTCACCATCCGCACAACTTCAGTGTTGTGTTTTCGTGGAATGAAGGTTTCAATAAAAAATTAGGAACGTTATATTTGATCGAACACTAATTTATTTCTGACTTAAAACTAAAATCTGTTTGTACAGTTTTTACAAATTATATAATACAGATAATCATGTTACGCAACTAGTTTTATACCTTTTAACTATTACTTATCATAACACTTTCCCGGTTTTAAATAATTTTAAACTAACTTATAATTAAAAAATGTATACAATAATTTTACATTTTAAAATACATGATATTATTTTATATACAAGTTTATACATTATTTTTAAATGGATAAGCTAACCTGTCGGGTATCTTCTTCTTGCGCACGGAGCGTCTTAAAACGAATGGTTCATCCGTTAAGTCTGAATTTCGTTTTCTCTTGTTGGCTAGGCTTACCCTTTCAGGCAATTTCAAAAATGGAGGGAACGTGACTTTTAAATTTGGATATCTCAGCTGATTAGAATGCACTGTTCTTACATTACTATCTATTTTAATTAAATATAAATATTTGCTAAGTTGCTTTATAATAACAGCGGGTATCCATTTTATATAATTTTTAAAATGATTTCTATAAAAGACATTTTCTTCTTTTTTGAAATAAATACAATTATTTGGTTTATTATTTATATTATACTTTCGAATATTATCATCAACAATTTGTTTTTTATCAACTTTATTTTTTTCTTCAACTTTACTTGATTTAGGATTAATAGAGTTTAAAATTGTTTTTGGCTTATATGCAAAAAGTCTGTCGGCAGGTGACTGATATGTTACCGTTGACGGTGTGTTATTATAAGCCAACAACATTTTATTTAATTTGCTTCTGATAGACAAATTTCTATATTTTTCATCTAATAGATATTTTTTCAAATAGTTTTTTATTGTTTGTACTCCTCTCTCTGCAAGACCGTTTGACTGGGGGTGGTAAGGTGGACTCTTTGTAATTTTAATATTATTAGCTTCTCCGAATTTTTTAAATAACCATGAATTAAAAGGGGGACCGTTATCCGATACGATTTGATTTGGTAATCCAAAGTATGTGAATAAATATTGCAACTCTTCAACAACAGATTCTACATTTGATTTTCGCAATAATTTAACGTCAATAAATTTGCTGTATGAATCGACAACAATCAAGAATGTCTGATTTTGAAAATAAAAGAGATCTATATGTATACGATCAAATGGTTGATTAGATAACGCCCACTGAGAATTTACAATTTCTTTTTTTACGTTTTGAGTTTGGTCACAAATAATACAAGATTTAACATATTTTTCAATGTCCGTGTTCATAGTTTTCCACCGCATTATTCCTCTGGCAGACATTTTCATTCTAATTATACCTTCATGATTACTATGCAATAAATTTAAAACATTAATTTTACAATTATCTGGAATTATAATTCTATCACCAAAGAATAAACAATTATCTTGACAACTAATACTATTTCGTAATTTATAATAATATTTCAATGCATCATTTAATTTTGTGATATAAGGCCAACCCTCAGCTACATATTTTAATACTTTACTTAAAAACTTATCCTTTGCAATACCCTCTGCTATATTTTTAATGTCGATAGGTAATTCTGAATTTATTTGGAAAATATTTATAATCTAATTCAATGTCGGTTTCTTTATCTAATGGAAGTCTGGATAAGGCATCTACGTGTACCATTTCCTTGGCAGGTCGGTATTGAAATGTATATTCGTACATAGACAATATCACAGCCCAACGTTGAAGACGCGATGCTGCTATAACTGAGGTTCCCTTTTTAGGACTAAAAATTTATTTAAGAGCTTGCGAATCAGAACATAAAGTAAAATGATGACCATATATGTATTTATGAAACTGTTTGACGGCAAACACCACAGCTAGTGCTTCCCTATGAATTTGTGAATATTTTTGCTCAGCCTGTGTTAACGTGCTTGAGGCAAAAAGAACGGGTTTTTCTTTACCATCTACTATATGTGACAAAATTGCTCCTACGCCATAAGGACTTGCGTCTGCAGAAACCACAATAGGTTTATTTGGATCGTATATTTCGAGTAATTGATTATCAAGCAATAATTTTTTACTTTTAACGAAGGTTTCTTGACATTCGGGTGTCCAATTAAAATGAACATCCTTACGCAATAGATTATATAATTCTCTCAACGTACTGGACAAATTTGGCAAAAAACGATTGTAATAGTTTAAAAGACCTAAATAGGCTTGTAATTCGGTAATATTTTTAGGTACAGGTGCATTTATAACGGCTTCTACTTTTTGTTTTTGTGGACAAATGCCCTCTTCCGTTATGGTATGCCCTAGGAAATTTACAGATTGTTCAAAAAATTTACATTTATTAATATTTATAAGGACATTATGACTATTTAATCTTTCTAAGACAATTTCTAATTTCTTTTTACACTTTTCTAAGGTACTTTCCGCAATTATAATATCATCAAGATAACAAAATGTATTATCAATTCCGACTAAGATCTGGTCCATGACACTTTGAAATATTGAGGGTGCGCTAGCAATTCCAAAAGTTAATTTAGTAAACCTAAATAACCCACGATGAGTATTGATAGTCAAATATTCTTGTGAACTTTCAGATAACTCAAGTTGTTGATAGGCCCCGGACAGATCTAACGTACAATATACTTGACAATTTGCAAGACTGGCTAATACCTCATCAATTCGTGGCAAGGGGTAGTGTTGCATTTGAATATATCGATTAATAGTGACTTTACAGTCCACGCATAACCTGATTGAACCATTAGACTTAGGAACCACTACTACAGGACTCGCCCATTCACTAAATTGAACAGATTTTAATATGCCCAAAGTAATTAATCTATCTATTTCTGAACTGACTTTATCACGCATTTTAAACGGTACTGAATATGCCTTGTGAAAAATTGGTTTGGCTTCACTTTTTAAAACAATTTCAGCTTTAAACCCTTTAATTGACTTATTTGGACTCTCATTAATGACATTTGGAAATTTTTTTGAAATTATTTCTATTATTCGACCATAATCGTTAGAATTCTCGCTGACATTATTAAAAGTTAATACCTTTCTCCAACTTGGATATAATGTGTCTAACCATGCTCGACCCATTAACGGCTTGAATTGCTTGTTGCTGCTGATTACGAATAGTTCCAACCGGTACTGCTGCTCTCTTGGCTTCAACTGCACGTTGACGACTATCTTGCCCTCCGTTGTGATTTTTTCACCCGTGATCGACAGAAGTTTGGTTTTAGTTTCCAACAATTGATTACTAGAAAAATATTTCCAGTAAAGTTCCTTATCGATGACTGTTGCACATGCCCCGGAATCGACCTCCATACTCAATTCATGACCTTCGACTATAACCTTGACAATTACTGGCTCTTCCCACTCCATTGACTTTTCTGACATGACATTGACCGTTTTCATTTCCATATTAAGCTCTTCAATTTCTGTTGACAATTCTTTAATTCCTGAACGCGAATTATTATTACTTCTGTTTGGTTTTTCTTGACGTCTCGACGAATAACAGACTTTAGACGTATGACCGCTTTTTCCACATGTATGACAATTCCAATTCTTGGCTGGACATAATTCCTGACTATGATACCTTATTCCACATCTTCGACAGAGTTCTCTTGAACCATTTTGACCATCTCTTGAACTGTTCTGACTGTAGTACATTGACCTATTCTTTTGACTATTATTACTTTGTTTACTGACGACATTTTGTTGTAATGACTTTTCCTTAGACTCTTTTTCCGCCATTTCCCAGTTTATTGCTATCGAGCAAGCATTCTCAAATGTCAAACCCTTTTCTTTAAGCAACATTGACCTTAGACGACTATTTTTTACACCAAAGACAAAGCGATCTCTTAGTGCTTCGTTTAAAAACGCACCGAATTTACACGTTTGTGCTCTTGACTTCAATTCAATTATGTAATCCGAAATTGACTGACCGTCCTTTTGATCTTCCTTATGAAACTTGTATCGTTCTGGAATTTCATTTATTTCTGGCGAAAAATGCTTTTGTAAAATTTTTATCAATTCGTTGAACGTTTTCTTGTTAGGTTCTTCAGGATAAACTAGTTTTTTCAACACAGAATATGTTTCTTGACCAATGAAGGTTAACAGTGACGCAACTTTTTTTTGATCATTGACATCATTTAAAATGAAAAATTGCTGTAGTCTTTCTGCATACTCCGTAAAATCATCGCCTGGTACAAATGCATTTAATGTTCCCAACATTTTTTTTTTTCAATATAAAAATAAACGCACACTTTCCAATTTAAAATCCTCGTCGCCAAAATTCTGTTGTGTTTTCGTGGAATGAAGGTTTCAATAAAAAATTAGGAACGTTATATTTGATCGAACACTAATTTATTTCTGACTTAAAACTAAAATCTGTTTGTACAGTTTTTACAAATTATATAATACAGATAATCATGTTACGCAACTAGTTTTATACCTTTTAACTATTACTTATCATAACATTCAGGAATTTTCAAGAGACCGATCACCAAATTATGTCTTTTACCAATCGAGTAATTGTTGAAAATTACATTTGTCAAGGCGGGCGGTGTGTTCAAGATACATCTCATTTATTTATTTATTTTCATAATTAATACTAATATTATTGTACTATAGTTTACAGCACAACTGGTTAGTACGCTTAAAATTGAATTTCAATAAATTGCATAATTTGCTGTTCTTTTTACGTAACTAGCCAATTGTACTGCATTCCTTTCTATAAAAATTTTGTTTTTGCAGCATTCAAAATTATCATTCAATTATTCAAATTAAAACAGAACGCATCGCATCGCATAAAATATCATAAATTATTAGTGTATTTGCCATAAGGCAACATACACTATTGGCGTCGGTCGGATGGCGGGACCTAGGGGTCGGACCAAAATTTCTCGCCGTTTCATAACCTCCTAAACACGTTGGCACCATTTTTAAAAATGTTTATATATATATGTATATATATATATATTTATATATATATATATATATATATATATGTGTGCGGGCAATAACTTTCGAAAGAGTTAATTGATTTTAATGAAATTTGGCCCACGTGTTGAAATCCATCACCGCAAGAAGCCTATTTAAAATGGGCGTAATCGGGTCATTTTAAGGGTAGTTTTTAGGGGTTGAAAATAGTTTTTGGGCCCCAAAACACCGAAAAAATTCTCCGATTCGTTTTAAAATTGAAATTTAACCCTCTGGTAATAATTAAAATGTGTCCCTAAAATTTTAATAAAATTGGCCGGACAGGACCGGATTTACAAATTTTATGAAAACACTATTTTGCAGATAGGGAATTTTTTACTGAAAGGTGTATATTATTTGGTATATAGGTTCGATTGATAATGACAGTGCAATTAAGAAAAAAAAATGTTATTTTAAGGGGTGTATTAAGGAGTAAAACTTTTTATTTTGCCCAAAAACCGACTTAAGTTCGCATAATAAAGCCACACTGCCTGTATATCAAATACACTATATTGTCGGCAGGGTTTTGGCACTGCGACCCGGGTTTTTTTCTTTATTTTACAATTACATTATTTTTGTTTTTTCTAAATTTTTGTTAAGAGTTTATTTTTGTTTAAATAAAAGTTATAAAAAAAAAACCCGGATCGCAGTGCCAAAACCCTGCCGACAATATAGTGTATTTGATAATATAGGCAGTGTGGCTTTATTATGCACACTTAAGTTGGTTTTTGGGCAAAATAAAAAATTTGACTCCTTAATACACCCCTTAAAATAACATTTTATTTTTCTTAACTGCAATATTATTATCCATCTAACGTCTACACCGAATTAAATACAGCCTTCAATAAATAAGTCACTATTTACAAATTAGTGTTGGGCCGTTTTTTTTTAAATTTTAGGGACACTTTTTAAATACTACTAAAGTGTTAAATGTCAATTTTGAAACGATTCTGAGAACTTTTTCGGTATTTTAGGGCCCAAAAACATTTTTCAACCCCTAAAAACTACCCTTAAAATGGCTCGATTACGCCCATTTTAAATAGGCTTCTTGCGGTGATGGATTTCAATACGTGGGCCAAATTTCGTTAAAATCAATTAGCTCTTTCGAAAGTTATTGCCCGCACACATATATATATACGTATATATATATATATACGTATATATATATATATATAAATATATATATACATATATATATAAACATTTTCAAAAATGGTGCCAAAGTGTTTAGGAGGTTATGAAACGTCGAGAAATTTTGGTCCGACCCTTAGGTCCCGCCATCCGACCGACGCCAATAGTGTATGTTGCCATATGGCAAATACACTAAATTAGTAGTCGCATTGTTCTTTCCTGAACAGATATGATAAAAAAGTATTTAACAATAAATGTTACAAAATTAAACAAAAAAAATCTTATTGTCGGTTTTGTTTTTCTTATGCCTATTATCTGCGACAATATTAATCGTTTACGCCGCAACGGAAGCTCTTAAAAGGAATAATTTTTCCCGTTTTTTCCATTGATGCTCCTCTCCTATTGGTCGTAGCGTGATATTTTATGGCTTATAGCATTTCTCGATAAATGAACTATCCAACACAAAAACCATTTTTCAATTCGAACCAGCTGTTCCTGAGATTAGCACGTTCAACCAAACAAATAAACAAACTTTTCAGCTTTATAATATTATTATTGGTAACAATTTCGACCCGTACTTCTACCATATCGACCCGCTCTTCCACCGTATTTGGTGCATTTATATTTTAAATGTTAAGGTTTGTATTTATCTCAAGACTGTTAAACAGCTTTACTGTATATTATTGCAATAGTCTCATGAGATATGTATCGAGTTAATACATGATTTTCTCGCTACCTTCGTTCGGCCGAGTTAAAATGGAAAAAACAACAGTTTGTCGAAAACCGATCACGTTTTGTTATTCTTCAATTACTTTACACTTCCCGATTTAAGTACAGTATCTAATACATAAAAATAATGTTTTTTTTTATTGTTCGTGTTCTATGCATGTCTATACCGTTCATCCATGAAACTTTGGTGAGTTGTTGTGCGCTCGTCCACGTAGGTTTCCTACTTTAAGAAAATCATAGTGTATAAACATTGTGGTACTGTAATACGGTGGAGCCGAAGACCCCATTACTGTTGTCGTTATCGAGCGGGGCAAAGCCCGGCGAAAGCAAAATGTGATTGTAATATGGTGGAGCCTAAGACTCCACAGCTGTTGTCGCTGCCAGGTTTCATCTCAATCGTGATGAAACCACGGGTGGTAGCTGGTAGTAAACTATACAAATTTGGAACTGTGTGTATATGTCGTAGCCAAACTGTAAATATAACCGCTTTACAAAACAGCCAATTGCTTAATAAAATAGCGTTGTTTTGTAAAACCACAGCCAGATTATCATTTTATTGTATTTCAAAATGTAACTGTCGACGTTTAATAGTATTTTAAAGTGGTGGAAATGTCAGCTTCTGTATAAAACTATTAACTAGATATGCACTAAAATGTTAGATTTAAAAACGAAAACATGAATTTTGCGATCGAAATATTTTTTGACAATTATAACATTTAATAAAAAACATTTTTTTAAAACACCTATACTACGGATACGCAAACACTGGACTGCAGTAACCCGCAGTCTGATAATTATTATTTGTCTGTGTTTATGTTTGACAGCTAGAATATAACAGCGCCGCGTTTCTGGATGCTGAGGCCAGAGGCATACTCTATGCGATGCCGGGCGATAAACAACCATTTAGCGGATTGCGACATGGTCAGAACGTCACTTATGTCGCTTACGATGCAGGCAGCGAATGCGGACGTCCGGACACTCTGGAAGAGTGGTTCGTTGAACGGTTCAATCATCTTCCAGCCTCAGATGGCTTGGTGCTCACAGATACTTGGGCGGCGAATGATAACCGTGATGTGCGGGCCGGTAATTGGTCAATTTATTTTCCTTATTTGACAAAGGTCAGTTTATTTCATTTACAAGCTTTATATGTAAAATTCATGTAGTCAAAATTTACAGTGTGTAGTTGTTTTTAATAAACATTTTTTTTTTGATTTAGAAACAACTAAAAAAATTTTATGTAAAGAGTAAAGTTTGTAATTTTTCCAAATTTGAATTTGAAATTATTATTATTATCAAAGTGATTTTAAAATGTGTTGATTTGAGAAAAAGATGAAAGGCATAGTATAAATTTTAATATTTTTTACACCTCACGTATTTTAAATTTTCGTTCACAAAATCGATCACTTTTTATGAATAAATAATTTATAAAAATCGACAGTCAAATTATGTTTTTGTATATCAAAGTTAACGTCTGTGTTAATTGTTCATATTTTTTTTCAAAAACTGTTGGATGCCCTTTCTTAGCCTTATTAGTAATTTCAAAGCGTAATAAAACCAGTGGGTGAGTGCATTTTTGTACGGGCGTTCGAAGCTGTACTTCTTTGGCGTAATTAAAAATTAAAAATAATTTTTTCAAATGAAATCTTCAAAAAATGTAAGAAAAATACTCATAAAAATTAATCTCAAATATTTGAAAGCGCTTTTAAAACTTTATTTTGGTTTTTACTTTTATAATCAATACGTTGAGTTACCAAAACACGATTTTATAAATTCCGCTGGACGATACTTGAAACGACTATTGGTTGTAATCAAATGATATAGTCGTCTAGTATATTATATAGCTTCCAGATGACAGATAATGCATTGATTTCGTCCATCTGACATTTCAACCTGAGTCTCCTGTGGCTAAATTCATACAGTCGAATTTTCGTTAGCAAGGTTAACTTCATACCGTAGAATTTTCGTTAACTGTGCGCGCGCAACTTCCGCTGCCTGCTAAAATTTTACTCTCAACGCACTTCAATAATCCGTCTCGTTCGGAGTTCACTGAACCTGAAACATGGTTTGGATAAGAGACTAGATAAAAAACAAATCACTAAAAGGTGGCATAATGGCGACAGAAATTAGATATTTAGTTACTTCAATTAACTTCATTTGCATTGTAACACTAAAGTTCCTCACAAACACATACATCCATTACACATCACATTCACACAACCCAAACATATGCACATTTACACGTTAGACACATAACACAGACATACTGTATATTTCCCCCTCGACACAGAGCTCGCTCTAGTGGAGGGACGTATCGTTGTATATTTTAGTTGTTGTATAATATGATGTGCAATATATAGGGTTTAATAAATAAAAAACCCGGGTCGCAGTGCCAAAACCCTGCCGACAATATAGTGTATTTGCTTTTACAGGCAGTGTGGCTTTATTATGCACACATTTTTTTTTCTTAATGGCAATACTATTATCAATCGAACCTCTATACCAAATTATATACAACTTTTAGTAAATAATTCACTATCTGCATACTAGTGTTTTCATAAAATTTGTAAGTCCGGTCCTGTCGGGCCGATTTTATTAAAATTTTAGGGACAATTTTTAAATACTACTAAAGGCTTAAATGTCAATTTTGAAACGATTCTGAGAATTTTTTCGGTATTTTAGGGCCCAAAAACATTTTTCAATCCCTAAAAACTACCCTTAAAATACCCTGATTACGCCCATTTTAAATAGGCTTCTTGCGGTGATGGATTTCAACACGTGGGCCAAATTTCGTTAAAATCAATTAACTCTTTCGAAAGTTATTGCCCGCACACATATATATATATATATATATATATATATATATATATATATATATATATATATATACTTGAATACTTGAACCTTTATCCAGAAAGGCGACAGCCTTATTCAATAACTTTTAGGAACTTAAATAGAAATTTAAAGGTATACGGTTCATTTTTAAAGAAAAAAGGCAACATTCAACACTGTGAAGAAGAATTAGGTTTAGCAAACGTTGAAATTAATGGAGAAAAGTTCCTAAAAGTTATTGAATAAGGCTGTCGCCTTTCTGGATAAAGGTTCAAGTATTCTGCTTGAGCCCACGTGGTATTATTGTTACGCTGAATGTATGCGCAAAAATAGCCTGTTTCTCCAAATTTGAGAATGCTTGAGCCATCTTAGAGAGTAAATCAAACAAAATGAATTAGCAAAACTGTAGCGATCGCTCGACAGATTGTTAATCTGTCGATATGTATTTGTTTCAACAAATTTCGTTTTACACGGCACACTTTGATAACGCCAAAAAGCTATTTTTGTCAGTTTTGTAGCTTCTGATTGGTTTAGATATAGGATGTGCTATGTCAAATAATTCAGAAAAATAAGTAGAATTCGAATATCTGAAAATCAAAAATGCCGTCCATAAGAAAAACCAAAGTTCATGTCAATATCTCATTATGTAGTGGAAATAAAAAAATTAAACCTACGCCACTGAAAAGACCTTAAAAAGTTATCAAAAAATGGTTAATGAAATTTTCAAATATCTTCATAAATAAAAAAGTTATGGCCAGTTTTCATAAATGACAATTTTCACTATTTTCTGAATAAATTCATAGGGTGTCAAAATTCAATTGTTTTTTCGACGGGATGTTAATGAGCCCAATTTTCTGCACTACTTTGCCCATTTAACCGACTTTCTATCTCCACTAATAACAAAGTTACCCATGTTAGCCAACGTTCGGTGAGACACCCTGTATATACATATACACACATATATATATATATATATATATATATATATATATATATATATATATATATATATATATATATATATATATATATATATATATATATATATATATACATTTTCAAAAATGATGCCAAGTTGCTTAGAATGATATGAAACGCCGAGAAATTTTGGTCCGACCCCTAGGTCCCCCCATCCGACCGATGCCAATAGTGTATGTTGCCATATGGCAAATACACTAATAAATAAGTGCAGTGGCTTTGTAAACAGCTTTGTTTATTTTTATAGGAATTAAACGATTCAATATCAACAACAATTCCATACGACGCTCACGTCACAGGTTTCGACAACTGCCGCCATATTGAGACGCACAGTTTATACATGGTTAATTTCACGCGTCTCACGTATGCACGGTATCAGATAAGACGTGAAGATCGCGCGACAGAACCGGACGCGTTTGTCCTATCTGCGGTTAACCGCGCGGCAGATGGCATCGCTCATGGTGCGCATGTACAAACCGTGAACACATCTTGGCAAGTCTATAAACAATCGTTAGTGAAAACTGTAGCTCATTCTATGTTTGGCAGCCCAATGTTCAGTGTACCTGTGTGTGGAAGTGAAGCTAATTTTGACGCACATTTGCATGAAGAGCTATGTATCCGGTGTGTATTTAGTTTTAACGCATGTTGAAAAAAATAACGTAACTTTTTTATAATGAAACGTATATCTTAATTTACACTGTTTATACAGTGCAGGCCTTATGAAACCGCTATTTTTTAATAGGTAAATAAAACGCGCTTAGCAACTTAGGCTATATGCACGTGAGTAAGAAATCGCTATAAAATGTTTAGTGAAAAGTCATACTTATATCTCCAAAAATATTTTCTTTATACCCGGTTGAAGTACGTACTTTCAGCTTCGATTTTAAGGCAGACAGTCTAACATTTATGCTCTGCTGGAAGTACTCGCACACCATCTATAACAGCGGGACGATAGAGTTTTTTGTTTATACCCGGTAAGTAAACTAGAGAAAGACAAAAAAAAATACTGTGTTGTGAATATCTGAAAAATCGCAGAAATTAGGAACAAATATTAAGCATGACCGCGTAACAAGCTGCCTTTTGGAACGCGGTTGTATTTTTTATGATTATCATTAACATTTTTGATAATAAACGCGCTTTAGACCGGATATAAAGAAAAATAGTATACACCACACGGGCAGAAGATTGATTATTTTTATATTTTATTTTATAAGTTACTTTTATAAATTATATAATTATATTGTATTAGCTACCTTTTTTTTACCTTATAATTTACTAAAATTTGGATAACTGAACAGCAAATTTTCCATTTCAATATCGACCTTTTTAATCCTGACCCTGCCATCTATATTGTAACGTTAAAAATCGATTAGGAAAGAATTTTTGGAATCGGTTCAGTAGTTCTAGAGATTATCCTCTACAATGAAATAAAAAAAACATACAACCTAAATTTTACCTTTCAGTATAAGTAACAGTATAGATTTGCACTAAGTACAAAAAAATGGATCATTTGAAATTATCATTTGGGTCGCCTAGTGACCCGTGAATCATAGGTTACCGACGCCTGCTTTAACCTATTATGCCTTTTTCAGATGGTACATAACAGCTTCATCATTATCACTGGTTCGTGTGTCATCAGTAAAGCCGTTGCGGGATCCCCTAAATCTACCGACTAAATATTCTCAAAATGCGGTTTTATTGGCTTTGCGTAAACGTTATACACTTATGCCGTACATGTACACCATTCTGCAAACTGCACAGCCTGCACCACCATTGGTTAGACCCATTTGGTATGTTTTTTAAGGATTTAATTTACCTTGATACCATCTTTTTTTCAATTATTATATCGTGTAGACAAAATATTGCTAAGTATTGCAAAGTATTGCTATTTAAAACTTTCTCACATGTTATTATTTTTTAGTATTCCATGGGTTCCGAAACTATTACTGATAAAAAATTGTTGATATTACTGAAATATTTACTTCTTATTTCTTATTTATTCTTTACGCTACTTAAGTATGGTTTGAGAGGAAATTTTTAGATGTATTTTTGTAGTCTAAAATTATAAAAATAAATTAAAAAAAACTATTTCTTTCTATAACAAAAGATTTTCCCAAGAACAATCGTTTTTCTGAAATTGTATGAAAGCTAAAATGCGCCCTTACATCATATTTTCACTAACGCTTATATTATACCGGGTGTCTCAGAAATTGCGGAGAATCATTGTTGGGATCGAAAGAGAAAAATATTCTGAGTCCAAAAATCCATGTTTGGAATTTTTTGATAACGTAGTTAATTAGTAATTAATTAATGAAAGTGACCAATCAGGAGCGTGCTACAGAAGAGAGTGTCGTCGGCTGATTTATTTCGGTTAATTACTAAAAAATAATTATAATTATTGAAATAAAAAACCGATGGACTCAGACGAACCGAAAGAGTGCCGTCAGCTGATTTATTTTTCTCAAGAAACTTCTGTATTTTTATTCTTCCGTTCTCCTTGTTTCCTAATTGTTGCCATTATTTCGACTCGCTTGTTTTTGCCCCTACTGCCTCCCCACTCACTTTTTATTCTTCTGTAGCGCGCTTCTGATTGGTCACTTTCATTAATTAATTACTAATTAACTACGTTATCAAAAAATTCCAAACATGGATTTTTGGGCTCAGAATATTTTATTCTTTCGGTCCCTACAAATGGGTGCGCGATTTCTGAGACACCCGGTATAGATATGTCGTCATGTATTCGTAGATGATAAACGTGTTTTCAAGGAATAAAATAACCGGAAAGCTTTATTCTATTTTCTTCTTTACTTTCTCGACTTGTCACTGAAAGTAGGAAATAATTCTATTGTAGGTATGAGTTTCCGGACGATAAGCAAGCGTTCCATCTCGATGAGCAATACATGTTGGGTGATGCTTTACTTGTTGCTCAGTATACAGCACCGCACACTGAATCCATAATGTTGTATTTACCCTCAAATGTCACCTGGTATGAGTATTGGGCCGGTCAAACTCAGCTGGAGAATGGTTGGCTGCGAAGATACACGCTCGACACAGACTGGATAATGTACATTGCCGGCGGACATATTATTCCAACGCATAATGTAAGGGGAAAAAAGTTTTAAGATTGCTGTTCATTAGTTGTTCCTTAATCATCCACGTTGCTAAAAAAATTGAAAATTTTCAAAAATTGGGAAGTTATTGGTTTCACCTCGATTTTCGAAATTCGAGTTTTCGTCAGATCTCAACGTATTGAGCACATAGGAAGCTATTCTGACCATTTCCATGATGGTGTCCGTATGTCTGTATGTGTGTGGGTGTGTGTTTGTAAACCCCTTATAACTTGAACGAATGGACCGATCGAAACGCGGCTTACGCCATCTGAAAGAGTCTTGTTGAACTTAGATTTTCTGAGAATTGGAACTGATTAGGCCCGTTAGATTGTGATAAAATCTCAAAAATAACATTTTTTGGACAACATTTTTTTTAAAAATATTTTGAAATATCTTCGAAACTACTGTACCGATTAATTTCAAAATCTAATCAGTTCTATTCCTCATAAAACAACGTCAACTGTCGTAAACCGCATCAATTCGTTCGAGAGTAATCGTATGAGAAAAATAAAAAAAAACGTTTTTTCACAATATCTTCTCAAATTTTTGTTAGATTGATTTTTTGTAAAAGTTTATTTTTTTATGCTTGAAAAACTGCTTCGATTGCCGTAAACAGTATCTCCATCGGTAGATTCGTTCGAGAGATATCGTTGATGAGAAGTTTCCAAAAAAGTGTGTTTTCAAGATATCCAAATTTTTGTCAGATTCATTTTCTTTATTATAGATTACTTTTTTGCGCTTGAAAAACTGTGTAAAATGCCGCAAAGCTAATTAAAATCGATTGATTTTTTCGAGAGATATCATTTACGAACTATTTCCATGAAAGTGTTTTTTTTTTATAACTTTTCACAAACACCGTAGGTAAACCACATCTAAATAGATCGAAACTAGCGGGAAGATCCACGGATGCCCTGCAGGGTTAACCGTTTTTCAGATTTTTATTTCAAGCATTATTTTGAATGTATGTCCATACAAAAATTGATATTTGAACATTTTCCGCTGAGATTATTGAAGTAAAATTTCTTTAGACGCTATAGTAGAGGGTTCCTCAAATATTTTTCGCGTGGAAGTTATAAATCATTTCAGATGGAAGCTACAAAACTATTTCGAGTTTCTCGGTGAGGTTTTTATCTCGTGGACTCTTTTGTGATAACATTAGTCTCGCATTCAGAAACTTAGGTACCTGACAAGCATGTTTTGATTAATTTTTATACTATGTGATACCATATTATAGGGTTGCCATCTCTAAAATTTGGCTACCAGGACAAGACGCGTGAAAACCCCGGATTTTAGAGCCCAGAACCCGGACATGTCAACAAGTTTTTGTAAACATTGTCAGTGTAATAAAAAACAGTTGAAAATGCCATAAAACACTTTTTTAATTATTTTTAGACCTTAAAATTAAATTTCGTCATCTTTTATCATCATTTTAAATGTACCTAACAAAACAGAATCTTATTACAGTTTGTTACAAATTGTTCTAATAGTTAGTTAGAATTTTTTATTCATAAAATAAAGCACAAATTATTAATATACTCTGTTATGAAAACAAAACCTTATTAGAATATTAAACCTAACAAAGTTCAATTACGACAATTAAGACTTTAAATTTTTAAACCCGGACTACAAATGAAGCCCCGCCCGGACGCTCCTCAGATGCCCTCTAAACTAGGACAAATCCGGGGAAACCCGGACGGATGGCAACCCTACCATATTATATAACTATGCAAAAGAATAGCGAATATCATAATATTTAATACTAGCCGTTACCCGCGTCACTGCAAGCGCTAACATATATTCTATTTTTAACCGACTTCAAAAAAAAGGAGGTTCTCAATTCGTCGGAATCTTTTTTTTAAATTTTTTAAAATTTTTTTTTTATTTTTTATGTATGTTCCCCGATTACTCGCAGACGCCTGAACCGATTTGGAAAACTCTTTTTTTATTTGAAAGGGTATACATCCCAGGTGGTCCCATATAGTTTTTATTAAAATCGGTTCATTCGTTTTTAAATGACGTCAAAAAACATACTTTTTAATGTATGCTACCTCATATCTCCAACATTTGTAAAGCGATTATGATGATTCTTTTCTTATTTAATAGGGTACATCTTCAGGGTGATCTCACATAAATTTTACTTAAATTGGTTCAGTAGTTTTTAAAAATGTGCAAAATCAAATCCACCACTAAAAATAAAAAATAAAAAAACTTAAAAAAAAATATTAACCTCCTTCAAAAAAATCACTAAAAAGATGAAAATAATGAAATTTTGAGGTCGGAGCTAATTTCATTACAAAAAAAATCACATCAAATTTTGAGGTCGGCGCCTATTTAATAAAAATAGATAGGTAATTAAAAGTTTTTGTAATGAAATTAGCTCCGACCTCAAAATTTCATTATTTTCATCTTTTTAGTGATTTTTTGAAGGAGGTTAATATATTTTTTTTAAGTTTTTTTATCTTTATTATATTATGTCAAAATGTCAATATTTTTGAAGATGGCCGTAGCCGGTTGCTATAGTAAAACAGATATGTAAATCTAGACTAATATGGTTCTTTCTGCTTGTTTGTTGCAGATAAAAGATGTAGACAAAACAGCAGAAGTCACTAGACTTAAGCCTTTGACTTTGAACGTAGCCCTAGAGTGCAACAAAACATCGTATTGTGTGGCTAATGGAAAGTTATACATTAGTCGAGATGATGATGGTGCTCCTGTATTCCTGAACTTTCAGGCCGATAACAAAGGATTTAATATAACGAATATCGATAAGAGTAAGCGAATGCTATGTGATTCTAATAAAACTATTGGTAGTGAACTAAAACAAGTGAAAGTGTATGGGATCGATGAACTTGAAGCCAAATTTATGAATGTAAATATTGATTTATGTCTTTTAAATGGAGATGTTCATTCTGTAGAATATGACTTTAATTAAGAATTAGTTGCAATATTACCCCTTGACAAAAATAATAATGTAAATTTTATTCCTATTTGTAAATATTTAAACATTATTATGCCTATTTTATAACAATTAGATTTAATACAAATAATGTTGAGAAAAAAAATATAGTTTTCCTTTTTTTCATTTTTCTTACAATAAGGTTCAGAAACGCAAAGATTAAGTAATGAATGAAACGCATAAAAAATAATATTAAACAGTACTGTTATAAGTTTCATAAAAAAGGGCGTATTTGTCGTTTTGAATTATTGTTGTCTTCTATTACGTCGAAAATAGAAAACGATAATCTAAACTTTTAGACCAATAAGTTCTGATATACAATTTATCGGAAACACACACAACTGGCATTTTAATATATGCTACTTCATACCATCCGTTCCAACATAAAATGGCAGCATATAATAATTTTTCCTCACTACAATAATTATCAAATACCATAGGTACTCCATTGTAGCCATGTGAAACCTAAAGTAATTGTTACTGGGAACATGCACATATAAATACGATCGTTCTTCACACACAGGTAAGTTAATTGGATCGTTAAATAATATTGTTATACGGTACTTTTTATTTATTTAATTTTTTTGTATAAAATGAACAATATTTAATACAGTTAGATCGGCCTAATTGAAAAATGTTAAATAAGATATGATAAGAAATCTATAGACATGTTAGTTTACAAAGTTGCGATTATCAATGAGGTAAATGCATCAATCCTAAATTAAAACTAGCATTATCTGGAATCATCTTAAGATAGTTCAGATTGTTTACATATGTTTAATCTGGAATTTTTAATTATTTATCGATTTAAAAAAACTTCTTTCTGTTTTTAAATATTCTTTGTGATCAGGGCCGGATTTATATTTTTTGAGGCTTAGGACTTATTGAAGTCCAGCGGCGGCTCATTTCTTATTAGATTAATACTTTTTAAATTAGGGTTAAAAATCAATTTTTAATAACATCAAAATCAGACCTCACCAATACTATAAATTTGCCCGAAATATTGTAAAAGTTTACTCAAAAAATAGACAAATCTCATCCAAAGATATGTTAAAAGTTACCCAAAACTTTATCAAAATTTACCCAGAAAATTGTGAAATCTCATTAAAGAATAGTTAAAATTCAACCAAAAAAATTGCCAAAATTCACTGAAAAAATATCAAAAGTCATCCCAAAAATGTCAAAATTCACCCAAGAAATTGTCTTATTTATTAAGACTATGATATAATATACAATAAAGTCTTAATTAAAGAAAAGACGAAACGTTGCAATCAATGAGTGTTTAAATTGATTTATTTTCATTATTCCAATTACCCGTGATACTGTTTTCTATTATAACATATATCTGGAATTGAACTTTAAAGATGAATATTAAAAATGTTTGATGATAAATCCATTTTTGTGGCACTTGAGAGCTTAGGACTTCTAAGCTTTATTAGTCCTTATGTAGTTCCGCCCCTGTTTGTGATACTATTATTATTAAATATTTTTTTATTCAAAAATGCAGAGACCCAATTACATTTTTGTTTTGCAGTCGTAGTATTTGAAAAAATACTCCAGTCTTCATCGTTAATGTAAATACTTGAAATCGATTTCAATATTTTCTTAGTGTAGTCTTGGTAGTGTGCAGTGTTAACAGTTATGATTGATGTGAACGTGAAGTTTCCAAGAATTCTCTTCACGTTAATACACATTTTTCAATATCGGAAGATACTTCCGACCAATATTTATATGGCTTGACGAGCTTTTTCCTTGGTGAAAACAATCTCTTGATGGATTTATGCAGTATTTAAACTGTCGACGCAATACTTGTAGAATGACAACTCGTCATCCGAACGATATGTATTTATTGACGTGAAGTTTGTTTCCAAGTATTCGCTGCAAGTTAATACACATTTTTTAAAATTGTGAGATACCTTCAACCAGTATTTATATGGCTTAACGAGCTTTTTCCTGGGTGAAAACAATATCTTGATTCAGTATTTAAACTGGGGACGCAATATTTGTGAAATGGCGAATCGTTGTCGATAAAACGGTATGCATTTATTTCCGTAAATTTAATTTCTATAAGTAATTTATGACAATATCGCTGAACATTGACAAAAGCTAATACTTCTAAAAGAATTTTTTTTTATTTATTAATTTAATAACGATATTTGTGCAACATATTGATAAATATAGTGCTGTGGACTATTATAAACAGATATAATTGCCTGTGTTAGGACTGATAGTGCAGGGTTACCAGACGTCCGCTTGTCCGCTTTTTGTACCCAAATGTCCGCTTTTTTCTCTGTCAGACCGATACTACAGTAAATTTAATATAAAGCAAACCCCGATAATCCAGAATAGTGCGCAAAGGTTTTAAATTTAACACAAATAAATCAATTTACAAAAAAACAATGTGGGCAATGTGGTACCTACTGGGACTACTGGGAGCAGAGCAAGCAGACTTTGGAAATAATTTCTCTCCATTTCGATATATTCATGTATCTCATACCTATCGTTAATCGCTATCGACCCTGTTGTATATCGACCAATATCGACTTTGTATATGCGTATCAGTTATCAGTCTGCAGTCAGCTGATATTGCAAATTGGAATTTATCAAAATTGTTCTCCATCCCAGCGTATTGTTTCTGGACTTAAAGAAAGAGGATTCTGAATTTTTTGACCAGTCGAGCAATGATAAGATCTGTGCTTTTTTGCTGTAAATAAAAATGTTGCGTCGTGCAGTGAAATATTAAAAATTGCTAAATTTTTCTTCGCCATTCCCGCTTCTAATGCAACAGTCGAACGCATTTTTTCACTAATAGAATCTGATGAGCGAAATCGATTGTCTGTATCGACCATGCGTGACATAATTACAGTCCAATTTAATTTGAAAAACTTCGAATGTAAAGATTTCAAAAAGTATTTAGAGCGTCCTGAAACCCAATATTTATTAAAAAAAATTGGAGAGTCGGACAAATATGTTAATAAGTAAAACAAATGAATAATTCTCTTCAGAAAATTTTTTTAATTAAAATTTTTTTTTTCATTTTTGAAAATATTTCTTGATTTCCTTTTTCATGATTTTATTGGGGGAAGGGTGGGGGATTGTGGAATGTCCGCTTTTTTTACTCGGACCATCTGGTAACCCTATGATAGTGTAAAACTGAAACATCATCGTATGATATTTTTACATATTGAATTATACTAATTACTGTTGTAGTAAATATTAAGGATTTTGTGTTATACAGGGTGTCCCATAAGTCGACGTCCAAACGAAGTGAGGTGATGGGGGAGGTCATTTCCTATCAAAATAACCATAAATGTGGTTATCCAATTGTTTACGGTTCGAAAGTTATTTCAATTTTTGTATTTTTCTCTGAAATCGTGTAGTGCTTATACTAAAAAATTAATTTAAAAAAATCTATGAGTTGTTTGGTTGATTTTTTTTTTAATAGGATCCTGAAGGGTCTGCCTTTCCAAAGAAAATAATTTTCATGATCTCTGTTATCATCTGTCAAATAAAAAAAATGGTTTTGTAAACACTTTTCGGTGGCAAGAAAAATATATTTGATTTTAAATTCACGTTGACAGAAAAAAAGTGTCATAAAAAAAATTGACCAATTATCAGAAAAACTTGTCCATTTAATAGAGATTCTAACGCGGTATAGTACAACTCGTTATTCATGACAGTTTTTTTTATAACAATTTTTTTACATGCAAGTCGTGTTTGTTAAAAAATACATTTTCGAAAATTTCAAAATCTAAGTTGGCTGGTCTAACACAAATGAACCAAATTTTATTTAAAGTTACAACAAATGTTCGAAATTAGTCGAAACGCCCGTTCGTTATTTTGTATTGTATTGGTCGCAATTCTTATTTTTTGCCGCAGCTGATGTTCGTTTTGGTTTTCTGTCGCGTAGACCAGTTCTTTGAAATAACCCCATAAAAAGAAGTCTAGGGGGTTCAGGTCAGGTGACCGCGGTGGCCACTGGATGGTTCCTTCCCTTCCAATCCAGCGATTTGTGTATTCGGTGTTGAGGTATCGTCTCACTACTAGAGCGTAGTGACAAGGAGCCCCATCGTGCTGCAACCACATGTTTCGGCGTGTTTCTAGCGACACGTGTTCCAGTAAGCCGCCCAAATCATTTTGCAAAAAATAAAGATATTCATCGCCCCCGATCCTTCTGGGTAGCTCAAGGGGCCCAATCATTTTACCTTCAACAATTCCCGCCCACATGTTGACCCCAAACTTATGTTGAAAATGGTCGTTTCTTATAGCTCTAGAGTTTACATAATCCCAAGAGTAAAAATTATGGACGTTGAATACTCCCGTCCTTCGAAAGCTCGATTCGTCACCCCACAAAATGTTATTAAAAAACTGAGGGTCTTCCCTGTTCCGACGTAGCATTTCTCGGCAAAATTGCACATTTTTGTTATAATCAGCGGGTAAAAGTGCTTGCACACGTTGCACATGGTATGGATGTAACTGATCCCTTTTTAAAATACGGTGCACTGTGGACCTCGAAACTCCCGAACGTCTTGACAAACGACGAACATTTGTAGATGGGTCCTCTGTCACCATTCCAATTATTTCATCTTCGTCGATGTCAAGTCTAGGTCTTCCAGCTCTTTGCTCATTCCCAGGGATTTCACCTTCTATGTACCGCCGATGTATACTTTGGAACACCCTGTGGTCAGGATAGTGTTCTTGGTTGGGATATCGTGCCCGATATTCTCTTGCAGCAGCCCGAGCATTCTCGTCACAAAACCCGTAGACATAGTGCATTTCTGCATACTCCCGATAGGAATAAACCATTTTGATGCGTCCAACTTGAAGAGAGTCCAAATCACAAACAGGATCGAAGTTCAAATTAACAAGCGCAGGTCCAAATAACAAAGTACAAAATGAAAAGTCAAGTCGGAGGTTTACTAGTAATAAAACGAATAGCGAGCATACATTAGAAGTAGTGAATGAAAGAGGAACGTATTAATTTGTTTAAGTCGTTCCAGCCAACTTAGATTTTGAAATTTTCGAAAATGTATTTTTTAACAAACACGACTTGCATGTAAAAAAATTGTTATAAAAAAAACTGTCATGAATAACGAGTTGTACTATACCGCGTTAGAATCTCTATTAAATGGACAAGTTTTTCTGATAATTGGTCAATTTTTTTTATGACACTTTTTTTCTGTCAACGTGAATTTAAAATCAAATATATTTTTCTTCCCACCGAAAAGTGTTTACAAAACCATTTTTTTTATTTGACAGATGATAACAGAGCTCATGAAAATTATTTTTTTTGGAAAGGCAGACCCTTCAGGATCCTATTAAAAAAAAAATCAACCAAACAACTCATAGATTTTTTTAAAATTAATTTTTTAGTATAAGCACTACACGATTTCAGAGAAAAATACAAAAATTGAAATAACTTTCGAACCGTAAACAATTGGATAACCACATTTATGGTTATTTTGATAGGAAATGACCTCCCCCATCACCTCACTTCGTTTGGACGTCGACTTATGGGACACCCTGTATATTTAGTGTAGTGTTTGCTGAAGATGGGAGCTTTGCTCTCGAAATGTACATTCAATGAATAAATCTGTTGTGGTAAGAAGTAACTATGCTTTCTTTGATTGATATTGTTTCAACCACAGTGCTCATAATATATATATAGTAATATGTTGTTTATAGATGGCCTAATGAAGTAATAATATATTACGAAACGTTGCGCATAATTAATAATCAGTTGATTTAAATCACCTGTTCCTCTATCCTCGAAAAACCAATTAACATTGATATCATAAGAATCGGAAAAAAATTCTTTGATTTCTAATATTTCAGTATGACTTATTTTCAGCTGACACAAGTTTTCATGATTTGACCATCAATGTAAGAATGCATTTTTGTCAGTTTCTTGTGTTAGCTGCATGAATTTTGCATTGGTTGTGTTAACTATCACATGGTAATGGAGGTAAAGAGAACTTTTAATTTATCCTCGCCTGCCATTGACTCTGTTGCATGTTTATCAATATTTTTTTCATACGATAGAAGTTTGTTGGATATGTGGGTTACATACGGCATGATTAAAGATAAGGATTTATTTTTTGTTCGGTGGGTACGCGATTGTCTTACATTGTGCATGAACGGTACCCGAAAAAAGTTTGAGAGCCGCTGTTCTATTTGATTGTGTCTCAGTTACAGTTGTGTTTGTGATACAGACGCATAAAATACGGAACTTCCTTCTTGTTAAAGTACAGTTCCAAGTTCACGGTTGTTTGTATATACTGATAGAGTTATTCCTTTTTTAATTTTGGTAAAATATGCTAATAGTGAAGTTGATTTAGCATTATTAATGGAAAACTATTATATACCTACAGTCTAGAGATTTATTCGCCATTTACAAAATATACAGTGAGACATTTTTTTTAAGGGGGTATTCTCATGTGAACGCATAAATTTTACCTCTTTTTAGGGAATTTTTTTTAGACGACAATAACATTCAATCATTTTAATTTTTTTATATGTTTTTATTTATATCTTAAACTGTATAAAAACATTTTTTTTCTCTTATTTTACATTTTTTATATATTTTTTTTTAAATTAAATTAGACACTGGTCATGGTAATAGCGGCTGTTCATGTTGTCTGAAATAAAAAAAATCGAATGGATCATTATTCAGTAGGTATATCACTATCGGCCCTACCGAAACTAATCAATTTCATTGAAAAAAAAATGGCGGATTGTAGAAAAAAAGTTTTTGTTAATTTTTTTGTTAAAAATCGTTTAAAAAAATAAGAAAATATTTTCGAAATAAACAATTTTGGTACGGCCGATAACCATTAATGAGTAGAAGAACATATATAAATTTCAAAGCAATCGGTTGAATACTTTTTTTTTTAGGACCATGGCAGTTTTAGAAAATAATGTTTCCAGAAAAATGCGATTAAAGTTTCAAGAGCCGACAAGTCGCTTACGGCGCGTCGGCGACTATGAGTTGTAACTTATTTAAAACTAGGAATTTCGGTCTCTATTTTTTATAGCATATTTTCGATAGGTTTTACTATTGAAATATGAAAAAAAAATAAAATCGATTTTTCGAAGTCGTCACATGAGAATACACCCTTAAGAAAGTTCTCTTAATATAATATTCAATATATGTATAAATTTCTATATACATATAGAAATTTAAGATATTGCAATGAACATTGTTCATATTTTGTAATCCATACCTATTCTAAAATTTATTACATGTTGCAATTCAAACATTGTATCAGTTTTACTATCAGTATATCACGTTCTAATTATAAAAAATCGTATAAGCTCTGCGTCATAGATAGTTAAGCATTTTAATATATATTAGATACAGATACCTAATTTCTTTATCCATTTGCATATCAGTATTGTTACAAGAAATTTGTTTAAAAAGTAAGTTTTAAATATTATATCATTTTTATTCTAATTTCTAAAAGAAACGTTTTAAGCGTCTCAAGTAGCGTATTTTTCATTTTTTAAAATCAGTATTAAGTACACAGAAAATTGTGAATTTTGTAAAAGTGTAATAAGACACATAAAAAAAGCCTAGTGGGTTCAAAATTGCACTGGTTGAATTTCAAATAAATAAACCACTGAAGTTGAGTGATTATAAATTTTAATTGCAAAATTAGTTTTGATTAGAGATGAAACGGATAGTTGTTTGGCCGAATACCGGATATTCGGTGAGCTGCGAGTCCAGATAGTCGGATATCCGGCTCATTGTTTCATTGCGCATGTTGTCACACTGTTGTGACAATCGGATCAATTCGGGCGGTTTCGGAACTTTCGAGTGTTATCATGAGTCGTCGTGCATGACGGATTACCTTTTTTTACAAGCCCCTGTACATGGATATCAAATGACAGGGTATGACAACTAGAATACAATGAGCAGTGTGACTTTATTCCAAATATAAAATTGCCACCGACATAGGTAATTGAATTGTACTAAAAAATAAAAAAATAAATTTTAATAATTTAGTCTCATAATTATAAAAACGTGGGTTGTAAGCTATATGCTAGTCACGGCCTACGCTTTTATAATTATGGAATTAAATTACTATTAAAATTTATTTTTTATTTTTTAGTACAATTCAATTATTTTAAAGAGTTTTTTTTACTAATATTTCATTTAGTTCACTATTATTATGATTATCTAGTTATTAATTTCACTAATTAATGTCTTTGAGTATCCGCGAGGTTTTTGTACGTTTTTAGTGTAAATATTTATTTATCATTATCTCGGAAGAAAAATTTATTTTTACTTTGTACTTCGTAAATTTTTGGAACTTTTTCACCTTTAAACAAAAGCCATTTTATTATTATTTACATCACAAAGATTCATTTACTAAAGTTGATTTTAAGACTTTCTCATAGTTTTTGATTATCCGGTAACCGGCCGGATGTGGGTTACTATCCGGTATCTGGCCGGATAGTAAATTCAGATCGGATACCGGATAGTTACCGGATATCCGTTTCATCTCCAGTTTAGATAAAACATACAATCAGGAAATGTTATCATAATCTTTTAATTTTCAGGACAAAAATGATCATCAAATTACTGATTATTAATAGTATACTATTACTGTTAATTTACGTCCAAATATCAGATGCGGATTGCAAGTGTACGAATTATCAAATAAACTGTTTTAACGTATCAAAAACTGAACTCAACGTGGGAGTAAAATCATGTCAGAATTCGAATTACTACAATTTAGAAAAAGTTATAGCCACCGGTTGCGATTTTAAAATTGTCGATAAAACTTTAATATCAGATATTTCTCTTCAAAGAAGGTTGACAATAGTACTGGAAAATGATAATATAGAAACAATAACCGCAGATGCTTTCAGCTACATAGAGCCAAATAATTATTTACGTTATCTTTATTTTTCTTCAAATAACATTTCTGAATTTCCTTACCGAATGCTTGACACAAAATCTGGATTGACTGGAATTAAACTTGATTACAACAGAATTAAAAATATAAACGAAGATATTATCAATCAATTTTTACAGAACATTGATTTGTCATTTAATTCGATAAGAAATATAACCGGGGATTTGATTTTACCGTCATTAAGCATACTTAATATTTCTAACAATGATATAATATATCTTGACACCGCTATATTTGATCATTTAAAAAAACTGACAAGTCTTGATTTGTCTTTCAATTCTATTACAAATATTAGCGGAGACTTCATTTTACCGTCGTTAGAAACACTCGATTTATCAAACAACAAAATAATGTATATTGAGCCTACCGTATTCCAGAATGTGACAAAGTTAACTAAACTTGAATTGCATAACAACAGCATTACGCATTTAAATGATATTTCTTTCAGACATTTATATAGAATTCTGACACTAAATTTAAGTTTTAATAATATTTATGATTTTCCGCACGATTTACCTGCAAATATTACATCTCTTGATATTAGTCATAATGCAATTCAACAGCTAGACGAATTGTTATATTGTTATAAAGATTTGACACAAATAAATTTATCATTCAATTTTATAAAAAACATTTCTAAAGACTTTTTTGTATCGATTTCCAATCAAATGATTACTGTAAAATTAAATAATAATAATCTGGAAAAATTTTCTGATAATAATTTAACAAATGTCTTCTCTTTAAATTTATCTTCAAATTATATCAGTTCTGTTTCGTTTCCTGATGCATTTTCACTCAAAGTTCTTGACTTATCTAACAATAATTTAATTAACTTAAACTCAAATGCATTTAAAAACTTAGCTCTTCATAATTTGTACTTGAAAAATAATAGTCTTGCAAGTTTACCACATACACTTTTTCAAGATTTAAGGAATCTCCAGGTATTAGATTTAAGCTATAATAATTTGCATGAAATTTCGGTCAACCTTTTTCAAAATTTAAACTTGTTGGTAACACTTCACTTAAATAACAATGTTTTAAATGACGGCGGCTTTTATTATGGAAGTTTTTCAAAATTAGGTAAACTGTCCTCACTAAATTTACGAAAAAATAAAATAACTGGAATTTCTGATTTGGTAGAAAAATTTACAGGTTTGATATCTTTGAAAACGTTAGATATTGGACAAAATAGTCTTAATTCTGTTGATGTAAAAAAAATAAATTTGTTTTTACCATCTGTAAATACTATATATGTAGACGGTAATTACCTTTCATGTCACATTTTGGCTACGCAAAGTCTATTTTTTAGAAAAGCTAATTTAACTACGATTTTAAAAACGTATGATGTTCCAAATGTAAAAGGTATTGCTTGTTTTTAAAATATTACGATGCAGTGAATTATTTATTTATAGTCTCAATATAAAAAAAAAATGTTAAAAATTTAATATAAATTAAAAAAATCCTGGATAATGGTGATGGTACATCTTTTTGATTAGTGGTTATTTTTATAACAATATTTATAGCATTTTTATAACAATAAATGGTTCTGATTTTCAAATGTTTTAAAATTATGATTTTATAAAAATTATACAACAGAGAAATTATTAATTCTATGTAATTATTGTGGCAATTTCGAATTAACGACCAAGGTTCGTAGAATACTCTAGATTGGACGCTAACATTGTTGAGAGTGTGCCTAAACGAGTCGAGAGAGAAGGCGAGGATAGTAGGCCTTGAGATTTTTTTCCCAACTGTCAAACATTCGTTATAAATTAAAAATGAAGCCAAGGATTTTCAATGGCGTAAGCAATAGATTCAACCAATCACAGATGTGACCAATTTTGTAGCCTCTTACGCCCAACCTACAATGCTCTACCAACCTTGATTTACACCTACATGAAACTATTTTCATTTAATGATTTTGTTTACGTGGGTGAATTTAATGCGCATGTCTTCATTGTGACTGCATGTTCTTGTAGATAATACGAGCTAAAATATAATTAGATATTTATTTTTATTTTTTTGAAACCTATTTAAATAAGGATCGTACTTTTGTTGTTTTTTATTTACAGATGTATTTATTGTGTAACCAATTATACTCGCGCCTACCCAAATATATATCTCAAATATACCTAATATAAAAACAAGGCTTTTATAAAAAAACACTAAGTAACTTTCTTAAGAAATTTATATATAGACTACGAAACTAAAAGCGTTGAGCGCCAAAAATTGCAAATTTTAATTTATAAACCAATCAACGTACGCAGTTAGTACAGTCAAAATTACCTCCAATTAATAGATAAATTTAAAAAATCAAAGATTAGAGTGTCAGTTTCAAATGTGGTAAAAAGTCTCGCAGTTGTACTTTAATTTTGTACAGGGTAATGTAAGCTCTATGTTCGGTGGTTTCCGAGATATTTGCGAAAAGCTGAAAAAACATATGATTTTGAAACCTTCTCACTCCTCCATTTCCCAAATTTAACGGTCTGGTTTCGCTGACAATTTGCTATATTTAGAGCAAAGGGTAATAAGCACTTTGTGGCGCTTAAACCTTTTTTTTTGGGATTCCCTGGTTTCACGGCCGTCTTTAGCCTATTAGAGACCCTGGACACTTTAAGATAGTGGGGCCCTTATGACTATTACGGAAGACTATTTTTTTAAAGACAGTACTTTCTAAACAAATACATTAATAAAAAATATATCGATATATGATATTTGTCGGCAGTATCGGTTATCGGATCTGGCAGATATTAGGGGACGGCGGGGACCCCTTCGATTGCGGAGCCCTGGGCACGTGTCCAAAGTGCCCAGTGGAAGAGAAAGCCCTGCCTGGTTTGGGTGTTCTTTTGTCTAATATTATCATACTAAGTACTACACACCCAACGCTTTTAGTTTTAGTGGTCTATGTAAATTTCTTCTAAGCTCACAACAAAGTAATTTTGCTTTTTTTAGCATAGTTTATTTAATTTTTTAATATATCAAGGGGGTTGCGAAAAAAACAATAATCCGCCGTCGTAGAAAGTTGCATTAAATTGAATTTATAACGACGTTTCATAGCTTATTATGTTTTACCTGATAAGCTCTTTCATTTGATGCTCATATCGAGGGGATTGTGACGAAAAAATAGCCTGCCGTCTTGGAGTGTTCACTACAATATTGAATTTATAAAAACGTCATATAGCTTATGTCGCATTCTCTCCTGACTAGTACAGGTATGCAAAAGTTTAGAGCTTTAACTTGCTAAGAACTATAGCCGAAATGTTAATACAAGATTTGTCGTAGATAACAGGCGGACTACAGAGAAAGTGAGTTAATAAAAGCATCGCAAAAAATGATGTGATGGAAATACCTCACAATGTGCCCAACAAAGCCAGTGCAAGGTTAATAGAGTACTAATACTATAGAAGTTCAGGCTATAATAGCGGTCATGTAGTGATAGGCTGAATCGAATGCTTACGTCGTTCGAAATCCTGGGTTTGTTTTTTTTTTTAATAATAATGAACGTTGGGAAAAAGGTCTCAAAGCCAACTATCCGCACCCTCTCTTCCATCTCGCTAAGTCACATATTTAACCTTGAAGTCAGTCCACACTCCAGTTAATTTGTGTCATGGAGAGAATAGGAAAGTTTATTAAATCTAGTCGTCACGAATATACAAATTATGCTTCCATTTGGGATAATTAGAATAAACTGTACATAGCCATTGACTTGTAATAAAGTTAAATATAATATGTGGTTTCATTCAGTTTGTTTTATAGTTCTCAATATTTTTTGTACACAGCTGTATAATGTAGATAAATTTTAAAGTTACTGAATTTCTCAAGTACTGTTATTGTTACTAGACATGTGCTAGAAAGAGATGACAATAAAAGCTGCCCATCATGAATAAAAAATAGTAGTTTTAAATCTTACACGTTCCCAGTAACATTTGTTTCAGGTGGCAATTAAAAAATCACAGTTACCCATCGTTTAATTAAATGATTTGCTATTGACATTTATTTTCGAATTTGTTATTATTTTTTTCTGTAATGAAAACTTTTATTGTATTTTAATTGAGAGCTGTAACCGTTTTTAGGTGGAGGAGAAAGGATCTGACATGAAGAATGCAGGGGATATTTGTAGGCATCCAAAGCTCTTAAATAAAAATTAATTAAAGAATTTCAAATTTGATGCATTTATGTTAATTAAATTTTCATTGTATACTGTTTTGACTAGCTAGTTACATTAGAATCTCCGTATGATTAGATTTTTCTCGCTTTGAATATTCGGCAAACATTTTCTCAACATATGCACCAAACTGTATAAACCCTTAAGGAGTACTTTCCACTATAACCTGATTTGGATTACGAAGGAAAAGATTCCAGTAATCTTATTTAGAAAACGCGGATGTTCAAAATTCGGTTATTTTACATTTTATCTCACATTTTAGATAGTAAGGTTTACACGCTGAATTCAAACTTTGAATATCGAAAAAACTGAACCATTAAGGCTGTCGGAACGCTCTGAATTTAAGCCAAAAATAGAGCTTCGGCTGTCAACTGATTGTAGACTTATTCGTCAACATTCTGCTAAAATTCTTTTTCTATGAGGAAGATAAAGGACAAATCTAGGTCTCTAATGGACCACTTTTGTAATTTATGCACGATTTACTAGAAAAAAGTTGGCATTAATTGTGCTAAAAAAACACACGTTTTCAATGTCACACTATGACCTTATTTGTACTTATTTCACAAACCTGTTCCATCACAAACCTAGAGTGACTCTTCCTTTTTCGGAAAAGTTTTTTAAATCTTCAAAATATTTCAAAAAATTAGAGTAATCAATTGACAGCGGCACCCTTGCAATAGCATCTTTTTTCCTTGTAGTTGGCACCACTAGACAGAGCTAAAGAAGGTCACACCCACAATATGTCTTTTGCCTACCTCGCCACTTACCGCTGGGTCTCAGCACAAACAAAATTCAGAGCGTTCCGACAGCCTTAAGAGGATAATTTTCTTTACTTCTCTGCATATTCTGCAATTTTCCATGCGCTATAACATTGTGTCAAATCAATATTAAAAAAAAATTATAATAATAATGAATTAAACGAAACTTTTATTTATCAAAATTTCTATAGGTACCCAGTTAAGGCGATACAGTGTTTATTTTGTTGCACTAAAAATAACATAATCAATGTAACTATTATTTGAAAAAATGTAAAAACAAAATATTATTTGGCATTTACTTCTATGTATGAAATCGATCAGAATAGATAAGTGCATAATAAAGTATGACGCAAAACAAACTTTTTACAACCTAGTCTATTCAAAATTTCTACACGAAGTTAAAAGGTTCAATTGAAACCTTGAATCAGTCTTCTGTCATATACCGGGTGATTTTTTGTGTATTTGCCATATGGCAACATACACTATTGGCATCGGTCGGATGGTGGGACCTAGGGGTCGGACCAAAATTTCTCGACGTTTCATAACCTCCTAAACACTTTGGCACCATTTTTAAAAATGTTTATATATATATGTATATATACAGGGTGTTTCATAAACATTGCGCCAAACTTATAGAGGTTTCAGAGGGCAGAAAAATAAGCAATTTTGGTCAATAAACCCCTGTCCGGAAATGTGCCGTTTTGGCGGTAGGTTAAATGATAAATTTAAGGTTCTATTAATTTATTAATGCAAACTACAACATCAACGGCTCAATATGGCGTCCATTTTGCTCCATGCACAGCTGGGCACGGTTGTTCATTGATGTCCGAACCCTGTGAAATATCCCAGGCATATCTTGAACATGTGCGCAAGCGGCCATCACCCTGCCCAGCAATTCTTCAGCGTTGGGAATGGGTGTCTCATACATCAAACTTTTAACATGGCCCCAGAGGAAAAAGTCAAGTGCGGTGAGGTCCGGAGACCTTGCGGGCCAATGTACAGGGCCTCCGCGCCCAATCCAGCGGTTGCGAAAGACTTCGTTCAAATACTGCCTCGCTTCCAGAGAAAAATGTGCCGGAGCCCCGTCGTGCTGAAACCACATGCCTCTCCGAATGTTAAGTGGAACATCCTCCAAAAACTCGGGAAGAATTTGTTCTAAGAATTGAACATAAATGTGTCCATTCAAGCGTGGTGGAAGCAGGTACGGCCCAATAATGTTCTCTCCCACAATGCCGGCCCAAACATTTACAGAGAACTGGTGTTGATCTCGTCTGAGCGCGATTGCATGGGGATGTTCATCATCCCAAATGTGACTATTACGACTATTGAAAAAACCATCCCGCGTAAAACAAGCCTCATCCGTAAATAACACGTATCGGCCGAAGTCAGGTTGCCTCAAATTCTGCTGCAACCACCAACGGGAGAATCGTAGTCGATGAGGGTAATCTTCCGGGCCCATAGCTTGTACCTTCTGCAGGTGGTACGGGTAAAGTTGTTGGTCATGAAGAACACGCCAAACAGTGGGCGCTGCAGCCCCCATGGCGTAAGCAATAGCACGAACACTGGTATACGGGTTTTCCTCCACACGTTGCAGCACCTCTTCCTCAAACTCTACGCTGCGCACTGAAAATGGTTGACCAGAACCCCCTTGACGTTTTAAGCTGCCACTTTCGCAAAGACGAAGATGAATCTTGCTAAAGATGCCACGATCAGGATGGCGACGTGCTGGAAATCTCGCGGCATACAACCGTTCGGCTCGTCTTCCATTCCCCTCAGCTTTTCCGTAAATAAAATGCATGTCGGCGAGTTCGGCATAAGAAAATTGGGCCATGTCGATAACAAGTTAATTCACTATACTTAATTGTTAATGCAACTGACATCTTGTCAATTGTTTCAAGGCGCTCATGATTGAAATACGCTACTTAACAAAATACAAACTCCGTTGATGTGTAAAAGAAACCAAAATTCTTTAATTTCCTTTAGAGCCAAAATGGTACATTTTCGGACAGGGGTTTATTAACCAAAATTACTTATTTTGATGCCTTCTATAACCTCTATAAATTTGGCGCAATGTTTATGAAACACCCTGTATATATACGTATATATATATACGTATATATATATACGTATATATATATACGTATATATATATACGTATATATATATACGTATATATATATACGTATATATATATATATGTGTGCGGGCAATAACTTTTGAAAGAGTTAATTGATTTTAACGAAATTTGGCCCACGTATTGAAATCCATCACCGCAAGAAGCCTATTTAAAATGGGCGTAATCGGGGCATTTTAAGGGTAGTATTTAGGGGTTGAAAAATGTTTTTGGAACCCAAAATACCGAAAAAATTGTCAGAATCGTTTCAAAATTGGCATTTAACCCTTTAGTAGTAATTAAAAAGTGTCCCTAAAATTTTAATAAAATCGGCCAGACAGGACCGGACTTACAAATTTTATGAAAACACTAGTTTGTAGATAGTGAATTATTTACTGAAAGGTGTATATAACTTGGTATAGAAGCTCGATTGATAATAATATTGCAATTAAGAAAAAAAAATGTTATTTTAAGGGGTGTATTAAGGAGTCAAATTTTTTATTTTGCCCAAAAACCAACTTAAGTTCGCATAATAAAGCCACACTGCCTTTATAAGCAAATACACTATATTGTCGGCAGGGTTTTGGCACTGCGACCCGGGTTATTTAGTGTATTTGCCATATGGCAACATACACTATTGACGTCGGTCGGATGGCGGGACCTAGGGGTCGGACCAAATTTTCTCGACGTTTCATAAGCTCCTAAACACTTTGGCACCATTTTTAAAAATGTTTATATATATATGTATATATATATTTATATATATATATATATATTTATATATATATATATATATATATATATATATATATATATATATATATATATATATATATATACGTATATATATATGTGTGCGGGCAATAACTTTCGAAAGAGTTAATTGATTTTAACGAAATTTGGCCCACGTGTTGAAATTCATCACCGCAAGAAGCCTATTTAAAATGGGCGTCATCGGGCCATTTTAAGGGTAGTTTTTAGGGGTTGAAAAATGTTTTTGGGCCCCAAAATACCGAAAAAATTCTCAGAATCGTTTCAAAATTGATATTTAACCCTTTAGTAGTAATTAAAAAGTGTTCCTAAAATTTTAATAAAATCGGGCCGACAGGATCGGACTTACAAATTTTATGAAAATACTAGTTTACAGATAGTGAATTATTTTCTGAAAGTTGTATATAATTTGGTATAGAGGTTCTATTGATAATAATATTGCAACTGAGAAAAAAATGTTCTTTTAAGGGGTGTATTAAGGAGTCAAATTTTTTATTTTCCCCAAAAACCAACTTAAGTTCGCATAACAAAGCCACACTGCCTATATTAGCAAATACACTATATTGTCGGCAGGGTTTTTGGCACTGCGACCCGGGTTTTTTTAACTTGACACGTCCAAATATTTCGAGAAGTACGCGCTCTGAGGAAAAATATCTCGGATCAAAGTCAAATCAATCGATGGGGGAAAGACTCTGTTGCAAAAACCCCCTTCATGGGAGGGGGGAACTTTGAAATGTTCAATAGGGACCCCTATTTTTATCGTGGTTTCGGACACCCTGACTAAAAAAACAAAAGTTTTATTCCAAACACTTTTTTTCAATAATGTTAGATGGTGCCGTAAACAACGAAAGTCCAATTTTTCGAAATCCTGTTACTGAAAACCGATACGTACCATCTTCCATGCTGTAGCCATGCAAAAATCGAACCTGCCGTTGTGCCAATTATCTTTGTACAGAAGTACATTCCTGACGGAAGAGAATTTACGCTCAAAGCTACTTTAAGCGTTACCCAGAAACAACGACGTGGACGTAGTAGCTGTCTGTTTTCTTCGGAGTGCTTGATTAACGTGATTCCTCTCGCCTCTCACGTTTAGTTGAAATTCCTTGCCAACTTGGCATAAATTTTCTTGATCCGACATTATTGACTAACAAATCAAAATTTTTTTGTGAAACTAACCAAAAATGTGGTCAAATCGACAACATCTGCTGGGTCAATTGATGAAGATACACTTCTTAGTTGCGTGCGGTCATTTGCCATGCGCGTGAATAAATGCAATGACGTTGAAGGGCATCATTTTGAGCACTTATTCTGAGTTTGAAAAAAATTGAAAATTATCTATAAGAATTTATTCAAATCCCGTGAGAGGCGGAAGGATTCATGTTAATCAAGCACCCCGAAGGAAACAGATAGTTACTACGTCCACGTCGTTATTTCTGGATAACGCTAAAAGTGGCTTTGAGCGTAAATTCTCTTCCGTCAGGCATGTATATCTGTACAAACATAATAAGCATAATGGCAGGTTTAATTTTTGCATGGCTATAGCATTGAAGACGGTACGTATCGGTTTTCAGTAGTAGGATTTCGAAAAATTGGACCTTCGTTGTTTACTGCGCCATTTAGCATTATTGAAAGAAGTGTGTGGGATAAAACTTTTGTATTTTTAGTCGGGGAGTCCGAATCCGCAGTAAAAAATCGGGGCCCTATTAAACATTTCAAAGTTCCTCTCTCCCCTGAAGGGGATGGGCAAGGGGTGGGGTAATTTTTGCACCAAAGTTTTCCCCCCATGGAATGATTTGATTTTGATCTGAGATATTTTTCCCCAGAGTGCTTACTTCTCGAGATACTTGGACGTGTCAGGTAAAAAAATCAACTGGTATATAAAATTCCATGTTCTTGTGGTAAAAATTATATTGGACAGACCAAGCAAAAAGGAATGAAAGACTGAATCAACATATGAGTAATTGCAAAAAAAGTAACTATCTAAAATAAAATAAAACGGTATTAGCAAATCCTCACTTTGCCCTGATACATAACTTTCAGTTTGACGATACAAAAAAAAGTAGACAGTGAAGTTAATTGGTTTAAAAAAAATATTAATGAAATGGTACAAATTCAACTGTATGAGACCGTGAACTAGGTACAGATCTGACACCCAAAAGATAAATAATATCTATAGTTGCATCATCAATAATTATAAGTCTCTTAGAAACATTAAAAGTAGTAAATTCAATAACAGTTTAAGTGACTAAAGGTTGAAACTTTGATAACCAACATCAGTTCCAATAATAACACTGGTCAACAGCCATTTTGGTGCCGGGGTATTTGGAGTTGATTTCATATATGATTTTGATGCCCTGAATTCAAATATCGCATTAATTTTTGCCTAAGAGCTCGAATTTTTGAGATATAGCATTTTAAGTTAAATTACATAGGCCAACAAGATTAAAAATTTTTTGACACCTAAGATTTTGGAACTGATTTTAACTATATTTCGGGCGCTGAATCTAAAAATACAATCAGTTTTTCCCCATCAGCTCTACTTTTTTAGATAAGTGTTTTTTTTAACGTGCAGTTATATGAAACTTAATGAATTAACACCTACAGGTAATAAACATAGCTATAAAACAAAAACTAGCTTATCCACTGTTAATTTGAAAATGTAAAAATTTCAACTTATATAGTCCCAAAGTTTCAGATGTGATTTAACTTTTAGGTCCGAATAGTCTATAGACATATTATTATGTTAACGAATCATGGACATAGTTTTTGTTTTATAGCAATGCTGTAGGTTTTAATTAATTAAGTTATAACTGCGCATTAAAAAAAACACGGATCTAAAAAAGTAGAGCTGATAGAGCAAAACTGATTTCATATTTAGATTCAGCGCCCCAAATATACTTAAAATCAACTCTAAAATCTTAGGCACAAAAAAAAGTTTAATTTTGTTGGCCTGTGTAATTTATTATATTGACACACGTATCTACTAGAGTTAGTCTAAAACAAAGCTATTACGATAGTGGGAATAACTTGTGGTATATCTTGAATTGATGTCTGCAAAAAGAAAATAAATTTGGCTGTTGTGAGGTAGTATAAATATTATACGAAACGTTGCTCATAATAATATGTAGTAGGTACTGCTATTTTTATCATTAATTTTGTCCAAGTATCTATGAAACAATATACAAAATATGAAATGATTTTCGTTTCTATGGCTTCCATGGTTTTATTTGGAGTACTAAGGTGGAAATTTTGAAAAATGTATAGGTATTCATCATGGTATTCCCTGAAAAATTAGCGTAGTAGACAGGAAAGCGCTCAGTATAATTCACAAAGAACCGACGAGACGCAAGGCTGGCCGTATGGAACATAGGAACGTTTAATCTAAAGAATGTGCCATCTAAAACGTTTTTACACCCATCCAAATGTGCCATTAGATTGTTCACATTAAAAAGTTCTTAAATTCTGCTATAGGACTCAGATGTGTCCACGTATTGAAGCAACAGAGTGTTGTGTCAGCGCGCATGCTGAGAACCCACGGCATAGAACACAGCGCAGAAAGCGTTGCGACGGTGTCATTACGCGTCGGGATGCTGGTGTAAAACCGTGTATGTTCGGTAACGACGGTAACTCATCTCGTGCCGCGTTACTATATCGACAGTTAAATTCGATCTCAAAATACTAATATCGAAGTTATTTAATTAAAAAACTCCGTGTGCAAAAAAGTGATGTATTCAAAAATATAAAGTGTATTTTTGTTAATTAATTTTAAAATTGAATTGGTAAGTTAAATTTACTCTTTTAGTGAGTTCCGTATTCGTAATATTGATGGTAAAGACTTTTGTAATAAAAATCTAAAGTTAACAGTCAGTTTCATTTCTTTGAAATTGCATAAAAATGTATTAATTTAACAGTATTTTTCTTTTTTCTTTTTCTAATGCAAAAAAATCCGGGTCGCAGTGCCAAAACCCTGCCGACAATATAGTGTATTTGCTTATACAGGCAGTGTGGCTTTATTATGCGAACTTTAGTTGGTTTCTGGGCAAAATAAAAAATTAGACTCCTTAATACACCCCTTAAATAACATTTTTTTTCTTAACTGCAATATTATTATCAATCGAACCTCTATACTAAATTATATTCTGTAAATAATTCATAATCTGCAAACTAGTTTTTTCATAAAATTTGTAAATCCGGTCCTGTCGGGCCGATTTTATCAAAATTTTAGGGACACTTTTTAATTAGTACCAGAGCGTTAAATTTCAATTTTGAAACGATTCGGAGAATTTTTTCGGTATTTTGGGGCCCAAAAACATTTTGCAACCCCTAAAAACTACCCTTAAAACGCCCCGATTGGGCCCTTTTAAATAGGCTTCTTGCGGTGATGGATTTCAACACGTGGACCAAATTTAGTTGAAATCAATTAACTCCTTCGAAAGTTATTGCCCGCACACACACACACACACACATATATATATATATATATATATATATATATATATATATATATATATATATATATATATATATATATATATACACTAATAATCTCTCATTTGACACGCTACACGATGCTCTCGAAAGAAGTTTTTTTTTTATCTCCGAATTTACCACCTGATATATCAACCTCCAGAATCAAAATTCAATGTTGCTTCTATATTTGTACCACCACAATCTATTTCTATGCCAAAATTTAAATTTTTACTTCAAATGGTTTCAGAGAAAATCGTCTGTAACAGACGGACACCCAAATGTTTTCTTAAGTGTTTCGTTTACAGTTTACACGGAACAGTAAAAACAACGTTATGGCATTCGTATATAAGCTGTTCTTTGCGTTTTGTTAACGATAGATAAATTGGCAGAATCGTCAACTAGTTGTTTATAAAAACAGAACTGTTATTATTTTCTTTGACCAACGATTAACAGTTAATTTAATGTTTACATCCGTCTAAAATATTTTTAGTGTTCATCGAACGATGACGACTGACAACTAACTTTCAAACGAAGAATACAAACCTCTATCCTTGTGAATTCCTAGTAAAAAATATATAATTTTCTTAAACAATTTCTCTGTTTACGTAGAACATGGTAGGTGTTTATTATACGTTTACCATATTATTATATATTAACAAATAAAAAAAAAAATTGTCACTCAAACGCATAAATACAAAGCTGTAACATCCTTTTACTGACTGGCGGAGACAATAATTCACAGCTCATAGAATTTGACGCTTTACAGCACGGTTTAACGCGTGTGAATTCAGACAATTTTTTACCAATCCAACTCGACAAGTGGGAAATGGTACTAATTTACGTCAAAATTCACTTTTCAAATTTTTTTCAATACTTTTCCAAAATTACGTTTCTTTAGACTCGGAGGATTTTACTCCGAGTCCAAAAAACATAATTATTTGTCTGTGTGCATGATACAGGTCAAACGGCTGAGTGGATTCAAATAAAATTTTAGTATAATCTTTGACATACAAGTATTAAAATTCCTATTCGGCACATGCGCACAGGTGTTATGCTTTGTAGATTTTTTTTTCTAAATTTTATAGTTTCACAAATATTTGGAAAATAAAAAAATCAGCTGTTCTTTTGTTTTCCAGATCTGTCAAATAGAAGTCAGTTAGTTAGTTGACAAGCATGCTTTGGTTAATTTTTGCATGTAATATTTTTTTATGTAACCATGCAAATAAATAGCAAATATTATAATATTTATCACTAGCAGTTACCCGCGTCATCGTACGCGTTAAAGGAAATATTATTTTATTTATAAAAATATGTCAATATGTTTGATGTTGGAATGGTACTGTCTCCCGATTGGCTGGAATTTCTTAATGATTTTAAGAGTTATTTTATTTTTAGAAGAAAGAATGGTTTTGATTATGGGTCAGATATTCAACACTGAATCTTCGTTATCTACAAATGTACTTTGAAAATAATCGAGCAAAACATATTCAAAATTGACCTTATTATTCGTATACTTTTCATTTTGTAACACAAAAATTCCATAAATATCAAAAATTCTAAATAAAATTTACAACCTTTCCAAAGCATTGACCTGTAGTGATCTTAGATTGTGATTCAGTTTTCATACGCGCAGAAGCAGTCTATTGTCGTGTAAAACATTAACTTGTACTAACTTTAAAACAAACAGTAGATCTACATAGAAAATATCGCATTTCAAGCGAATTTGGATCAAAATGCATAGAAAAATATTGTTTCGAAGTGGAAATTGTGCAAAAAATTACGTTAAATGCATGTATACACAATTATAAAAAATGTTTTAATTGATCATTTGTTTTTTGATCAGATCGATTCCTACGGAAAGTCCTTGTCAAATCTGAATTTTTGACACTGCTTTTTACATGCTAGTATTTGCTTAGAATTTACAACCGCTACAGTATGTTATAGTTTATGGTCACGTCAAAAAAAACGTGCCTCTACATTTTTATAAAGTTTTTATTACAATAGAAAACGTATTATACTTACGTCAACGTAAAACTTTATACAACACGGCCTTTCATCTTTAAAAGTTATAAACGTAAGTTATCGTTTCTAGAACTTTATTTTTAACACAAAAAAGAGGAATATTGAGTTCGTTGTAGTAAAGCCTAATTGATTTTGTTCTATGTAAGTAATTAGTATCATTAATTTGGCATGTTCTAATCAGTTTAACGTAATGGATGTTAAAATATAAACAGCAGATACCGACAAGAGACTACTGAAGCCGTAGGGCGTCTGTAAGATTTACAAACTCTCTTAATTATTATGCTTCAAAACTCAAACGTAGTCACGAATTCTATCCAATTTTTGAAGTAAAACTTCTTTAGGCGCGACCTGATGATAACTCAGATCTTTTCAAACGGAAGTCATTCGGACGGAAATTACGTTGTGCAGTAAAAACTACTGTCGTCTGTCAATTATTGGTAGAACCAAAAAAACATTCATTCTGGATATCTATTTTTCTTTGACATATTAATCCGTTTACGCAGTTTCAACTTGTCCTGCTTTCATCTGTCAATTATTAGTATAGAACTAAAAAATAAAAAAAAACTCTGCATCACATTAAATGTGCAATTTTTTAGGCGTCATATTGTACTTAAATTTATTTTTGTTTTATTTATATTTAGTTTAATATTAATTATAATTGTTGTTTTATTGATAAATATTTTATTAATAAGTAAAAAATTATTTATTATTTAATTTAACAACATCAATGAAGTTTTATTTCAACCGCGCGTAGGGGTTTTATACATTGATTTTTTTTCTTTTCATTCACAATTTGACAAGGTTTTCGATACATTCTTTAAACGGTTGGGCTTAATGAGACTAAAACTTGTTCAACCCTGAAAAAAACGACTAGATATAAGGAATTTTTCGTAAATGAAAATTTTTCCAACAAAAAAATTCTCTTTTTATATTCATAATATAAAAAGCATAGTCACCTTATCTCTTTGTTGATCAACTAGAGCAGACGTCGGCAACTTTTTCATTCAAAACATGACTATTAAGAGAAGAGTTCGGCGTATTTCTTTTTAAAACAGTCCGTTAGTGAATAAGATAATTTTATTGAGAAAACTATTACACAATTTTAAACTCATTATCAAGGCGCTCGCTCAGACGCCATGTTGATTAGGAAAAAAATACTACCGCCCAGCGAAGCCTTATTACTGAAATGTTCAAGGTCAAAAATCAGCTGGAGTTTTCTTTATTTTGTTATAAAAAACAGGATCGGTTATCTATTAAAGAAAAAATGCTGTTTGATGCGGGTCGACCTATATAATGATGCATGATTTTTTGTTTGTTGAAAAAGTCTGTACATTTAGCTAAATTAAATATTTTGTCAACGAAAGTTGTTCAAATTAAAATTGTTAGGCATAAATAAATTTCAGTCTTTTGATGACATAATCATCGTTAGTAATTACTTGAGTAACAGATTTTCAACGGACAAAAACGTAGCATCGCTGGTACAGTGGTAGAATGCTCGCCTGCCACGCGGGTACCCGGGTTCGATTCCAGACCGATGTTAGGTAACTCTGGTTTTGCTTTTGCTTTTACCATCTAAATCGCTATTATAACAAATTATATATATTGTTTTTATAACTATGTAATTAAATATTTTGTCAACGAAAATTTTTCAGACTTATTTCTAACTACAACATATAGCCGGCATCAAGAAGAACTGATATGCCTGACAAAAAAATTTTTTTTTCTAAAAAAGAGTGTTGATAAGAAAGAAATGTCGCCGATCTAAATCTAATAAAAAAAACTTAATATTTGGCAACAAAAAGAATTGTAATTTAATGTAATTTAACAACATAAAAGCCTGTCGGCCACACAATGTCACACAAAGCAAAACAAAAAATTAATAATTAATCGGAGTTGGTTTTTTTTTTGTTTTTTTTTTCTAAATAATCAGGTGCAAGTCTAATTACTTATGATAATTTCATTTAAAGACAAAGTGCAGTGGTTATAAAGGAACACTGAATAAACAACATGTAATTTTTTGTATATTTTATCTTATACTATGACAATACAATTTTTTATTATTATTATTATTAATAATTAATAATTGATAATTGACGGTGTAGAATTTTAATCATTACTGTTTGGTGAGTAAAAAAAAGAACTGATATATGTCGTTCTTTTTACTGTTGAAATAAGAATTTCAAATAAAATACTTTTATTTGAAATTCTTATTTCTTATGTCAAAGTTATTTTATACCGTCACTATTTTATGCCCGTCATGGGATTTTTGTTGGTCATTTATAGTGGCTACAATACCTAAACAACATTGCGTGTGCTAGCTCTGTATAAATACAAATTAACTTATTGTTTATGATACGTCAATCAGCATTTTCGTAACTAATAATTATTGGGATGCGTTATTAAATAAAGATGTTTACATACAGGAAACGTTTAGGAACACTTGGTTTATGCTTCTCGACTAAAAATCGGTAGCCTTTATAACATTCATATTTAAATTGGCTTGTGGTTCAAAAGTGGTCGCTATGTTGTTTCATAAACACGAAATTTACATATTTTGTTCCTTGGCTCGATGTAATACACCTATATGTACGCGTTGAAACAAACATTTTCAACAGATTGCTGTTGTTTGCAGGCTTTCGTTTTGTTTTTTAAATTTCGAGGATCAAATGAACATAAAAGCATCCAAGTCAAGCTATGATGTGTAGGTAGATGAATACATTTTGAATAATCTGATAAAAATGTAAACATAATTTTAAGTATAATGTGTCGATATAAATATCCTGTGGTGACAAGAAAATATTTATTGACAATTTTATTATTTAGTTAGCTCTAACTATACATCAATATTTAGTAATGAAAAGCCTGGCCAAAAATATGTTTGCCTTCTAGTTTTGCGTTATTATTATGTACTAAATTGTTCACTACGGTATAGTTGGTAAGACTAAGTTAATAAACAGTAAAAGAGCTTCAGTTTGCTTCAATTGTTAAGAAACACCCATTGTTATAATGCTGTATTAGAAAAATGTATTTGCAAACAACTGTCACCGTTGAAAATAAGTCCTGGCGGTGACAGTTTGAAAATAAATTTTTCTAATATAGCTACAATTGCTACAATTGTTAAAAAATACCTATTGTTATAGGTATTTTTTTTATATATATATATATATATATATATATATATACACGTATATATATATATATATATATATATATATATATATATATATATATATATATATACACGTATATATATATATATATATGCGCGGGCAATAACTTTCAAAAGAGTTAATTGATTTAAACTAAATTTGGCCCACGTGTTGAAATCCATCACCGAAAGAAGCCTATTTAAAATGGACCTAATCGGGCCATTTTAAGGGTAGTTTTTGGGGGTTGAAAAATGTTTTTGAGCCCCAAAATATCGAAAAAATTCTCCGAATCGTTTCAAAATTGAAATTTAACCCTCTGATAGAAATTAAAAAGTGTCCCTAAAATTTTAATAAAATCGGCCCGACAGGACCGGATTTATAAATTTTATGAAAACATTAGTTTGCAGATAGTGAATTATTTACTGAAAGGTGTATATAATTTGGTATAGAGGTTCGATTGATAATAATATTGCAATTAAAAATAAAATTATTTTAAGGGGTCTATTAAGGAGTAAAATTTTTTATTTTCCCCAAAAACCAACGGAAGTTCGCGTAATAAAGCCACGTTGCCTGTATTAGCAAATACACTATATTGTCGGCAGGGTTTTGGCACTGCGACCCGGGTTTTTATTATTGTTTTTTGTCATGATAAATACTACCTTCCTTTAAAATTTCATCCCGTCAAGAATAGGTTCAGTATTCTTACGTTCCCCGCCTGTCTATTAACTTAGGCCAGTGATTCCCAAAGTGTGCGCCGCGGCTCCCCGGGGTGCCGCGGTGTCTTCATAAGGGCGCCGCGAAATATCGGCACCTTAGGACGCTGCGGCTGTCTTATTGGGGCGCAGTGAAAAGTTTTGATTATTTATTAAATAAAATTGCAGATAACATTGGAGGTATAGGATATATTAACGAGTTTCTGAATTAGAAACAAAGAAAACTATTAGAACTATAAGGTTTACCATGAGATAACCAACGTTTTGACTTGGGGACGCCGCGGAAAAATTCTGATATTTTAAGGGCGCCGGAAATAGAAAAAGTTTGGGAACCCCTGGTTTAGGCTATAAAATATTAACATTATGCGGTAATACCTAATTACTGAGGTTGAAATAGTAGGTATTAACAACTAGTTCAAATTTTAAAACTTTTTATAGAGATTATTAAAATTAAAATAAATTTAAAAAAACGTTACGGACATTTTTTATTGTCAACAGACCTTACGTAACAGTTTGATTGATATTATACGTCGGTCAACAAAAGCCACACCCAGGTGTACTTTATTATCTTTGTTGTTTTTTAGCGTATTTGTCATATGGCACGTACACTATTGGCGTCGGTCGGATGGCGGGACCTGGGGGGGTCTCGATGTAACAAGGATGATCTAAGTTCAGTGAAACTCTTTTGGATGTCGTAAGCCGCGTTCCGATCGGTCAAGCCAATGTTTGCATACACCCATACACATACAGACACCAGGACACGATTGTAAAAATAGTTAGAATAACTTCCTAGGACGTTAAAACGTCGATATCTGATGAAAACTCGATTTTCGAAAATCGAGGTGAAGAGAGAACAATAACTTCCCAATTTTTGAAAATTAACGAGAAGTTAAAAATGTTACTATTTACTGTCAAAAATAACTTTCCAACGCGTTTTATGGACTGAGCTTAGTGCCTTTTCACACACTTACGGTTTCCGTATAAACGGCGACCGTTTACACAGACGTAGAGCTTGCACACACACATGGTTTCTACACGAATGCGGTGGCTGCTGCCTGTGCCGCCCTGCGTTCGAACAGAACGGTTGTGCTTATGGATTGGAAAAAAATCTTAATTGGTTCCTTCGTGGCATTTCTTATGACTTGCATATGTTTTATCCCATTTAACAAATCAACATCTGTATGTTTTTTCATTGTTCACAGTCAATACAAAATGGCGACCGCCGTGTCCGCGTGACTGGTTTGGTACAACGCAACAGACCACTACTCTAGGGATGTCGGGAGTGCCAAAAAGTATCGATATATATCGTATCGATATTTTTTTTAAGTATCGATATCGGTACCGACATATTTTTTATAAAATATCGATATATCTGTACGATTTGAAAGAGAACATTGGCACTCGAAGAAATTTAGTAGGCATATTGGCTAGCTTAATATAACCTCAAATAGCAGTTAACGGACATTATTTCTAATAAATCAAATAATAAATAATTATCTGAAATCAAAAACTACGTTAAGATTTTTTTTATTTGTTAATCAAACGTTTAATACATTTAGGAGCAGATAATTTTAGAGATTAATTGAACAATTACTTAATATGTATAAACATATGTTTCTTTTTCAATGGAGTTTTCGATATTTTCGGAATAATTAAACGGCCATAATCAGTCGCGATAGTACATACAAGTGTTGCTACTGGAAAAAAATATCGGTTTCGATACTCGGAATTTTATATCGATATATCAAATAAAAAATATCGATATCTCGATATTTTTTCGACATCCCTACACTACTCACTTGGCAGCCGTGGCGGAACCGCGTCCGTGTGGATTTGCGCGGCTACAATACGATCACGGCACGTTCGCAGTAACGTGTGAAAGCTTGTATATTATTTTCTACATTACTCAATCGTCACGGTACCGTTTATACGGAAACCGTGTGTGTGCAAAAAGGCAACTGTTTGACATACGCACACGGCAGAGAGTATTAATTAATTAGGTGCAGATGTTGAATTAATAAAAATTCATCTTTAAAGTTCAATTCCAGATATATTTTATAATAGAAAACAGTATCACGGGTAATATAGTTTATAATTGTTTTTTGTAATGCCAAATTGCATATTGTATCAAGGTTTTACTATCATTTAAGCATATTGAGAGCTTGAAAAAGTCTTAATTAAAGAAAAGACGAAACGTTGCAATCAATGAGTGTTTAAATTGTTTTATTTCTTTATTCCAATTACCCGTGATACTGTTTTCTATTATTAATAATAATATTCCAGTTTAGAAAAATCTGAAAAAACGGTTGACCCTTCAGGCCATCCCTGGAACTTCCCGCTGTTTCCGATCTATTGAGATGTGGCTTACCCCTACGATGTTTGTTATAAGCCATTTTAAAAAATTCCAGCCAATTGGGCGACAGGATCATGCCAACTTCATAAATATTGACATTTGAAATATTATAATAAAATAAAATTTCTCAATATTATTAAATAAAATTTCTGTTAACGGTTTACGGTTATGGTATTTGTTTCCATGGTTACATAATATGATTTAACGTAAAAATTAATCAAAGCATGCTTGTCAGCTACCTAACTAATTTCTTTTTGACAGATCTTCGGAACAAAAGAACATCTGATTTTTTTTTATTATCAAAATATTTCCTAAACTATGAAACTATAAACCGTTATGAAATTCTGACAAAGATTTGGAAAGATATATTGAAAAAACACTTTTTTGGAAATTTTTTGTCAACGATATCTCTCGAACGAATTAACCGATCGAGATGCTGTTTACGGCAATCGAAGCAGTTTTTCAAGCACAAAAAATAATCTATTACAAAAAAATCAATCTAACGAAAATTTGAGAAGATATTTTGAAAAACCATTTTTTTCAAAATTTTTCTTCAACGATATCTCGTGAACAAATTAAGTGATCGAGGTGCCGTTTGCGGCAATCGACGCAGTTTTTTAAGCACAAAAAAATAACTTATTACAGAAAAATCAATCAAACAAAAATTTGAGAAGTTATTTTGAAAAACTTTTTTTTGCAGAATTTTTCTCCGACGATATCTCTCGAACGGATCAACCGATTTTGATGCGGTTTGCAACGATTGGCGTTGTTTTATGAGGAATAGAGCTGATTAGATTTTGGAATTAATCGGTTCGGTAGTTTCGAAAATATTTCAAAATATTTAAAAAAAACTGCTTTCCAAAAAGCCTTATTTTTGAGATTTCTCAAAATCTACCTGGCCGAATTAGTTCCAATTTTCAGGAAATCTAAGTTCAGCAAGTTCCTTTCAGATGCCGCAATTCGCGGTTCGATCGGTCCACCCGTTCAAAAGTTATGAGAGGGTTACATACCCACACACACACACACACACACACACACACACATACACACGCACACACACAGACATACGGACATCATTTTAAAAATCGTCAGAATAGCTTCCTAGGATCTCAAAACGTCGAGATCTGACAAAAACTCAAATTTCGAAAATCGGGGTAAAAACCAATAACTTCCCAATTTTTGAAAATTTTCAATTTTCTTAGCGGGAAGTTAAAAAAAACATTTTAAGGGACGTATTAAGGGGTCACTGTTTTCCATTTCAATGTTTGGCACTGCGCCCAAAGTTTTTATTTATATAGAGATTACGATTATATTTAATATTTATTTTGATGATACATGTAGGTACAGTATTTGTTATTAATGTAAAGCATATTAAAGTTGAGACAACACAATTTTATTGTTGAAAACGTGTTAGGTATGCCTTGGGATTTTTTTCTTGAAAATATTGAAATGTCTTTAGTTGTAATTTTACAGGTGTTTCAAAACTATCTAGGATACTTCTTATGTGTTTTCATTTCAAATAATGTCTACTAAAGCCCTTTCTTCATGACGCCTCATAAAATTCTTTGTTTACTGGTTATCATGGTATCTATTATATTATTATACTTCAGGTCATCAGAAACAAGAAAAGGAATTTTGTTATTTATTTTACATAAGAAGAATATTATAGATTACACACGTTTGAAAGTTGAGGGCATCAGATCTTATCTATTTTTTATAAATGTAATTGCGACTGGAACCACCAATAAAAAAAATAAATTCAGAAAATAACATTTTAAAAAGGTATCGATTTTTTCAATAATTCTAGTCGCGAATTCGCGACTCGTGTTATGGCAGGTTAAGAGAAATATTTAGTTACTCGTATACATATATATCATGTGTTATATGTATGTTAATATGTATATTTTTTATTGACCAGAAGTACTTACAGAAAATAATAACAACATTTGAGCCTAAAAATTTTAAATGCCCCGACCTAAAAACGCGATAAAACTCGAACCAAAAATTTCAAACCGAAAACCGGCAAATTCTATGCAGGCCTCTCGCTTGAGACTAAAGTCAAAGAAATCGGGTGATAACTTAGAAAATGGCAACCATATAAAAATTGATGAAATCCCGTCAGTTCACGATTCCATGTCTACCGGTAGTCCCACGACTACCAATGCATTATTAATTGATTTTCATAATGCAAAATTACAAAAACGTATTATTTGCGCTTTAGATATTTGTCTTAATTCATACTTTATAAATGGGTGACTATACGTTGTAAAATTATAAAAAATTGTAGGTGTTAAAAAAATAAAAATTATAAGGGGGAAACCTAAAATTAAAATTAAATGCTATATTTTGACGGTGCGACATGATATTATGATATGATATTTATTTATTGTTAGCAAAAATTGACAACAATGCGTCTTAATAACATAGTGTGTACAATATTTAAAATATAACAAAATTAAAAACTGACTTTTACGGTGCAATTTAAAGTGTTCATAGTATTGTAAATAATTATTGACATTAAATATTTCGGATAAAAAATACTTTTCTTATTATCAATGGTAGATTTCTTCAAACACAACAGTCACTAGACACGTGTAAATCCAGCTTTACTTGTAAATTTAAATATAAAACTCTTATATGTTGCGACAATAGTACTATTGTATGACTATCTTTTTTGGTTTATACTGAGGGATAAATGATAACAAATGCGTTAATTTGAACAATTCTGCGGATTTATATTTATTTTAAACCTTAAATATGAATATTGCGATAATTTTTTTGTAATATTTGGACAGATATATAATTTATTATTGAATTTGTGCCTAGTTCTAATGCAAATATTACACAATACAGGGTATAACAAAAAAAAAGTTATCTGAATCACAGTGTAATAGCATCTATATAACATCTATACTATTATAAATAAAGAGAGAAAATTTGTTTATTTGTAGAGGATAATCTCTGGAATTAGTAAACCGATTCTAAAAATTCTTTCACTAATAAAAAATAACACTATCGTTGAATAACATATTTTTTATTTTGATAGAAATAACGGATGCGCCATCTGGACGTACCCTATTTCAACATTAAATAACCGCCATTTTTCAGCCGATTTTCACAAATGAACAAGATTTTTTTAGGATATTCTATGCCATTTATCTCAAATCAGGTTACCGTTACCCGCGTCACTGCGCGCGTTAACAGAAATTTTATTTTATTTGTTATAATATGTCAAATGTGAATATTTTTAAAGTTGGAATAGTCCTGTCGCCCAATTGGCTGTTTTTTTTTTATTTATTCCGTATTTGCAGACTAAAAAATTACAGTGTCAATTAACTACTACGGCCCGCGAAAAAAATGTAAAATTTATTCTGGCCCATGTCATAAAAAAGGTTGCCCACCCTTACTCTATACCTACAGCTGATATAGCGACAAGACTGCGTGATCAAAATTTGACAGCATCTTATTGATCCTTTGAAACTCAACATAGTAGAACAAGTCAGACACTCTGTGCTTTCCTCCCGAAGCAATACCTGATAACTATATCTCTCGGTGTGAAAAACTTATTATACTAATGCCTTTTCATAAAAAATGCCGAGTTATTTCGTTTTTCTCGATAATCATTAGGACTTCCCAATGTCAAACACATGCCTCGACAGTTCCTTCTGACTCCCTGGGAATTCCAGTTTAGTACTTATCTAGGAATATGCCCCGGGTTGCACATCAAAGTATGTCCGATTCATTACCGTTTCGTTCTCTTTACTTCCAAGTCGGTTCTTCTTTGCTGTGTTCTTTCCCACAGCTTTTCATTGGAGATAACGTTAGGTCAACGCACGTCCAAAATGGTTTTTGGGCTTTTGTTTAGGAAAAGTATTTAGAGTAAATAAATATCTACAAAAATAACTTGTTGAAATACCCTGTATAATATAAAAATATATATATATATATTTAACACATTTTACTAGCCTGACGCGTTGCATATGTATAATAGTTTTTTTCGTGTTAACATGATGTGTTCTTTACGGTTGGTGTTAAACATTTATGTTTTGTGTTTTGTTGGTTATGAAGAATTTAGTTCTGTATTTACGCACCTATAATTTGCGTTTTAATTGACGTTAATAATAATATTATGCTTTACTTAATTCTCGAAGTTTAATTATGACGAAAGTTCGTAAATTTTCTCTGTGCTCATATTAAACTTTTTTGGTAGATTACGAAAACATATTTGTCAAGTTTGAAAATTAAGTTGAATTTCGTCGTGTAATAAATATGAATGATTTATTTTAATAACTTCATTGAAGCAATGACGTAACCTAATTTACACAGTGTCAGTATGAGAATTTCAGCATATTTTTGTTTTTAATGCATGGTTAATATAACCATTTCTACGTACCTAATAATGAAATCTGCATGTAAAATAAAAATTACGGAAAATGAGTAGTTGAAAACGACTCGTGGGAACTGGTCTTTTCTCGTCTGCATGATTAGAAGAAGTTAAATAATTGTTAAAAATTACAACTACTTATTTTTAATTATTTTTCGATTGGCACGATACTTGAATAAATAGTCTACATTAGTGATGGGGATTGTGGAAAAAAAATAATCGGGTTTTTCACAATCGAATATCACAAAACTCGTTTATAAAATAACCGATTATGTTGATGAAAAAATCGATTAAAACGGATAATCTATTATGAAAGAAATTTTTTTTTTATCTACCTATATAAAACTGTGGGACGAACTTCGTTCCCACAGTTTTAGAAGAACAATAAAACTTTTTTGGACCGATTATCCGATTTTGGGGTAATAAAATAATCGGTTTTCCCCACAATCGGTTTTTCGAAATAATCTGAATAATCGGAATCGATTGGGAGGAAAATAATCGATTATTTCGAATAATCGATTTATAGTCCCCATCCCTAGTCTACATTATAACGCTATGGTGTCTTTTTGCATCACAATAGTTTTGCTTAACAGTGTTTGATCACTTTCACACAGTTTGTGCTGAGGTCCAGAGGTAAGGGGCGAGGTAGGCAAAAGACATATTGTGGGTGTGACCTTCTTTAGCTGTGTCTCGCTCAAATCATCCGCACGTTTCAATTTTTGGCTGGTGCCAAAAATTGAAACGTAGTAATGTTACTAGGCTAAAAGATGCTATTGCAAGGGTGCCGCTCTCAATTGATTACTCTAATTTTTGGAAATATTTTGAAGATTTAAAAAACTTTTCCGAAAAAGGAAGAGCCACTTTAGGTTTGTAATGGAACAATTTTGTGAAATAAGTACGAATAAGGTCGTAGTATGAGATTGAAAACGTGTGTTTTTTAGGCAGAATTAATGCCAATTTTTTCTAGTAAATCGTACATAAATTACAAAAGTAGTCCATTAGAGACCTAGATTTGTCCTTTGTCTTCCTTACAGAGAAAGAATTTTTGCAGAATGTTGATGAATAAGTCAGTTGACAGCCGAAGCTCTATTTTTGGCTTAAATTTAGAGCGTTCCGACAGCCTTAAGTATATTATAACTGACTCACTTCTCCTCTACATTTTAAGCGTTACTGATGAGTTTAATTTCGATTTTATAGTCCGACGCCAATAGACTATGTGCCATATTATACTAAAAACACTGAAACAATTGTTTATAATTAGAGCTTTTCGTAGTGAGCATATATGTAATTATTTTTTAACCCCCGACGCAAAAACAAGGGTGTTATAAATTTGACTGCTAAGTGTGTGTGTCTGGCTGCAGTGTATCTGTCTGTGGCACTGTAGCTCTTAAACGGGTGAACCGATTTGGATGCGATTTTTTTTATATGAAAGCAGGTTTTCCAGCGATGGTTCTTAGATATGTTTTATCAAAATCGGTTCAGCTGTTTCAAGGTCATCAGCTCTTTTCTTAGTTGCGGTAGGGATCTTAGACGCATAACGGGTATTTTGTTTGTAACTAAGTTTAAAAAGTTTAAAATAAAAATTAAATTAAAAACTTAAAAAACCCCGACACAAAAAAAACTTATAAAAAGTTAAAAAATAATATTTCTCGGCCTGGTCCTTTAACTTCAATATTTAAATACTTAATTAGTAACATTTTGTGATTCAAACGTCGTCGCGTCGGGGGGTCGCTAAATAAATAAAATAAAAGCTAGAATACAAATAAAAAGAAGCTTAATATAAGTACTCTATCTAGGTCCCCCGACGCGATCACGTTTGAATCACAAAATATTACTAATTAAGTATTTTAATATTGAAGTTAAAAGACCAGACCCAGATTTTTTTTTAACTTTTTATAGGTTTTTTGGTGTCAAAGGTTTTTTAAATTTTTAATTTAATTTTTATTATTCCCAGTACACCTATCCCCCGATTTACACGGTACTTGTTTTACACGTTTTCGCTTTTACACGGTTTTCCAAATAAGTTTTTTTTTTATATATACAGTGATGAAGGATAATAAAACACCTTTGGTTTTATTTTTTGTTCTTCTGTTTAATGTACCTATTGTAATTAAATAAAAAAACAGTGTTTCCGTAATATATTACATATTTTAACCTGTCAATGCATTTTATTTTTATTTCTGTGTACACCTAAAAATATTGAAAAAAATCACAACTGTTAAATAGCAAAATTATGCATTTTCTGCAAGCTTTTCGATTTACACGAATTTGACTTGAAAATTTTTAATTTTCGATTTACACGTTTTTCTCAGGAACGTATCTACCGTGTAAATCGGGGGATAGGTGTATTTTAAAACGCATGCCGATTATGTTATTCAAGTGTATAACAGTCGACGATTTAATTTGACGATATTTAGGTCAGCTCAAACTGCGTTAATATAATAAAATACCGTTGAGTATTACGCGACTCTCCAATTTGTCGTTTGTTCAAACATATAATATGATAATATACATAAATAGGGACATGTTCATAACAGTAGTGTGTTAAATATTGTTTCTAAAAATTGTTACTTAAGTTTCTTAAATCAGTGTAACGGTTAGTTATAATATCAATAGTGATTTTTAAATTAATTGTGAAGACTTTTTCCGTAGCTATGGATATGACGTATACTTTTTCGGGTTTTAAATTGTTGTACTAAGAGACAACCATGCGTTGTTTGCATACTCAAGATTTATATGATGTGTCGAATGAAACGTGGTTAACTACAGTCAGCAGTAGCGATGCAGACTGCTACAATCTGTCACTGAACGATGATGCCGGCGTCACAATTGTTTCGACGCTTCCTCCATATAATTATGACGCCGCCGTCATAATTGTATCGACGCTTCCTCCATATTTAACATTTAATGAAAATTCGCTCGCTGGCGTAATAGTCTACTGCCTTCTCTTCTTGATGGCTGCTGTCGGTAACCTGACAGTATTTGTTACGCTCACCAGATCGCGACACCGTAAATCACGTATCAACGTCATGCTCATGCATCTAGCACTCGCCGATCTAATGGTTACCTTCATCATGATTCCGCTCGAGGTAAGTTTGTACTTTGTTGTATAGCTATGACTAAGGTCAGGTTTAGACGTGCCACTTGATTCGACCAAATTGTTACTCGATTTACCTACGCTCCTAGATTTCGCATTTCCGAACCAAAATTTTAAGCATATCCATTCTGAAATTGAAGAAATAAATACCAGAGAAGCAGAATTATTGAAGTGATTAAAAATTAACTAATTGTTACTTAATTTGCCCCTCAGAAAGTAGTCTTTAACGAAGTAGCGTACATTAGATCGACACCCGGAACCAGTAGTAAGCAGCGACAGTCAGTCGACCGCCTGCAATCTCTGTCTAGTTGTGCTGGGCCGATCTAGAGTGTCGTTTTTATTAATTAATTTGCATTGATAAAACTACTTGAAAACTGCAAACTGTCTACCGTACATCACGAAACATGCATTAAAATGTGCCGGTTTGCGTTTGTTTGCGCTGGTCTAGGATGCGACACCATGCAGATTGCAGATTTGTGCTGTGCTGGTCGTGCAGGTTTATATGCTTGACAATTGTGGGCGATTTTTCATTGTGAAGCGACTTAGCTAAAAATGTACATCAGTAACATACGTTAGAGATGGGAAAAACGGGTCTTTTTAGTGATCTGCTCACTGAATCGGTTCAAAAAGAGCCGAGTTCTGAATATGTTACTGCAGTCTGCCACTGAGTTACCTAGTTCAGTCAATCATATCACGACCTGTATAGAATAAAGAATGCATAGCCAAACATGTGATGCATGAGTCATTTGAGCTGACAGATGCATCAAAGCAAGAACTGATACGTAAGTGTAAAATGTGCTTCTGTGTGTTAAGTGTTTCACTGAGTTACGCGGATCCGTTGATCCGTCGGCTCAAAAAAAAGTGAGTCGGCTCTCACGGATCTTCTGTCAGAGTCGACTCTTTGAACCGGTTCAGATCTGAGTTACCCAACTCTAACATACGTTTACTTTTGTACACATTATTAGTAAAACTATTCTTTGGTCACCATGTTAAAATTTCTGCAACACTAATGCTAGGTTGCAGAAAGAATTGCAAATAATTTGATTTGACAATAACCTTAGATTGTGAACACACATATTTCTCTGTAAGAAAAGCATTGTAGAGCTTTAATTCGATTCTATGCGAAAAATAATTGATCGATTTAAATGATATTTTTCTTAAACTGTGTATACGTGTATTTGACATAGTTTTTTGCATAATTTTTATTTCGAAACGACATTTTTCTACGCAATTTTATCAAAATTTGCCTTTAAAAACGATGTTTTTCTGTGTAGATCAAGCATTTGTTTTTGTATGACTACAATCTAATGTTATACATGACAGGGAGTTTGAATACGACATTAGACCAAGGGCGTACCCAGCGAGGAGCTGGGGGGGCAGATGCCACCCCCTGGAAGCAAAAAATAAGTCGTTATTAAATTTTGTTGCTGGAATTTTTACAATTCTTGAAATAACTTTACTTCTACAAATCCAAGAAAAATGATACTAGTATAAGACATGTAACTAGAATAATTTTTTTCAAGCAAATTATTGTAATAACTTAGTTGATAAAGCACTGCTATAATTATACATAATTTTCTTAATATTTTGATTTCATTCACCTTTTCCGTGATAAAATGTTACAACCTGAACAACCATGGTTTGCCCCCCCCTAGTTTTGATCTTGGGTACGCCCTTGCATTAGACTGTTCTTGTATGTATGAAAAATGTAATTGCATTAAGAAATAATCTAAGGTCATTGTCAAATCAAATTATTTGACAATCCTTTCTGCAACCCAGCATAAGTTGACTTTAGTTCATCTGAAGTCTTAGTCGCAACATAACACATCTATCATGAGCATATATTATTACTTTTCCATAACTAATATATCGTGGCAAGTAATTTATGAAGATACTGAATAGCAGAGGCCCACGGACATATCATTGGGACACTCCAAGGTTACATTTGCAATCAACGGTATTATTTGCCTTTGCAAATATATTTGTCGTATAGGATAATTAGCCAATCAGACATGTGTCTTTCGATACCAATACTGTCAAGTTTGCTTCTCAGACATTCTGAATTGACGCAGTCAAATGCGCAAACAAACAGACTGTTACTAAAAATGTGTCTTTTGAATTCTGGACACCTTAAAATGAAAGAAATATTATTAATTCTGAAAGGCGAATTTAAACCCAAATTAGTAGTAACTATTCTTGGACGTGGAAAGGTAAAATTACAGTCAAATCCAAAACCATGAATTTTGTGCAAATGGCTAGGTCAACTTCATAGATTTTTGTCACTAATCACGACTACTTTCCATACTGGAAGCTTGTTTTGTAAATGTGATAAGTGTGGTCAGAATTGATAAAAAAACTTTTTTTTTTTATTCCTTAAAATGTTTGACTTGCCTGTAGTCATTTTTTTTTAATCTGTTCATATCTAGAAAATAGACATTTGAATTTTCACATATTTTTGGAATGTAAAGAGGAATGCCTGTATATATAACAGTTGTGTTTTTTTTATGAGGCAACCCGAAAATTTAATCTGCAAGTTAAAATTAGTTTTAAACATTTTAGATTTAGATTTTGCAAAGTTTTTTTGAAGTTCTTTTAAGTTTTATTGGAAGCGTGGTTTGAATTTCCATTATTGCAAATTGTATTATTTTTTTATTTGAAATTTTGTTATAAAATTTCAAAACAATTTATTTAAGAATAATAATAATCGATTTTTCACTTTTATATAAATGTAAATTTTTAAAAGATATTGATCCAGCGCCAGTTTTGATTTTAGTTTTAATTTTATTATGAATTGAATTTTGCGCATTCTCATTTTAGTTGGTTTAACGATTCTATTAATAATATTGGATTATCTTGCTCGTTTTGTTAAAAAAATTAAATTTAATATGTTAATTGTTTTGTGGCTGCACACTGAATGAATTCTTATTTTACGTTTTTAATAGTGTTTGTGACAGTGCCATGCGGATGTGACATAATTTTCTGCAAATTACATAATAACTAAGCACGGAAATGGATAGGTTGACTAATTCTAAGCAACTTTTGTTCTATAAAGTTTTTTCTGAAAGTCCATACTTTTCGACTTATTCGCGAGTGTGTCAATTTTTCAACCAATAAACCCACGTTTCAGATGGTTTTTCCTGAATAACTGAAAAAGTAAGTATTTTATCGAAAAAATCACTCTTAGGAAAAATGTAGCTTATAAAAAAACAAAACTAATGGTGAGTTTACAGTGTCTGTAGACCCAATACAAACGGAGTACTACTTTGTTGAAGGTTGGTTCTTATTCGTGAAAAACCAAAATTGAAAGTTTCAACGTTTCAATGCATTTTTCGGGGAAACTCATGGAACCTTTCTTAAAGTGCTTGAAAAAACCTTTATTTTTGTTTTTTATAAAAGTCCCTAGCATCAAAACTAACTGAGTTCTGACGAAAATAATGTTGGTCCCTATTTTTTTCGGCGTTAAAACATATGAAAGTTACCCCCTTATTACCACCCAAATTAAAAATAATCATTACCACTTCACAATTCACTTTATTTATGTACTTGTAACATGCTATAGAAGTTTGACAGGTTTAAAGTACTTAAGCCTTACGGCACTCCACTATTAACGCATTCTATTATCTATACTCGAATATAACTTTTTAAATTGCTGTTTTAAAACTTAAAAGACAATTGACAATTAGATTCATTGTATCTAATGTTGAAACAGGTTTTGTGATTGGGATATTTAACGGCTCAGATAATTAATAGACGGTCTATTGTATTTGCACATGGAAAGTTGTCGATTGGGACTATCCTACAGTTGCGGTACCAAAAAACTTGAAGCCTTAAGCCAACCGCTGGATTACTGCTTGATTGGCAGAATGGCCGAAATTTGTAATAGAGCTAAGTCAGACTTATCCAGTAGGATAAACACAGTATCAAACATCTAATTGAAACCAAACTTTAATCAATATCAAAGCATGCGGAGCTCGCCGGCCAAATTCTCGCAAAGCACTGTGCTATATTTACACGAACTATTTAAAGCTCTTTTCGACCCCCCCACCTCTATCTTCAAGGCTTGTTGCGTTACAGAACTGATTTATTATAAAAATTATTTATTATAAAAAAGCAGTATTCCAAACTTCTACGTCAACGTGGAAAAGTTTCCAACGAGTGAACCTCTTAGAATATAGGTAGTTGCTTTAAGTTCATTTTCAAAAGTTTTGACAATTTACTTTTGAGCAAATCTCCCTTCTAATATAGTGTTATAACTGTTTTACTAAGGAATTGGTGCAGTGCGTAACCAGTTATTATCGATCCTCTCTGATTATTATTAATAATATTTTATTAGTGGTTACCAAATATCTCCCTATGCCCATGTTAAATTTTTATCGCATCTCCCTGAGAATAGCTACTCTATGATTATAAAATAGGGCAGAGATTATCATTTGTCGAGTTGTTAATTAATATTGAAAGTGTGCCGCAAAATTCCGTTGTAAGATATAACAAATAAACAGACTGTTGCTTCCCAATTCCCAAAACTGTTTAACTTCACCCACACACAAATCGTCTCAATTGCTGAATTATGTATCACTAACTAGAATAACTGTTTTCCGGACGATATTCAAACAGTATTATTAGTCGGACAGCATCATGGTTGGATGGACTTGAGGCGAATTTTTGCTGTTGGTATAAACACATAATCTTTACATCGTTTACTGTTCAGACATAACTTCGCGACGCCCCAGGACATTGCGACGCACAGTTTGGGAATAACTGTATTATATATCTTAAAAAAAAAAAACTTCGGAGAAGTAAAAATTGGTTCTGTGCTACATTCAAAGACTTGCGGTGACTCGCTCTCAAGATTACGACTTAAACAAAAAAAAAATACAGAATTTCGAAGCAGGCAAGAAATTCAAATCAAGCCTGGAAATTCTGTGCCTAAGATGTAGAAAAAAAATTAGTTCCGAGGCAGACAAGGATTTGAAATCCAACCTCGAAATTCTGTGCTCATAAACCTTCAAGAGCAAGAGCAAAAAAAAGTGCACAGATGGCGTGTGACCAGCTCCATATTTATTTGTCAAGCTACCACTAAAAAAACGCCATCTGTGCATTTTTTTTTTTTTTGCTCTTGCTCTTGAAGGTTTATGAGCACAGAATTTCGAGGTTGGATTTCAATTTCTTGTCTGCCTCGGAACTAATTTTTTTTCTACATCTTAGGCACAGAATTTCCAGGCTTGATTTGAATTTCTTGCCTGCCTCGAAATTCTGTATTTTTTTTTTGTTTAAGTCGTAATCTTGAGAGCGAGTCACCGCAAGTCTTTGAATGTAGCACAGAACCAATTTTTACTTCTCCGAAGTTTTTTTTTTTTAGGATTTCACGTCTTTTTCCAAAGTCTAAGGCTTTTTTCTATTTTTCCTCCAAAATAAAAATATGTGCGCTCTTAGAATTAAGAGGCCATTTTCTTTTCTCAACGGTTTGATCTTTTATATAAATTATACGATATAAAAAAATAATTAAACACAACAATTTTGAAAATATATGTTCTGTATATATGAAAAACCCCCAAACGCAATACAAAACCCCCAAAACGAAATATAAAACCCCCAAAATGCAATATAAAACTCCCAAAATGAATTTAAAACCCCCAAAATGCAATATAAAACCCCCAAAATGCAATATAAAACCCCCAAAATGCAATATAAAACCCCAAAATGCAATATAAAACCCCCAAAATGCAATATAAAACCCCCAAAATGCATTATAAAACCCCCAAAATGCAATATAAAACCTCCAAATTGCAATATAAAACCCCCAAAATGCAATATAAAACCCTCAAAATGCAATATAAAACCCCCAAAACGCAATATAAAATCCCCAAAACGCAATATAGAACACCCAAAACGCAATATAACCCCCCAAAAATGAGTACCACTTGTATTGATATTATGGGTTTTCGTATGCCGTACCAAACTACATTTATGACGAAATGACTGTTAATATTCATAGGTATTTGGATTAAATTTCTGGAATAAGATTTTTGCTTTGTTGATGATAATACTATTATATTTTACCTATATTGTTTATATTATGTTGAAAATTATCTACTAGTTATATTTTCACAACTCTTCACTTGTAAAAATGAAAATCAATCCAAATACCTATGAATATTAACAGTCATTTAGTAATATGGATATGAATATAGTAAATCATTTATGACGAAACTTTTCTTGACAAATGTCACATCCAAAAGTTGATATTTGCGAGACTTTTGTCACCACTAATTACTAAAACAAGGAAATAATTTATTTTTATTATATAAAAGAAAATTGGAAAATAATTTAAATAAATATCATGTAAAAAACGAAACAATTAAAAAAATTCACACACGTCGGTCCTGGGATCCGAACCCTGTTCATCCAAGTACGTGCGCTAGACCACTCGGCTATCCATCTCACTTGTTAAAGTACCTTATACCATGTATACTACTGTAAATATATGTCATACGAAAATTTGGTAAGAGCTTATATAAAACTTGGAAACTAAGGTTTTTTACACGGCGTTATATGGGAAAGACTCAAAATCAATGTAGATATAGTAATCTTTTAGAGATCTAGGGATGAGCTGTTTTTGCGTTTAATGTACGAAATTTATTTTTCATTTACTTTTCATGTGCGGAATTTAGCACAGAAAAAAACTCTAACGAGATTCTTCAATAATTCCGTCATTGAAGGTAAAATATGGCGATATTGTATAATTTTGCCAAACAGCACCAAATTGCACAAAAATTTAAATTGAGGTTCTACTTACCCTCTGTCCTGGGGGTGGATGCTACCCTTCTCGGGGGTGAAAAATGTTTTATTGAAAATAAGGGACCAACATTATTTTCGTCATAACTCACTTAGTTTTGATGCTAGGGAGTTTTATAAAAAACAAAATTAAAGCTTTTTTCAAGCACTTTAAAAAAGTTTCCATGAGTTCCCCCGAAAAATGCATTGCTTTTTGGTAACTTCACGTTGAAACTTTCAATTTTGGCGCTTGACAAATAAGAACCAACCTTCAACAAGCTATTACTCCATTTGTATTGGGTCTACAGACATCATAAACCCACCATTCTTTTTTTTATAAGCTACATTTTTGCTAAAAATAATTTTTTCGATAAACGGCTTACTTTTTCAGGTATTTGCGAAAAACCGTCTCAAAACGTGGGTTTATTATTGATTGAAAAATTGACACTTTCACTCGGGAATAAAGGCCCCTTCACACGTTACTGGATTTCGAATTTGCTCGCTTGCTTGAAGTCTTGCGGGCAGCTTTGCACGCTACGCTGCTGGATTGTGACGTCACTGATGGTTCTGCTGCTCGCTAGCTTGCCATATTTTGGTGACAGATCTGGTGCTATTTTTCATACAGGACTGCCTGCTAGTTTGAGGACTTGACCAATTGGGGAGTCATATTTTATCACGTGATATCGTCTGTCACTCGTTTACATATGTTGTTGTTTGAAAAAAGTTTCAAAAGAACAGCGATGGGGCCAAAAGTTGTAAGATCAAAATGTATTAAATGGACTCGACAAGAAATAAATGCTTTAATTGACGCGTATAAGAATGAACCTTCTTTGTACGCCGTTTCTTCTGTGAATTATCATAATAAACATTTTACGAAATGAAGCCTTACAGAGAGTCTGTGATACAGTAGGATGTCTCAATGTTGAGATAGAAGAGAAAGATTGTGCAGCAAAATTTCACTCATTACGAACTCAATGCAATCATTATTAAAGTCATAGTAGCATTTCATCTACGACGAATAATTTTTTTGCATAACCATTACATCCATATTTTAAATTTTAAATATAACTGTCAACCTAGCAAAACAGCGAGCAAACGAGCATGCTTCGTGTGAAGTGAAACTAGCAACGCTCCCTACCAACCACCAAGCAGAATACGATTCACGGCAACCTGCAACCGAACCTAGCAAGTGAGCAAGCTCGAAATACAGCAACGTGTGAAGGGGCCTTAAGTCGAAAAGTATTAACTTTCAGAACAAAACTTTAGAATTAGTCAATCTATCCATTTCCGGACTTATTTTCTATGAAACATTTTTCACTCCCGAGAAGGGTAAAAGTAGCCTCCGGTACAGGGTCAACTTTGAAGTAGAGGGTAAGTAGAGCCTAAATCCAAATTTTATGAAAATCGGTGCTGTTTAGCAAAACTATACGGGAAAAAGGTCATTGACTGAACTAATAGTGTTTTTCACGAGTTAAATGCATCAGCAGGTGACCGGTTTTCCGTCGGCGGCTCGTAGCCTTCCATCGTAGCTCATCTATAGCGTTCCCGCCGAGTTGGAGTACATATTATTATCTATACAATACAATTAGGTAACATTTGTACAATAGACGCTGATGACCTCAGATGTTAAGTGTCTATAATCTACAATCTATCTATCTGACATTTGTATAGTACTTTTTTATATGGTCCGTTTTTTTTTTGTTTATTAACAGAAATAAATAAACAAAATTTCTTTTTCTCCAAAGTTAAAATGAATTTTAAAAAAAATCGTACCGATTAATGTTCTTTATCGCTTGCAAATACAAAACGACATCGACTGGTTATTTATCTAACAAAATGAACATATCGGACCATTTTAATGGTTATATTTGAGGGTTAACAAAACATTTTGAGCCCTCAAATACAAAAAAAAAAATAAATAAAAAAATAAAAGAATAGTTGAATTAAAACATGTCGGTTTTTTTTTTATCAAAATCGGATCTAACAGTTTTAAAAATCACTGTTTCGCTGATTGAAACATGTATATAATATAATTTGGGGCAGGTTCTAGAATCTAGACTTATGCTTATCGAGCAAGCTCGTGAGTAGTCCGAAAAAAATTGGGAGTTTGTGAATTCAATAATTCTTTCACCCTTTCTTCTTATTACGTCGTTAGTTAATTTTTAAAATGTAGTATAGGTAAACGGCGTGTTTACTCTAACCTCAGCAAAAATTTTCGGGGGGGGGGATGAATACTGGTAATCTTCGATCTTTTACTGGATTTAAAATATACAAAAAATTGCCAAACTATATTAAAAGTATAAAAAATGAAACAAAGTTTAAAAAAGAGCTACCAAGCATAGTATAGTACGTGCCATGGATCTAAAAGGCTCGGAAGTTAGATGTAAATGGAGGCTTGCGCAGGTACAGTCGGTTGAAAAACTACAAACTTGGGCTATATTATTATTTTTAATTTTATAATTTTTCTTTAATCTAAAGGTCTAATTCCTTGCATAAAGTCATCCAAAAAAAATATTTTTCGTGCTTGTCAATGTAACACTGTATTAGGCATCTTGATCAATTAGCAATCAAAGAAACAACTTAACAATAACGTACTGGACTGTACTTTATAGCAGGAAAGCGACAATTGACAAGACAACCAGCGATAACCAATCACCGACGAGCGCACATTCTGTACCGGTAACTGGGAGATGGTGGGAGTTTTCCTTTTCCACAAGACAACCAGGACGGCTCTAAAATATGCATTTGTGACGCTGTTTGTGACTAACTTCAGAACCTTTTATAACCGTGGCGCGTATTATAACTAAGAATAATTTGACCATAAGGTTTTCAGGGATGGAAGCATTGAAAGGTTTAATTTTTATAGCCATACAGTAGAGTTGTACATTGCGTTCAGTATTTTTTTAAATATACATCGATAATTATACGATAAAAAATGTAAATTCATTTAAAATGAACACGATTACTGATATGTTAAAACAACTGGTTCAGACATAATAGAATTCGTGCTCTTGCATATTAATCTGCTATTCTTAATAGGTATATATCGTATAGTTTATGATATAATCCTAAAATTACGTTTATGTGCGGAATTTACTTAGAATAATTATTTTTATTAGCGACAAGATTTAAAAACGCTTTTCACAATATTGAACTCTGTTAAACAAATAGTTTGTTAATGCATGTATAGTGATATCTAAATATGTCAATATCTGGACGACCGAGCATTGCTCGGAAGAAATTTTACCATACAAGTCTCTAGCGCCAAAAGTGCGACATTATTTATGTGCAAGGATCCTATTGCTTTAGTTTTCACGTACAGTTTTTTCTCATTTGATATATCAAGTAAAATCGAGTTAATACATTTTTAATTCTTATGAATCTTTCTAAAAAACCGGTTTGACACTAATATACAAAATCTACGTAGAAAATTCTTCCCTTTCATTTAAAAAAATACAGAAATCGATCTGATATTAATTTAGCGAGTTAAAAGCAAAAAACCTAATGTTTAATATACATGATATAAAAATAAAATATCTTATGCCTATTATTCAAATATTACTTAAAACTAGTTAAGATTCACAGTCAGTATTTCGACACAATAGGCTATTTGCTTCTAATTTTTTATTGTCTTAAAATGTTCATATTTTGTAATAGGTCTATGGAATTTTTTTTCGCTTAAATGTGACCGTTTTATAGGATAAAATAACATTTAAAATTTGAATCATATAAGTTAGCACCAAAACACGAGCCACCATGTTATTATATGCTGTGACGTCACGCCTGTAGTATTCACTATTCACGAAGTGCTTGTCCATATATCGTTTATTTAATTATCATGTAAAATAACGAATTCGCGTCCTTTTAGGTGATGTTTGGTACCGAACTGAATAATTACTATCTAAAACCAAGGTAAATTAACGGAAAATAGTTTTGTACCTATGTAAGTCCAGTTATCTAGGTAACTATAGAGACGGACCCTCAATACGAGATTGTAACGTCATAAAACTGTTTGTGACCACATGAGTTCTCTTGAAAATTCGTATTTCAATAAATTATTGCACTTCAGCGAGTTATTCAATATAAAGCAGATTTTAGAGTTATGTTCAAATTGACGTAGGTATATATTCGAATTTCATAATAAGAATGTACTGAAAAATTTCATAAAACTACCTGATTGGTTAAATTTCAAATATTTCTTATTCTTTCTCTACAATATTGGATTGACTTATCTCAATGAATTTTTGACCCACTTTTTACGCTACAAATAATTACAGCTGAAAGTGCAGTAATGTTTTATTGATGTGTAGTTCTGATATGCTGTTAACACAAAATTTTGAACCCACAAATCAAGACGGATAGTTCAATATTGACAATGGTATTATAATTTTTCGTAATGAAATTTAAAATGTTTCTAGTGCATTACGACATATCATCACACACGAGAGAGACAAGATATTTTTTGCAAGTACTCTCTTCAAATATAATTAAAAATTTTATATTTCCAACCGTAGGCTTCGTTTAATTTTCATACTTTTGCTATGAAAATGGTAGTAGTACTACATCTCGAATTTTTTTTGGAAGGAAGTTCCTTATCGCGGGTTAGCGAGGGGACCTAGCCGAGAAAAAATGTAACATGTCATGAAAAACCGTAAGACAAAAATGTCACGAAAAACCGTAAGACGTATAATGTATACTGGTATACGGTGATACCGGGTGTTTTTAGATTATACCGGATGTTTTTAGATTATACCGGGTGTTTTTAGATTATATCGGGTGTTTTAGATTATACCGGGTGTTTTTAGATTATACCGGGTGTTTTTAGATTATACCGGGCGTTTTTAGATTATACCGGGTGTTTTTAGATTATACCGGGTGTTTTTAGATTATACCGGGTGTTTTTAGATAATACCGGGTGTTTTTAGATAATACCGGTTGTTTTAGATTATACCGGCTGTTTTTAGATTATACCGGCTGTTTTTAGATTATACCGGGTGTTTTTAGATTATACCGGGTGTTTTTAGATTACATCAGGTGTTTTTAGATTATACCGGGTGTTTTAGATTATACCGGGTGTTTTAGATTATACCGGGTGTTTTTAGAATATACCGGGTGTTTTTAGATTATACTGGATGTTTTCAGATTATACCGAGTGTTTTAGATTATACCGGGTGTTTTTAGATTATACAGGGTGTTTTAAGATTATATAAAACGCGTTACGAAAAACGTCTTATACGAAAGGGACTTCGTTCCAAACGCGTGTCCCGCGACACGTTCCAAATTTTTTATTTTACTTTATGAACTACTGCGAAATGTGTCATTTTACTATCGCTATATAGACATGAAAAGCAACTTTTTATAGGGGGTCGTGTTGTTTTTTTATAAATTATTCTAAAATGCTTTTAAATTTAAATTCTTTGAATGTATAAAATAGATTCAAAATATCTACTAAACAATGTGTTTTTAATATTCCCTGCTCCTGTTTTAATTGAACGCTTGTTGCTTTTTATGAAATGTTCGTAATTTCAGATTAAAATTTCTGAAATATTATATTACAGGTCGGCTGGAGATTGACAGTACAGTGGGTGGCGGGCAATTTAGCCTGCAAAGTCTTTTTGTTCCTGCGAGCTTTCGGTCTGTACTTGAGCAGCAACGTACTCGTCTGTATCTCATTGGACCGATACTTTGCCGTTCTTTATCCGCTACGTGTGAACGATGCTCGACGACGCGGCAAGGTCATGCTTGGCGTCGCCTGGTGCATTTCGCTTGTCTGGTCTCTACCTCAGGTATGTTAATCTGTTGCAATGCATATGTGCTTTTTATACAAGATTCCAATTAAAAAAAGTACCATCTGTAAAGGCCCCAGTACACAGAGGTCTGTAGTGGGCCATTGTGTACAGGGAGTAATGGTGTGTAGTGGCGGACAATTGTGAATCGTGGTGCGCAATCCATTTGTTGTCGGTTTTTTTGACACACTTCAAAGGAATCGTGGCGTGGTGTGGCCTATGGTGTTCACACAGTCGCCCATTGTTTAAACAGGTACTTACTTTTTTTGTTGCGTGCTATACTATTTAAATTTTTAATCGCCCAAAATGTCAGTATCCTGGAGCAAGAAAGAGACTTTTAGGTTTATAATACTATAATACTTGTAAACAGGATATAAATAAATAGCCGCGGCCGTAATTACTTCCACGTCCATCGCAAGTGCTTCGCCAGGCAGAAATGAGCCATGGGCCATTGTGTGAACACCAAGTGATAGTGGCCTACAGTTGCACATTGCAAAGCATGGCCCACTACAGATCACTGTGTACTGGGGCCTTTATATCTAACGAACCAAAACAGTTTTCGGGATCAAACAGGAACTCTTTTATGGTTGAATACTTTTTTATTAATTGTATAATATCAATCTTCACAAAGTAAATTGTAGTTGAAATGTTTATTCAATAAAATTTGCGACATGTTTCGGTACGTAGTAAAATCATCAGACCATATATAAAAATGAAACAAGAAAGAATAACTTGAATTATTATTTTAAAAAATACCACCGAGCTGGGTAGAGTAGTGGTACAGCACTAGACTCGCATTCGGGAGGTCCGGGTTCGATTCCCGGCGGGGGCAGATGTGGCTGGGAGTTTTTCCTACTGTCTTTCGCCGAGAAACGGTAATTCCTGTACCGGCCATCTTGATTGAGGTTTTCCATGGTTTCCCTCAATTAATTCCAGATAAATATCGAGGTGGTTCCTTATTTGAGGCTATGGCCGATTACCTATCAAACTCCTAGTTCAAAAATTACTTACCTTATCCTAATTTCCTATAATTCCTTCATTCGCCCATTGCTATTATATAAGTTGAAGTTTAAGAAATGTAGAAAAAAAACGGGAAGTGGTAAAATGAAAAATAGTAATGGTGCGTATAGCGTCTGTTATGACATAAAGTCGAGAAACGGACGTTAAACGCATTATTATAATTATTATTTTAAAAAATACCTTTAAAATGTTTTTTAGGGTTCCGTACATGCGATGAAAGAACGGAATCTTTATAGGATCACTCTCGTATCTGTCTGTCTGTAACAGCTAATTTTTTCTGAGTCTACTGGACGAAAAAAGTTTTCAATTTGGCACATATGTGTATAGAATTAGATCACGGACGTATAGCGTAAATAAACGAATTTCGATCCTGGGGACCAAATTAGAAAATTAAAAGAAAAGATATTTTTCAAGTACATCATGTGACATCAAATGAAAAACAAAAGATATTTGAGAAAATATACGAAACTCGAAAATTCTTTCTTCTTTATCTCCGAAACTATTAAATTTAAAATTTTGAAAAAAAAGGGAATATATGGCCTCACTTACAGCTTACAGGAAACCTAAACAAAAAGAGAGAATTGAAGTCGAGCGCACATTGTTTAAATCCAAAAAAAAGTTCTCTTAAAAGACTGTCAGCGATGAAAAACGGTTATTCAACGACATGTTGAAGTTTGAGTCCTGACAAGTACAGTTAATTTAGTGTTTCATATCAGTAGAAGAGACTGTTACTACGCTGCAATTTTTTAATGTCACTGTAGTAAACGAATTCACATTCTCGTGTGAAAATATCTTTCAGTTTATGGCTACAATTAAAATGTAAATATTTTAATTATCTTTCTGTCATGTTGTTGATATTTTTTAGATTTCTATCAAGGTTCTAGATTAACCGTAATCTTGACATAGAAAATGAACTACGCAACACGTCAGATAATGTGTCGTTTAAAAGATAATTTTTTATGTCAATGAATCACTTCTCTTTTTCTAGGACGTTGAAAAAATTCTATTATCTGTTTTCTTTTAAATCGATTATCCCGTAATAGTAATTATTATTTAACGTTCAGATTAGTTCTCCTATATATTTCAACACATTTCTCTTCGAGTAAAAGCGTTACATCATTTTTTTAATATTTTATATAATTGAGGTCAGTCTCAATATACAACAATCCTATGCTAGGAATAAGACAGCAATAGGACGATTCGATTATAAACAAATAATTAATTGCTACATATACATAAAAAATTAAAAACAGTAATTTTTTTTGGAATTTAATATTCAAAGTCTGACGATATTACACAAAAATATGTATTATAAAAAAAAAAAACATATTTTGTTATACTCTTAAAGCGTCAAAAAACGGAAAATTGGTGCTTTTTAAAATTTTTGAAATTAATAACATGAAAAATATTGATATTACGAAAAAAGTTTTGTGCATTTTTTATTGGAAATTCGTTAAAATATTTTAAAAAACTGTTATGAAAAAAAGTGTGAAACAATACCAGAGCAGGTTATCGCCTGGCAACATAGGTTTTCATAATCAATACGGTCTCCTAAACTGATTTCAGTAAAAAAAATTCAATCCGAATATAAATCGACACGACATCGCCAACACCATCTGATTTAATTTGTTGGATCTTAATAATAAATCAAATAAAAATCCTAATATATGGTATAAGAAGGCAGTAAATTGCGAATTATGAAATTAGAATCTTCATTAAATTTATTATATAATATTAGATGCGGTCCTGTTTTAAAACAGTTGGACTTATTGAAACAGCTTGCTGTTTGTAATGTTAAACATCTCTTACCTAAAGTACTTCGAATTTTTTGTTAGCTAAAATTTTATTATAATATTTACGCGTTTCATTCGCAAACGCCAGATTAATTAAAAAATAACCACAATGAACCTCTATTGTGAAACGTATTTTTTATTTCTCGTCAACTTTATAAATATTCGTAAAAAGCCGTGTATCGTAGACAGAGTGTTTGTAGTTTATTGACATCGATACAATATTGACAGTTAATTAATTAAATGAATGTTTTAACATCGCGCTTCTGCCCCCGCAACATCATTATCGGCTTGTTATTGATAATTTAATTGGATACGATGCTTGTTTGTCAAGCTAACTATTTAGTTTTCCGGTGGCAAGGTTGTGTATGTTTATAAAATCCGCAGCGTGTAATTCAGTTATTTGTAACTAATGTTTATCATGTTAGTCAATATTCATATATTATAATCCTTAGATGAAACATTTAAATAGAGTTTTGCCTCAATTATTTTTCATCCTCTAAATACAACATTTGAAAGGCTGCGATCACGTCCATTTCATATAAGTTTTACGCTGTAATGAATTTCAATACATAATATCTATACTATTATATTAAAAAATCCTTTGTATATTTTGTTGTATATATATGCAAAAATGTATATATATTTGAAAAGATTTAACTTAAAATATTTACGTGGTGTAGACTTCTCCCACGACTATATTATGACTATAAATCGTGAAACAGCCAGTGCAGTCGCAAGTCATTCGAAATTCGGCTTCTGATTTCGCATGAGTGTAGTATACTGCAAGGTTCTCATATGTAGGATGGTTTTGTTATCATAATGGGAAGCTATTGTTCTCTGACAACGTTGTGAAAATACGACAATATTCTATAAAAACGTCCGCGGTATAGTATGTCCATCTTTAATAGGCAATCAGGGCGAAGCCGGAGCAGGCTGTTATAGTATATAATAATATAAACACTTCCAAAATTTAAGACAATTTAAAACGTCGAGATTTAATGATTCAATGCTTAGTTCCTGTCATCTGACATATACCAATAGTGCATGTGTCATATAATACGTAATATGTGTAATAATATATTTTTTTAATTAATGAGGAATCGAGGTTGATAACGTCATTATCGTGAGATTTATCTCGTAGGACTCACAGCCGGCTCTGAGTTAATCTCTTCCTGAATTGTCTGTGTTTATCGTGTTTTTAATTATTTGTTGATTTTTCGTTTTTAAATTCGTTAACGGTTAAATAAACATTTGTTTTTACTTAATTACTTATGAATAATAAAATAACCAATTTTTAAAAGATTAAACAGTATGCACTGTTTAATGTTTTTAATTAAATACTACGAATTATGTAAGAATATTCACAAGTAGTTCTTGAGGTAATAAAGAGAACCCGTCCATATGGCTTAACGTTATTATTATTAACCTCGAAGACTTAAAACCTAATAAATTTTATGAAAAAAGGAATGAGTGACGCAGTACTCAAAGAGCTGATGTGTAATTTGGTTTAATTCAAAAAAGATTTAGAAATGTATTGGTTTTTATAAAAAAAATATTTATAAAACAGCTGCTTTAGTGCTTGTAGAGCGATAGTAAAATGACCTATTTCTCACTAGGGCGTAATTAAATACGGAACCTGCAGTCAGCAACAACCGTCAGTCGGTGTCATGCAATTTTTATGTAGCTGTCATAGTCCGATCTAGTGTGCTAGTGATGTGAATCCTAAGTTGCTGGTTTGTGCCACTTTATGCTGGTCTAATGTGTGACATTGTGCAGCTTGTAGGTGTGTACTGTGCTGGTCGTGCTGGTTCGTGCGTGACAAATGTGCGGGGTATTTTATACAAATCAGATTTTGCATGGCACATTCACCAGATTGATATAACTTTTTCTCATCATATAAAACTGAAAAATGTAATCAACAACGATGTACCGAAGCAAATAGTATACGATTTGTCGTCTTATTGTCCATCATGAATGATCTGAATGTTGAAAAGAGGCACGTTTGTCATACTTGTGGAAAATTTGCTCAGTGGTTTGGTATTCCCCGTGATATATGGTCGTAAGAAATACCTGTCATCCGCAGACTTATGCAATTTCTCTTCAAAGGTCTTACGCAGTGATTCTCTACCTTTTTTCATCACGGCACACTTTTAATAAGTTAAAAATTTTGCGGCACACTAACAGTAAGATAAATTTTAGAGAATTTTATTTGGTTAATTGATTGATACGACTATAGGTAATATATTATAATTTTTGATAAAATATACCATGAAATGCATTACGAAGCAAACAAAACTATTTAATGATTAATTAATTACAAATTACATTTAAATCAAAATTTGAGCTTGATGTTTTTTTGATAACTTAGGGCGTAAAAAATATAATGCTACTCTCATTTCGTAATCCAAATTTCGAAGTCTTTATCTTTTTTTGTTGTTATGTCAGTCAAAGCTGAAAATCCGAATTCCCACAAATAAAATGTGGAAAATTGTAATAACATACTTAAAGCAGGCTTTCCATTTGAAGCATTGTCGCGTAACTAGCCAGATCGTGCGACACAACAAACTTTAAAACTCGTGCGACTCGAAACGACTGCCAATGCATAATGTTGGCGACTAAATAACTACCTACGTAGTTCGCGACTGAATCTGAAAAAGCGGTTGTCTTGTTGAATTGGTAGTGATGCATCTGAAAATCGTGTGAAATGGATTTGCAAGACATGCTCCTTTTGGATAATCTATACCAAACGAGGCGTCTGCGTACTTGTCAGCTTATAGACCGGGAGATGGTGACACATTTTGGTAAGTCATTTCTTACAGTATGGCGCTTTTAGGGGGGTTCATATACGTAATAAGTGAGAGGAAAATGATGTTCTTACCGGTGGTGCGCGGGACGCAATGGCAGAATAATTAATTGAAATTGCTCGAAAATCCGGAGGTGCCAAACAATATCTTTCACAAAATTTCTTCAATTTATCGTTATTTAAACAAAAAAAAACCCGGCGATCGCTATATGCCATACTTCTCCGGTGGGTGTTTGGCCCGCCATACTTTTTTGAAAATGTTTTTTTTTTTTTTTTTAAATTCATTTCTTACAGGCTGATTTTTTTTAAACAATTGTTTTTTATTAGTCTTGTACCGAAATCACCTTGCCATACCATTCCGACGGTCCAAAATACCCGCCATACCCCCTCAAATATGTCAGTTTTCAAAATTCGAAAAACCATTTCTTTCAGTATGGCAGTTAAATCGTTGTCAGTTTATGGTACAGTGTAAATATGATGATTATTATGTAAAAGTTACATGTTTGAGGGGGTATGGCGGGTATTTTGGACCGTCGGAATGGTATGGCAAGGTGATTTCCATACAAGACTAATAAAAAACAATTATTTAAAAAAACATCAGCCTGTAAGAAATGAATTTAGAAAAAAAAAACATTTTTAAAAAAGTATGGCGGGCCTAAACACCCACCGGAGAAGTATGGCATATAGCGATCGCCGGGTTTTTTTTTTGTTTAAATAACGATAAATTGAAGAAATTTTGTGAAAGAAATTGTTTGACACCTCCGGATTTTCGAGCAATTTCAATTAATTATTCTGCCATTGCGTCCCGCGCACCACCGGTAAGAACATCATTTTCCTCTCACTTATTACGTATATGAATCCCCCTAAAAGCGCCATACTGTAAGAAATGACTTACCAAAATGTGTCACCATCTCCCGGTCTATTAGAAGACGTTCGTGTTGAGTGACTGAAATACTTATCAGAAGAAATAAACTGGTAGAGCTTCACGACTTGTATGCCAACTTATTGCACTAATTAGTTTTTTAGATGTCCGTATTTATTTAACACTTATCGAAATATAATAATATCTATACTAAGACGCCGGTCACATGCATTGTCTACTTTGGGATAAATTGCTCGTATATGAACATATATGCACTACCTCTAAGTTTACGTGTCCAGTGGAAAGTCAGCCTAAAGCTTTTTGTAATATTGTTGGATAATCGTACCTAAGATTAAGCCAGAACGAATTAATAATGACTCTTGTTGTTTTAGAGTTGGGTAAAGAACCGACTTCGACAGAAGATCCGTGAGAGCCGACTCACTTTTTTTTGAGCCGACGGATCAACGGATCCGCATAGCTCAGTGAAACACTTAACACACAGAAGCACATTTTACACTTACGTATCAGTTCTTGCTTTGATGCATCTGTTAGCTCAAATGACTCATGCATCACATGTTTGGCTAATACATTCTTGATTCTATACAGGTCGTGATATGATTGACTGAACTAGGTAACTCAGTGGCAGACTGCAGTAACATATTCAGAACTTGGCTCGTTTTGAACTGGTTCAGTGAGGCTCACATACGGGATCCAGATGCAAAGATGCAGATCACTAAAAAGACCCGTTTTCCCATCTCTATGTTGTTTTAAAGTTAAGTCTCGGTTATTACAGATCGAAATTAGTTCTTCCTTCTTCAAAATTAATTTATACAGTGCTATAGGAAAGGAGAATCGATTGAACAACTTGTTTGACGTCGCTTGTGGATTGGGTATTCGCAGTGACGGCACATTTCAGAAATCTCGCGGCACATTGGTTGAGAATTACTGGTATAAGAAACCACCTGAGCTGCGATATGCTAAACACATTTCAAGTTTAAAATATATTGCTTACAGTAATATTTTTTCAGTACAGAAAAAAGAAGAAAACTTGAAGTTAAATATACTATTTAAATACAAACTTGATATTGTACTACAGTCAACAAGAAATTATTTGCTCGAAAATGGCCCAAAGGTCACTTGAACTTTTTTACGTACGTTATGTGTGCGAGAGAGAACTCGGTATTGTTTATCAACCGACTCTAAAACCAGCGCACACATACTACGTTTTGTTTCGCGATTTCACGATTTCTCATCCACACAAACTCAATCGTACTTTCACTCGATCTAGCGATCGATGCGTTTGCTTTCAGTTCTCGCTTCTCCCTGTGAAGAATGCAGTTTCTACGTAATCCTTGGCATGGGATAGCGCGAACCTGTAACTAACGCTGGGTTGTAGCGAGCATTTAAAAAAAAAATCATTTGACAATGACCTTAGATTATGATCATATAACATTTTTTATACACGTAAAAACAGTCTAATGTCGTGAAACTTCCTGTCGTGAAGAATATTAGATTGTATTCGCAAAAAAGCAAATTAATGATCTACATAGAAAAATTGTTAAACATTCATTGTTACAATGCTAAATTAGAAAAATTTATTTTTATCCACCAACATCGTCGGGATTCAAACCCGAATCTCTCCACTTTCGCGGCGGAATGAGTTATCAGTTACTCAACAGTGCGATATCTAAACAGTCAATTCTTCATACTAAAGCAATTTGTACCATTAAATTCACTACATACGAGAGCTGATTATTTTAACTAGGTACCGCTAGACATGAATCATCTCAATAGCGAGAGTTATGAATGTATAGGTAAATTTCCATTTTTTCATTATTAATCCAACCTAAGTATATCATAATATGTAATTCAAAGAGGTTGAGCCATGCCTATGTATATCATATGGAAATTTTTATATACGAAAGACTTCCGTAAAGTTTTAATATAAGATATAAGTTTTAATTTCTACAAGCTGAAGAAGCCCTTCTGCAGCTTGTAGAAATTAAAACTTATATCTTATACATAGAAAAACATTGTTTTCATACCAAATTTTGTCCAATATACCTAGAACAAAAATTGAAATTGTGTAAAAAAGGTATGTTAAATAGATGTATATGTTATGAACCGAGTGATTAATGAGGGCATTATTTATGTTTTGGCAGTATGAATAATGACAAGTTAAATCGGTTTATGTAATTACTACGTCATTGTTAGGCAATTTGATAATTTAGGTACATTTGGCAAGGTGCTGGGAGCCGGAACAAACGTGTGACACGCGCTGTGGTTCTAGTTAAAGAAAATAATGTGATTAGCTCTTATGGCACCATTTCTAAAAATGTTTATATATATATATATATATATATATATATATATATGTGTGTGTGCTATAACTTTCGAAAGAGTTAATTGATTTTAACGAAATTTGGCCCACGTGTTGAAATCCATCACCACAAGAAGCCTATTTTAAATGGGCCCAATCGGGTCATTTTAAGGGTAGTTTTTAGGGGTTGAAAAATGTTTTTGGGCCCCAAAATACCGAAAAAATTCCTAGAATCGTTTCAAAATTGACATTTAAACCTTTAGCTTTAATTAAAAAGTGACCCTAAAATTTTAATAAAATCGGCCCGACAGGGCCGCACTTACAAATTTTATGAAAACACTAGTTTTCAGATAGTGAATTATTTACTGAAAGGTATATATAATTTGGTATAGAGGTTCGATTGATAATAATATTGCAATTAAGAAAAAAATGTTTTTTTAAGGGGTGTATTAAGGAGTCAAATTTGTTATTTTGCCCAAAAGCCAAGTTAAATTCGCATAATAAAGCCACACTGCCTGTATTAGCAAATACACTATATTGTCGGCAGGGTTTTGGCACTGCGACCCGGGTTTTTATATTATTTTATATCGATAAAAGCATACGAAAAATAATAATTTCCAGATGACCGAATGAGAACAAAGTGAAAAATTCAAATATAAAATTATTTTAAAAAGCTGTTTTCCCAATGTGATGAATATTGAATATTATGAATGAATAAATAATAATAATACGGAAAAGTAAATATTTTAACTATTAAAATATATTAATTTATTTTCATCTATATAATATTTGTATAAAACAGTAGCGTAATAGAGAATACCCAGACCAAACCGCTGAATCCAAAGGGCTAAAATTTTGAAAGTGCATGGATATGCGGTAAGAAAGGGTTTTTTAAAATTTCATATCTAAGGGGTAAAAAGGGTCACTCCAATAATCTCTATTTATGCCCAGACCAAACCACTAGATCTAAAGGGTTGAAATTTTGACAGCGCATTCCTATAATGACATTGATAGTCGAAATCTCCACGATGTTGTCGCTGTCGAGTAATACAGTGGAGCTGCTTGCTCGATTACTATTGTCGTATCCGAGCCAGGACAGCTCCGCGAGGATTAAGATCTGAAAACAGGGGAGCCAAAGACTCCACTACTGTTGTCGCTGCGGAGCTCAGCTTTGCGAGGCAAGACGGTGTGAGCTGAAGGCTTCACTAGTGCTTCATCTCAGTTGCGTGCGAAGCAGCGGGTAACGGCTATATTATATAAGACTTAAAAATTATATTGTTACCGCGGGAAAAAACTATATATCAAAATTATAAAATAAGAGGAATGCTATACTTAATTAGAGGTATGAAATTTGTTATCTTCACATTGCATTGTTAGCATTGAGTATTGTATTCATGTATATGTATATTTTTTTGTGCAGAGCCTGAAGAAGCTGAAAATACACAGCGAAACGTCGCGATCTAAGAGAATTTAGCATTTTCGTTATATTGATCCTAATCATTCCTCTTATTTTATAATTTTGTTATGAATCAATTGGATCTTATCATCTCACCCACAAAACTATATAACATTGTTTTATTTCAATCGCAAGCGAAACCGCGGATATAGGCTGGTCAATAAAATATAAATAGATATGTGTTTAATAAAATACAAATAAATGATCTGGGTGAAATAATGTTATTGTTGTAGTTGTTGTTATCAAACTCCATGAAAATATTTCATATTTGAAAATGTCGAATGTCACCACAACAAATAATATCCGATTATTCTTTCTGTTTAAGCAAGAAAATGACAGTCGTGATAAAATTTCTTTGAAATTATACTGACGTTAATGCATCTCGATTGACATCTTAACGTAGTCGACATATTTTTATGTTCTCGAGATTTCGTACTAGAAAGAAATTATGAATGGTTTTATATAATATGTATTATGACAAAAAATTCGGCTAGCTAAACTCAGAGGCGCGGAGGTCGTGGGTCCAACAAAAAAATGTGGCAAAATATTTATCAATTACCGCGGCCTAGCACACTTAGAATGTAAACAACAAAAAAAAAAGACTAATCGAAAATGCCCAAATCTGGGCTTAAAAATCCACCACCTACCACTCGAATAAACAATATAAATATAACAAACGAAACGCTCAGTACTGAGCTAATAAGACCACTATCTACCACAAGACACGAAAGACACTAGCACTATTATATAAAAAAGCAACCAGGATCGAAAGTCAATTTTTGGGAGATGCAAGGAAATCGCACGTATCTTACCGACAGGAAAAGTAAAAGGGGCGCCAGGACACTATGATCGTGCGAAGTGAGCCTCAATTGGTCCGGATTGAGGACACTCAAAGTTGACTTCCGGTCCGGAACAAATATTTCTATTAATAATATTTGTAAAACCAATTTGGGAAATAAAAAATTCCCTCAACAATTCCCATAACAAAACGAAAGAAAAATAACAACAACAAACAAATTAAAATAGGCCAACTTCACGAAAAAAGCAACCATAATATAAATAACAATATACGTCTTGAATTATCACGCAAAAAAGAACCTAGCAACGACAATAGCTCCTATTCCAAAATCCATTAATCTAAAATCACCCTAATCCAATCCTAAAACACCAATCCTAGCTTCAGAATCCAATCTCAAATTTCAATCGATCATCATTCCGTGGCCCTGTTCAACGTGATGTTGACACTTAGACGGTCGCGCAGTCTCTCCCGTCCTCTCTCCTTATCAAAACTAGCGAGTCTCTTTAAACACACGGCGAGACGTCCAACTCTATCGCACCCGCAGTCGTCAAATTAGTCGTCTCTCTGTCGGCCAGTTACAGATCCAATACTATACAAAACTTGAACTACACCTATCCTGTCAGGTGTGGTTCGATCCAAATATCTACAATGATAAAATATCATCTTTGATAATTTATCGCATAGGTTCGAAATATATTTTTTTTCGGGGCACATAAGTTCAAATTGTTACAGTATTTAAGCAACTGTCAAATTCAACTCTTGTAGTTATTTGAACAATAAATAAATAATCATAATAATAACACGCACATACACATACTTTCTCAAAAAATAAAAACACAAACAAAAATATGTTAAAAATTTTGAATTTTATTTTCGAACACATTGCAATACCGTCTCTATATACTGGAAGTTAATAAATAATGAGATAGATAAACATGAGCTACTTTAATGTGTATACCTAAAACAGATCCGAATACTCAAAGGGAGTGCTTGAAACAGTATTTTTACAAAGTTTTTTCTTGCATATTTAGCAAAAATATTTATAGCGTCGCCTGAATGGGGAATACATTTACATAATGAAATATAACAGTGATTAGCGAAGTGGCTTCTTGTAAGCTTTTTTTTCAGGCTTTGTGTACTATATCTCATATTCATTGTCAAGTTCTCGTCCATTTGTTATTCTGTATTACCTCTTGAGATTTGGACACATTTCTCATGTATGTAAATTACACACGACATAGTGTAGAGCAGATATGTTATAGATTTTTGCAGTTGCGTATGCGTAAGTGGAAAGAATAATGTTTTTAACAATAAATATAACTTCTGATTGGTAAATATTAATGTTTCGTAAAAGAGATCGCTATTTATTATTAGTGTATTTGCCATATGGCAACATACACTATTGGCGTCGGTCGGATGGCGAAACCTAGGGGTCGGACCAAAATTTCTCGACGTTTCATATATATATATATGTATATATGAGGGACCTAGTATCAAAGGCGGCAATCTCCACTTTTTAACGAAATTAAGTTAGATACATGAAAAAATTCCGTTTTTTGCGCTCTATACGAAAATGTCGGATGCGAGAATCAAAATCGGCAATATCCCCTTATAAAATAGCACAATACTTTACGCTAAGAATCAAACACGACAATCTCCATTGCCCGTTTAGAATCAAAATTGGCAATCTCCATTTCGGCCAATTAGACGGCTCGTAACGATCATGTGACTTAACATATGATTTTCTGTAGTTTCTTTACAGTCACAATACAATATACCTAATAGAATAATATTATATGCCTTGGTTATTGTTTATATTGCTAAAAGTTATTTTGTTCGTGAATTAAAATGGAAAGTGTTACAACTCCTGTTGAAAACAAGAAAGCTCGTAAAAGGATTCGCAATCCATCTACATGGAAACAAAATATGCAGAAACTAATAAGGTAAGCTAGACGCTAGAAAGTTTTAATTGACTATTTACCTAGTGTGTTGAGTTAGGTATTATGAAAATAAAAACTGGACGAAATGTTTCATGATAAACACTAATTTTAGTTGTTTTTTGTCAGATACTCTTCACCGCAGTTGCCACAATATCCTACTTGTGGTCATAAAACGAAGTCCTATCAATGTTCGACCCTAACAATGAGGGATATTAAAAGTTTTCATGACGCGTTTTATGCAGTAAAAGATAAAATCCGTCAGGATGCATTTATTTTAAAGTTTTGCACTGTTCAATTACCCAAACGTCGCCGTCCAACAAACTCCAGACATACAGCAAAAGCAGCGTCTGTAAAATGCTTTATAAGAAAGATTGCTTTGAAACAAGATGTGCCAGTGTGTCAGCAAGCGTTTTTAAAAGTACTACATATTACGAAACATCGTCTGTCATACATCATGAAATCATTTCTAAGAACAGGTGAAGCGCCTTCAGAGAAAAGAGGAGGCGACAGAAAAACTGCAAAGTTCGAGGAGAAACAAGTTGCTGTTGTAAGATTTATTAATACATTTAAAAGTATTGAATCTCATTATTGTCGCTCCTCCTCACGTAGACGTTACCTTTCTTCGGATTTGTCGATAGAAAAAATGTATAGAATGTATAACAATCAGTGTTCTCCAGATGATAGGGTAAAACCGTCGTACTTTCGAATGATTTTTAATACAAAGTACAACCTCAGCTTTACTACTCCTCGTACTGACGTGTGCTCCTTATGTATAGAACTCACGGAGAAGATTAAGAGATGTATAGATGAAGATGAGAAGAAAAATTTAGTCGTGCAAAAGAAGATTCATAAACAGAGAGCAAATGCATTTTTTGAGTTGCTTAAAGAAGCCAGGGATAATTTGATAACATTATCTTTTGATTGCCAAAAGAACCTCGTCCTCCCAAAGGTCCCTGACCAAAGTGCATACTACTCAAGACAATTATATCTGTACAATTTTACAATTGTTCAGGGAACGTCTCAATCTAAACTTACTGAGCAAAATGTATTTTCTTATTACTGGACGGAAAATGAGTTTGGGAAAGGTTCCAATGAAATTTCTTCTGCTGTTTTTGACAGGCTAAATAAAATCATGATTGACCCTGCTGTAACTACCGTCAGGCTGATGGCAGATGGTTGCAGTGGGCAAAACAAGAATACCACACTCATTGGAATGTGCTGCAAATGGCTTTCAGAACGAGCGCCAGAACATGTTCAGAATGTCGAGGTGATTTTTCCTGTGGTAGGCCATTCATTTTTGCCTGCCGATAGGGTATTCGGTAATATTGAAAAGGGTATAAAAAAGTTGGAAGTTATAACGCAGCCAGAAATCTATTTAGAGCTATTTTCAAAATTTGCTACTGTTAATCATTTGGGGCAAAACTGCAGTGTATTTAACTGGAAAGAAACAATCTCGGTTGTCTTTAAACCCACAGGAGCATGGCATTTTTCCTTCAAGAATACAAAACGGTTTTTGCTAAAGAAATGTAAAACTGGAAATGTTTACATTAGAGGTGAATTACATTACAAGAACGATTTACAAATCTCCAAAAGTGTTCTAAAGAAGGGATGTACTCTTCACATGATTAATCCTGCTATTATCGAAATTGGTTTGCAACAAGTCAATTTGATGAAACTTAAGGACGTAGATAAGCTTCTTAAAAAACACTTTGGTGCCACTTGGAGATCCCTAGAAGAACTCAAATTTTATACGGCTGTTCTCTCTAATGAATTAATGCCCGAGCCAGAGCAGCCAAGTCAGGAAGAAGGAGAAAATAGGTTGCCAGACGTCGAAGAAACCGCAGAAGCAGCTTGCGAATTTATTGAAGAAATTCCATCTATTCTTGTATAATACGCTTGATATTTTTTTTGATTACATTATCTTGACATTAATATGAATTTTCTATTATTTTGCCTATACAGCCTTTTCAAAATGCTAGGTTTTAATTTCATAGCATTTTCGTTTGAAGAGTTTTGGTATTAAAACCGGCAATATCCAACTGTCAGTATCAAACACGACATTCTCCATCTCTTTTTCTTAATTTTCTTAAAAACCGTTAAGAATTTAGGTAAAATTGCTTTACAATTCGCCGTAGTTTACCATTTTCTTTTATCTGAAACAATTTTGATTGCGATATTAGCCATAATTAAAGCGTAGCATTCTTTTGCGCTTTGCTCAAAAGTGAAAATGGTAGAGTTTGCCGCCTTTGATACTAGGTCGCTCATATATATATATATATGTATATATATATACATATATACATATATATATATATATATATATATATATGTGTGTGTGTGTGTGTGTGTGTGCGGGCAATAACTTTCGAAGGAGTTAATTGATTTCAACTAAATTTGGTCCACGTGTTGAAATCCATCACCGCAAGAAGCCTATTTAAAATAGGCCCAATCTGACTATTTTAAGGGTAGTTTTTAGGGGTGCAAAATGTTTTTGGGCCCCAAAATACCGAAAAAATTCTCCGAACCGTTTCAAAATTGAAATTTAACCCTCTGGTAGTAATTAAAAAGTGTTCCTAAAATTTTATAAAAATCGACCCTACAGGACCGGATTTAAAAATTTTAAGAAAGACTGTTTGCAGATTGTGAATTATTTACTGAAAGGTGTATATAACTTGGTACAGAGGTTCGATTGATAATAATATTGCATTGAAGAAAAAAAATGTTATTTTAAGGGGTGTATTAAGGAGTCAAATTTTTTATTTTGCCCAAAAACCAAGTAAAATTCGCATAATAAAGCCACACTCGCTGTATTAGCAAATACACTATATTGTCGGCAGGGTTTCGGCACTGCGACCCGGGTTTTTTATTATTTATATTATGAACGTCATTATTTTAATTACGTTTTAATAATTCAATTTTAAAATTGGTAAAGTATTTTTTTTTAAATGATAATATCGAAGATAAAGGCGATTTCGCAAAGGTTGAAAATATATTAATCCTTATTAACTCAAGCATGCGTCATGTGTCAGACACTAACAAAATGAAATTACTTGCTATGCCGTTCAATGTATTTTTTTTATTGATATAAATTTACAACGTTTCAACCAAACTTTGTGGTCCTTTTCAAGTATTCAAATTACGCACTAAATATTATTAATATATTTTGACGTGAGAATTTTCGATTGAAAATTGGGGTCCTTTTTCGATATTAAGTCAAAATAAGATGAAAAAATGAACATTTTAAATAAAAAAAATTACTGTGTGTTTGGGACATAAAAAGGTAAGTTTTCACCAAATTTCGTGAAAAAATAAATTTTTTTGCAAAAGATAAAAATAAAAAACCAAAACCTTGGTTATTTGAATTTTTCACATAAATTTTGAGGTTATGTGAAAAAAGCGTAAAAACAAAAGTTGTAGATATTTTTATTACCTACAACTATGCGATTTAACTTTTTTCATAGGACTTGTAGTTTTGCCGGAAATCAAGATAAACCGTTTTTTACCCTTAAAAACTCACGCCCTACCCCTTCCCGACCTCAGATCGACCGTAATTTATTTTTCCTTTCATTTTTGTTATATTCTCTACCTTTTCCAATGGGTTTCATCCTACTATAATTTTTTTTGGTCTCAAAAATTATCGACCCTGGTCTATTAGCAGTATGTGCACTTTTGGTTTTGCCAACTATTTTTTTATATGCCTTCGTAAATTTTCATATTAGTCTCCATCCGTTTTAATAACTAGAAAAAAATATAATAAAAACTCAAAACTTTTTGACATTTTTAGATACGATTTTTATATTTCTAACCAAAATGTTATAAAAATTTAAATGTGTATTAGAAACATGGGTACATATTTACAATTAGACTAAAACCGATTGTATTTTTTGTATGTTTGAAATAGATAAAAGTATAATAACAAAAATGGTTGATAATGACAGGTAAAATGCTTCAGGGAAATTAAACTAAAATTACTTTTTGTTTAAAGTACAATATACTGCATACATGGATATTATATACAGGGTCGCGAGTTACTTAGGTATATAGGGATTTAACAGGTAAAATGTAAAATATGCAATTTCATTTATTGAAATAAAAATGATCACTTTTAAATTATCTACATTATTGGTCACGAAGTTATAACGACAATCATTTTTATACAGTGGTTCCAAGAAATGTACGTTTTTAACGTGGTTCCAAGAAATGAACGTTTTTAACGTTTTGATTATTATTAATTAAGTAGGTCAGAAAAACCACTCTTCATAAAAAGTAGAACAAAAGAAAGGTGGCGTATTGTAAGATTATTAATGACATATCAATTTATGAAATATGTAAGTAAGTAAATTTATTATATCATCGGTGGACAAGCCCACATAGATAACGCCAAGAAATAGGTACATAAAATACAGTATTAAAATATGAAACAAATATGATATCATAAAATACAATAGTTAAAGTGTGTTAAAATTAATATTAAAAAAAGCACTCCTTTATACAAAAGTTTTTTTCTTAAAATCTTTAAAATTCAATTGTCGTAATGTAAGATGCAAAGCATTAAAAAATGTATAGCTTAAACATATATAGCTTCTGTCAGTCAGATCCAATCTCACCCTCGGTATGCGTGTATCTTCACGGTATCTTGTAAGGTAATTATGTTGATCGCAGTGTGCATTTTGATTGTTGCTTTTCGCAAACAGCAAACAATAATTAATAAAAAGGGAGTATAGTGACATTATATTAAGTTTAACAAATAGAGATCTGCAGGAATCATTCCACTGCGATTTAGTAATAGTCCTTATGGCTCGCTTTTGGAGTTTAAAAATGCGATCACAACTTGGAGAATGAGATTGGATGAAAGAATGATAAGCTATTTTGAGAACTTTGTTGTCTACCAAATTTACAAGTTTATGTAACGCATAGTTTGATGAACACAGCTTACCGGCTAGTTTATCAATATGACTTGCCCAATTAAGGCTAGAATCTAGTGTTACTCCCAAAAAATTAACCAAATTTGTTTGGCTATGTAACTGAAGCTGGTTTTTATTTTTCGTGGTAAAATTGATTTGAAATGTTTTGCTGCCATTCATTATTAACTTATTAGCGGCGAATCAATTTTTTGCATTATGTAAAGATATATTTATATTTTCTATTAAATTAGTGCTATTGTCGTTACAAAGAAACATACTTGTATCATCGGCACATTGCGTGGCTTCAGCTAAAGGTATATTATATTATGCTAAATCATTTACATAAACTATGATTAGTAAGTGTCCCAAGATAGACCCTTGGGGCACCCCTTTTTCAATGTCTACCTAAGAAGACTGGCAATGAAACTAGTCTGAGCCGTTTTCGAGAACATTACAATTTTCTATTTTTGTTGATCAATAAACTACTCTTGTATAGCGAAGTAGGGAGATAATAAGAAAACACTCCTTAGGGAATATAATGTATATTGTTTTTTGCAGAATATGAATATGAATCCTCTAAAAACCTTAATTTCAAAATTTTGATTCGATCCGTTGAACGGTGAGTCAGCAAGGGGCACTTAAACTCTTAAACCAAATCAAACTTTCATAACCCCTGCGTATACAATTGAATTAGCTCATTTTATGTTTTAAAGCATACACAATTTTTATCAAGATTATTGTTTTCTGACAAATTAATAGTAATCAAAACGTCAAAAATCTGATTTTTGCAACTACACTGTATAAAAATTATTTTCGTTATAACCTATGATATACGTAATGTAACATGATTTAATAGGATAAATATAGGATATCATTTAAAATAATTATAATCATTAATAGGACAAAATCAGGAGAGCAGGAAATTGCATATTTCTGATTTTACATGTTAAATCCGTATTTACACATGAACAACTCACAACTGTGTATATGTAGATACAGCATATTCAGGGTATTTGATTAACATTGAATGCAAGTTGTGCTATTGTTTTGAGGAGATTTCAGAGTTAGTCTATTTTGTTTAATTTGAATCCAACGTAAAACAAATTAGCCTACTATTTTAAACAAATTGAATTTAATGTCATTATTCAAATGGAGAAAATTAACACCTAAAGTAAATATGTCGGTTGCAATCAAACGCACTGTATATTTAATATAATTGAACGGAAATGAATTACGTATCTTTTGATTTATTTTTTTATATTTTCTTCATACTATACCGAAAGTACATACTTTCTGATTCGATTTTAATGCCAAAAGTACAACATTTATGCATTGTTGTAGTCACAGGCTGGAATTACACGCATATCGTCTATATAGGCGGGTCTAAACAGTTTTTTCATGCGCACTGATACCTGAGACATGGCGTTTGTCAGGTCACATGTGTCATTACGTATAATCTCAACATTGCTCACTTGAAAGTAATTAGTCTTTATATATATTGGTGAAAGTGCGTACTTTCGGCAGGGTATATGAGGAAAAATTGTATACACCACACGAGCCGAAAGCTGAAAGTCCTGCACTGCGCGACATTTGATGCCCTCGACTTTGCCTCGGGCATCATATGGCACAGTGCAGGAAATTCAACTTTCGGCTCTTGTTCTGTAATATACTATTTCATTGAAAGAAGAAACAGATGCTTATTTTGTATAAACTAGCCGATACCCGCGGTGTCGCACGCGATTGAGATGAAACAATGTTATATAGATTTTTCCTATATAGCAATTTAATTTTATTTATTTTGAACTAATTTAAAACTTGTAGAATCTTCGGTTCTCGGAAGAAGCTCCACTTACGACTCCACTCCATTATAATTTTGACTCGCGACGCTGCATCCCGCTCGGCAACAATATCTGTGGTGGAGCTATAGACTTCATTGTATTATACATTTTTAAATTTAAGCAGAGCTGTCGACTTAATACATTTTCATTCGAATTTATAGTTATACTCACTCGCTTTACAGTAACAACATATTTTATTATATGTATATAAAATTTATGTTATTTTGACGACTCAATACAAGAATTTGTTTTCGGACAAAAATATTTTTAGTGTAAACTGTACCGCAGCGTCATCTATGAATCGTTTAAGTAGATAAAAACAACATTCGACAGTAAACTGTTTTATTGACAGAGACTTGTAAGCTGTCTGGCATGTGTGCCATTATGTCAAATTTACGATTATTATTATTATAACAATTTTGCGGATATATGTATGTTGTCCATTCGAAATTAATATTTTTTAGGCTTAATGATTTTTTATATATTGCAAACAAATCTATCATACCGCTCAATGAAATTATTAATATAGATTGTTATCTAGATCTGTGATCTTCAGTCTAAGTTCTATTGAACATAAGGGTGAAACAGTTAGGATTCCTGAAAGAAACTGTTTGATTTAAAACAATTAATATGTTTGTAATATAAAATTAAACCCTTTTTATATTAATATATTTTTAATCACATGTTTAATAGTTGTTATTGTTTTAACAAATCTAGAAAAGCTGCGATTTTATATAAAAAAGTACAATTTTACATATGGGTTCCATAACGTTAACAGTTCCAGTGTTTGGTGATGGTTTATAAAATGTGGGAGATACGTAATTCTTGATAAGCGGGATTCTTGTCTTAAGTAGACTATTATTTCGATTCATACAAAAGAGATAGAGCTTTTGTAAAAAAATATAGCACATAAACGGAAAGATGAGATTATTTTATAGTCCTGTGACTTTTCGTATTATACACGTTTTATTCTAGTAAGATTGTATAACGTATAGACACATTTTTGTAAGAAAGTTTTCAGACAATCGTATACAAGATTAAGCCAATATTTCAGCGTTTTTTTAAATAAATATATAGGATATTCCTTAGTAACACTATACGTAATTTGAAATTGTAAGGTATGGAAATATCAGTGTGGGCTAAATATTGTTTTTTACTTTTTGTCTTATTAATAATACTAGTTTGGAAATATAGTTTTAGCTTAATAATGTGCTATCATCTACACTATCTAACGACTACTGGCTTAAGCCTTGTAAGCCTATTTTGAAAATTCATAACTGACTCGATTTTCTATACTTTATTTAACTTCGAGTTGAATAATTTCAAAAACTTTACTCTTCAACATGTCAAGTTTTGACATATTTAAAAAAAATATCTCTTTTCGAATCAGTCCAAAAAAATTAGGGTTGCCATTCAAAGAAATGGCCGATGATGTCATACTTTAAAAACAAACCACGATCGGAAAGTGAAATTGATGAGAAAATATATATTTTCTCATATAATCTCAAAAATTATTATTTTTTTATTAAAATTAGATCAGCTTTCATCTGTCAAAGTTTGTTGGTGAGCTAATAAATTATCCTGGATAATATCGAAACAAAAAATATATATCCTAATTAACTTTTAATACACACACGGCTACCCATATATTTATTTATGGGTGAGTAGTTTGATTGATATACTCGTGTAGATAATATATATTTACGCGCATCTGAGAAACTTGTCTCAGGTGTTTTGTGTATAAGACAAACGAGGATTAATCATTATTATTGACGTATTTTAAAATAAAATATCCATGAAGAAATCCACTTTTATTTTAGTACTGAAGTAAGTTCTTCCATCTCTATTCTATAGAGTCTATAGAGATATAGCATAGACTATAGACTATAGATGGGGTAGACTTGAGAGCTGTGGTCATCAAATGATGGACCGCAGTCCGTATTCGAACCGCAGGCAAATTTTGTACGAACTCTGACAAAATTTTGTATTTCAGAAAATAATGATAATTCATTCTCAGAAAACAATAATGTTTCTTTCAACGACTCCCTTACACTTCCCCCATCAACACAACTTCCTCTTTGACCTTGAGCAATGAATAACACCTGCTCCTAATCTCTACTCTTATAGTCTTGTTTAGCGCTTCTCATCAGTGCAATTCATACGAAATTTAAATGGATTTTCTTGTATTCTATCATAATAAAAACTTGACTTGATAATTTATGCACTTCATTTCACTGAGATAACAACTGATTCCAAAGAAAAGTTTTATACTAAATAAAGCAAGTAGCCTAGATGAGTAGAGTAGTTGATGCATAAGTTTTCTAGACCGCTAAAGTTGGACAGTTTTTTAAAAGTTGGACAATGTTTTGAAACGGATCTACTGGAAAAATAATTGGCAACCCCTGCAGTATAGATTATAGAGTATAATCATATAACACAGGCAGTATTTATTGTCAACAAAAAGACCGGAATGTTTGTAATTAGTGTTCGTTTAATTTATCAAATCAATGTTACAAATTTTCACTGTTATTGTTAAATTCCACGAAACAAACAAATTATAGACTCTTTTTTGTGTTATGGTACTTAGTTTTAGTAAAAATTAAATTTATTTTTCACTTTAAGTGTGTTCCAAGCATGTGTTTAAGATTTTTTTTCGTTTTGATTATACATTTTAATTTTTAATTGTTTAGTTCTTGATAAATAAAAAAAAAATCAGAATATTTATTATCATCAAAACTACATATGACTCTAAAGTTCCGCGTTACTTAGACGAGGGTAAAAATTGAGTTACAGGATTTTTTACGCACATACGACTTACAAATCAAGCTACTAAATACAAACGTGTTAAAATAATAGCCGTAGTCATAAGTCCTTTCGAAACAATAGTGTATGTGCAAAGAATAGTTAAAAATAGGTTATCTGAACTTGAAACTTTCTGGCGATTAAAAAAATATCCAGTTAATAAGTCTCTTAAATCTTTTATTTTCTGTAATTAAAATTAGAAAATATTGATATATTAATGTTTCAACCTTATGACAATAAAATATAGAAATCCTGTGTATACTTAGTAATATTATCTTGCTTCTAACACATTACAGTTATTTTTTATAGCTTTCTTCAAATTTAATTTTCCATAAAGAGTTTCAACGAAAAGCTATTTATTGAACATAAATACAAATAAAAAAATTACACGTCCCTCGTAGTGGTTGTTTTAAGTCTCTAAGGATACTAGTGTCATTAAAACAGCTTATTACTCTTTTAGTTTTTCCTATTTTAAAACACGGAATACTCTGCTGGCACCAAGCATGACAGAGTCAAACAAAAATGATTGTAAGGTATATGTTCCATTTAAAATCAACTAAATTGCTTCATGAGCAACTTAAAAGTATGAGAAGCCATCTCTCTTTATATGAATTAAAGAAATCCTTAAATTCATCTGACTTATCAGAAACCATAAGAAATTACAGAATAAAATATAAATATATTCAAAATACCGAAGGCAAAATTAAAATATTCATAATGATTTTATCACAAAATCTGACAACATTCATAGAGCAGCTTGGAAAGTTGTTAATGAACCTGAAATAAAACATATATTAACCATGATCAATTTAACCCACTCACTAGCTTAAAGCTGTCACGTGTGATCCGGTACATAAAAATAACTACTACTTTGTTAACAAATTTAAGGACAATTTATTTAGTAAGTTTTTTAAAAAATATTTAAAAATAGAACCTTGAACATTTTGCGACTAGCGTAGTACCTAGCAAAACTCAGTTTGGTTTTATGTATCGGAAATCTACAATGATGACAATCAACAATTATTGTTAACACAAGTTTCGATGATGGTAATTATGTGGGCGTTTTATTTTGTGATTTAATTTATTTAGTTATTTTATATATTTATTTATTTATTTAATAATACCAACAGTTACAAAAATAACCAGTTAATGGTATTAGTAGCAAAGATTTTAATTGCGTTTTGTCTGAGATCTTACTTGAACGTTTAAAGACTAATTCTAAATAGAAAACAGTATCACGGGTAATTGGAATAATAAAATAAATCAATTTAAACACTCATTGATTGCAACGTTTCGTCTTTTCTTTAATTAAGACTTTTTCAAGCTCTAAAAAATTTTTACAAAAATGAACATTCATATAATAAAAATATTAAACATTATGGATTAAATAATTTACTAAAGAGAAACAATGTTGTGACTAACCTCAATATGTTTAAATGATAGTTAAACTATAATATAAAGTGCAATTTGTCATTACAAAAAAAAAATTATAAAAATTGAAAATTGTAGAAAATAATATGTTCTTTTTTTTATAATATTTTATTTATATTATTTTCATAGTCAACTAAAAATTATAGTATGACAGTTGCTCAATTTAACTAATTATCCGTTAGAGGTCAGTACAATTCCCAAAATTTTTGAAACGTTGCAATCAGTGAGTGTTTAAATTGATTTATTTTATTATTCCAATTACCCGTAATACCTACTGTTTTCTATTATAACATATATCTGGAACTGAACTTTAAAGATGACTAATTCTAAATTTAATTAAATCGCATTTTCATAAAAGAAAGCAATTAGTAGCTTAATTAAGATTTATTGTTTATAAAAACATGGAATGCTTCAAGGATATGTATTAGGTCCATTTTTTTTTGTTTATAATTATGACTTATCGCTTAGTTGTCCTAATACAGGAATTTATACAATTTACAGATGATAATACAACTTCAAACAGTAATGATAATGTTGATAATCTAGTCAAACCTATGAACAAAACACAGTCAACAGTCATTGGCTTATAATGATAACAGTTTGTTTTTAAATGCTGAAAAACTGAGATTTTATATGTAATCTTCGAAATATGACATGTTGGTAATCGAAATGCAGCAAAATTTCTTGGTGTCTACATTCATTCAAAACTTTCTTGGAAATCACATATATTGACTATATTTCAAAAAGATTAACACCTAATCTCTTTGTTCTTCGAAATCTCTTTCAAATTGTTTAATTTTGGTATTTCATGCATTATTCCAGTGCGTGATATCGTATACTATTTAGGCGTGAGGTCATTCGCCATAGGCAAAACGAGTCTTTAGTCTACAAAGGAGAGCGCTGCGTATAATAAATTCATTATTTTACAAATAGGATTGTAAAGAATATTATACAAACTCTAAAATCATCACTGTGCCGTCTATTTACATTTTTCACTGCCTTATGTACATAAAATTAAATTTTGCTGAATTTAATAATAATAATAATTTTTATTCACACAATACAAGGTCTAATACGGACAAACGTATATATTTTCAGCGTAGTCATAAGATTAAAATAGATATAAACAACGATGACCCTAAATTACTCAACTTTCTTCTCTAGGCTATTTGAGAATTTTCAGCAAATCTATTTAGAACACATTTAAAAAAGTTCTAATATTCTACTTGTCATACCCTTTCATTTGAAACTACTATCATAGAGTTTTTAAAGAAAAAAGTGATCCGGCTTTTTGTTTTGCCCGCCATGTTGGATTTAAAATGACGCCACATGGGTTGATGTATTGTACTTCTCATACCGTCTCATTTGATACCCATATCGATGGGGTTGTAAAGAAATAAATGATCCGTTATGTTGTGTCGGCCGCCATTTTGTGTCGGCCGCCATTTTATGCCGGTCGCCATTTTGTGTCGGCCGCCATTTTGAAGGATTTCAAAAAATAAATAACCTATAACCATCTATAAACGATTCCACACCGATGGTTATGGTACCATACCGATACGTCCAGTAGTTTTTACGTGATTGCGCCTCATAGCAAAAATCATTTTCATTGTACGTATGTATGTATATTGTATATAGATTTCTGATCACAACGTACCATACGTGCCCCTGGTTCAACGACCAAATAATTTGATATACAATATGATTTATTTATTGTAAAATAAAATGTTCGCATGCAAATATAAAGTAAACAATATGTTGTGTTTCATTTAAATGTTTACTTTCAACATTTAACCTCAGATGCCACATTTTTCGTTTGTAGATATAAATATACATATGTTGGTAAATAGATGGAAATTAAAAAACATAACAAATTGGATGTTTTCTTTACATAATAACAAACAAAAGTGAGTATCAAGGAGGATAGAGGAAGGAAGAGAACACGCAGTATTAATGCATTAAAATTTTGTTGAATGAAGTCCGTATTACAACCCAGGTTGCAGTACATCAATGGTAAAAAATACTATGTAAAATTATTAGTGTATTTGCCATATGGCAACATACACTATTGGCGTCGGTCGGATGGCGGGACCTAGGGGTCGGACCAAAATTTCTCGACGTTTCATAACCTTCTAAACACTTTGGCACCATTTTTAAAAATGTTGATATATATATATATATATATATATATATATATATTTATATACGTATATATATATATATATATATATATATTTATATACGTATATATATATATATATATATATATATATATATGTGTACGGGCAATAACTTTCGAAAGAGTTAATTGATTTTAACGAAATTTGGCCCACGTGTTGAAATCCATCACCGCAAGAAGCCTATTTAAAATGGGCGTAATCGGGCCATTTTAAGGGTAGTTTTTAGGGGTTGAAAAATGTTTTTGGGCCTCAAAATACCGAAAAAATTCTCAGAATCGTTTCAAAATTGAAATTTGACCCTCTGGTAGTAATTAAAAAGTGTCCCAAAAATTTTAATAAAATCGGCCCGACAGGACCGGATTTACAAATTTTATGAAATACCAGTTTGCAGATAGTGAATTATTTACGAAGTGTGTGTATAATTTGGTATAGAGGCTCGATTGATAATAATATTACATTTAAGAAAAAGAATGTTCTTTTAAGGGGTGTATTAAGGGGTTAAATTTTTTATTTTGCCCAAAAACAAACTTAATTTCACATAATAAAAGTATAAAACCACACGGCCCTATACAAGCAAATACACTATATTGTCGGCAGGGTTTTGGCACTGCGACCCGGGTTTTTATAATTTACATCAGTAAAAAATGACTGGCAATAAAAATTAAATATTGGCATAAAACACCATACATAACTTCTAAGTTCCAAAAATTTTTAATATGAAAATTTTCAGTGGAATTTGTAACAAAGCTCATTTAGACGATATTGTTATAGGTAATGTCACTGCAGCTTAGAGTGAAATGCCAAATTGCCGGCTAGCTAACTCAGCGGCGTTAGGTCGTCGTTCGAAATATTCTGATCTAAAATAAATATGTGCGTTTCAGAAATGTAATTCAAAAGCTTTTTTGTCACACCTCTGCAGAAACAATAATTGAAAATATGTTTTCAGAAATGTTCATTCAAAGAATTCACTCACAAGTACATGACCTTTTTAAATGTCATCTACTAGCTCATGTTTTTACACGACAAAGCTTTCACTTCATCACTCATACCTTTGTAAATTATATGACAGCATCGATACTAGAAATACAAGAAAAAACAAAAACAACGTATAGTTCATTCAATATTTAATGTAGGTACGGTTTTCAACCGCGACGTGCCATTTTCTTTCTGCGTGAAATGATAATGAGACTGGTGTTCTGAGCTTGAGTGTGTTTGAGATAATGTGCCAGCCGCGGCGTATACGTGCTTGTCTGTCGGCTCACCGTTACTGCTCTTAGTCCTAGAGCCAGCGTTGCCAGATTTTTTTTTGCCAAGAATTTTGGAACTTTTTGAGTGAAAAAAGCGGGATTCTTTCGTCGAAAGCGGGACATAGTGAAAAACGTATATAATCAGAAGTTTTGAAATATTTATCTTTTTATTTGAGTTCAAATTACGTTTACGTGACAAATGACAATAGATAGCAAAAATAGCCATAGAAAATGTATTTTAATAAAAATATGATATTTTAAATCAGATTTATCCTATCGTTAAATAGTTGAGTCTTATTCGTCTTCTGAATAAAAAAAAAAAAAATAAACAGAAATCAAAATCAAAAGAGTTTTATTCATTAGAAAAATATGGCGTTTCAAACAAGTCTTACAATAAGAGAATAATTATTTACGCACGGTCGAGTTATCCCCAAAAAGCGGGACTGAGCCTGTCCCGCGCGGGACATTTAATTTTGATTTAAAAATCGGGACGTCTGGCAACGCTGCCTAGAGCCGACCGTTGTGTTTCCTTTATATTGAATACACAGACGTATTTGTCTCTTACTATTGGGGCAAACTAATAGAGAGCCACTATTGTTATTTTTATTCTGCTGGAAAGTGAAAAATAATGACCGCTGGCTTAATCGCTGGAATCGCTGCTTGATGTCGCTGCTAGGTTCCAAGCGTGCTGTATAGTGCTGAATTTTGTGATTTTTTGTATGTGTTAACTTCGCGATGCGTGTTTTGAAAGTGAAATTGCATTCGGTTTTGGTGAGCACACATTGACAGTTCGAATGCTAATAAAAAGAACGTTTATTTTTTATGAAAAGAATACACACTATGACGCCATGGAGTTTGCACATGTCGCCCACGTGACAACATATAGTTTTCTGATTGATTTTTGCTCAAAACCAGCAGAATATCAAGCACGAAAAATAGCTCCGGTTCTAATTTTGAAATCCTGATTAAACAGCAGAGCTCTCAGAGACGTCATTTTCATTCTCGTAGCCAGCACAACTTCGGCAGCGAATTCAGCAGTAAAACCAGCATCGTGTGCAGCAACCTTTAGAACTGCTAATTAGGGATTGCAATCCAGCAGCATTTTCAATCCAGCTGGATTTATGCTGGATTGTAGCAAATCCAGCTGAATCCAGCTGGATTCCGCGCGTAAATCCAGCATTAATCGATTTTTCTAATAAATGAAGCAATTTTTTAAACTCTAGAAACTTTATTAAACTATGTATTTACATTTACATCAAATATTCGTTTTCCGGTATAAATAATTATGTAACAGTTTCTTTTTATTTTTTTTTTGAAAGTAAGATCTCAAAAAAGAAATGCTATAATTGTACTATCTTCTCTGCTAATTTAGCAGAGAAGGCAATAAAATAAAACACGGGTCGCAGTGCTAAAACCCTGCCGTCAATATAGTGTATTTGCTAATATAGGCAGTGTGGCTTTATTATGCGAACTTAAGTTGGTTTTTGGGCAAAATAAAAAAAATATTATTATTTTTCTCAATTGTGTTGTGTTTGATAAAAAATACACGCGTACTAATTTAAATAGTCTATTTATATTAAGGTTTTTATTAGATAGCTGACAAACTTGAACTGGGTTATTTTAGATTTTAACAAAACTTTTATATCTGACGTAACTTACATAATTAATAATTAATGGTTATACAATTTATAATTAAAGGCTGATTGCCATATACCAGAAATTGCAATTAGGGATTGCAATCCAGAGGCATTTTCAATCCAGCTGGATTTATGCTGCATAACAAATCCAGCTGGACCCAGCGCAGATCCAGCATTAATCGATTTTTCAAATAATTGTAATAATTAATAATATTGACTCTACCAACAGTAATATAATATTAAATAAAACGAAACTACTTGCGATTACTGTTCAAAATATTTTTTTATTTATAAAACGTTTCTACCAAATTTTTGGTCCTTTTCAATTTATCAAAATACAAAATAAATTATGATTTATTTTGTATTTTGATAAATTGAAAAGGACCAAAAATTTGGTAGAAACGTTTTATAAATAAAAAAATATTTTGAACAGTAATCGCAAGTAGTTTCGTTTTATTTAATTGTAATAATTTTTTAACTCTAGAAATTTTACTATTTATCTACATTTACATGAAATACTCGTTTTTTTGGCGTTAGTAAAGTACTCTAATAGTAAGTAATAGTTACGAATATCCGGAGTATAATTATTAATTATCACATTATGGTCTTAGGTAAGTTACCTAAATTGATATTATAGATATCTGAAATAGTTATTCGTTTGCCTATTTTACAAACTATGTAGTCTAGTTTCTCAGTCTCAATAATCTTAGAAATAAAATTGCGTTTCCCGGCGGTCCCGCTTATAAAATGTTTAGTTAACTCTTATTAGAAACAAAACTTTAATATAAATTATATTATATAATTTAAGACTTGACTTGTCTTTTAAAGAATAAAGCCAATCAGTTATGTACCAGTTTTTTTTTACTTTTTGAAAGTAAGATCTCAAAAAAGAAATGTTATTGATGGTGTTATCTCTGTCTATTTCTTAAAGAACTGCAAATATACCCGCCTGCGGAAAGGGCACCCTCTACCTCTACGCTGGTTGGTTTAAAAGTCATCAAATAATCACAGATTAAAGTTAGGTTTTCGCCTCTTATCCCTCACTTTCATAAAATGCCATTTCTTTTTTCAATATCTTATTATAATCCTTTTCGAACTCAGTTAATTACTTGTTTTTAGCTAATTGCGGATCCGCACCGCTGGATCCAGCGCCAGATGCTGGATCCAGCAAGGCCAAAAATGTGCTGGATCCAGTTGGATTGCTGGATCCAGCATTACAATCCTTTCTACTAATGGGGTAGTGGCAGGATGAACTCTAACGCCCCACGCAATAATATAACAGTACCCGTTGAGACGGACATTTTAACGTCAATTTTATTTTTGTAGTCGATGACAAGAATAAAATCCATAAAATGACCCAAAGTGACATCAGTATCTTGCGGACCGGCAGAATAAAAATAATGATAAATTATTGTGGATCCTTATTTGTCTGCTCCAATGCTCACGCAAAAATGTCTGTATATTCGACATAAACAGTAAACAGTGTAGAATGTAGACAATTACGCGTTCTAAGAAAGAAACTTGTATCTGTCTACCACATCAAAATCACTTTACTGCGCGTTCAATATGTCGTACATTTATATTTCGCAATGTAATATAAGCGACATTGCCGTTCCAACAACTCGTATTATAATGATCAGTCACTTCTTGAATTTTAGTTACAGACTCGTTTTACAATAATGATATTACTGCACTGCGTCATAAAGTAATAATTCACGCACAAGATACAATATAATCTACTATTAAAGATAACCTAATGAATCATTATATCACTTGTTGATTTTATGAAAGATATCAAAGTATCTTTTTACAATATCCAAAACGATCTACAAGTGTCGATAACGCGTCTGAACGTAATAAATAATAATATTACGAATTCAGACATGTAACTAACATGTCTGTTGAAATCTCTCGTATCTTTTGTTTACAAACTTAAGTTGGCATACCTTGAGTTTTGAGAAGTGATTGGCGAGCTACAAGTTTGTAAGTTCATTACGTGTTTTTTTTTTGTATTTATTTTCTTGATAACTTTTCCTTTTCCCCATAAAAACCTTGTAGTGCGTTATCGTGCTTCAAATTAATAAAGTAGCCAGAGGATAATATTGTAATTTGTTAAAGAAAAATTCTGGAAAAAATTCTTGCCGTACATACATTTCGGAGAAAATGATAAAAAAGCATTTTGTTTAAATTATGACACTACACAGAAGAAAAATAAATCATCCGTCTGAGAAGTAGTTCATCTTTAGAATTTACAAATATTAAATCTGATAGCTTCACTTTTTAGCCTTCTTTAAATTTATTCGTTTAAAGATTTCTAATGCTCTTTTTCACTTGTAACTTAAAACTTGTTAAGGTTTTCGAAAGTTTGTTTTCTTTATAAAAGTAAACAAACCCGCAGCATTAAATGTAATTGAGGACAGTCTGGAAATGCATGTCATTTACTTAATACGTATTCTTTTTACTTCTCGATATTAAACTTTGGTGCCTGAAAGTTCTCCGAGAACTTTTGAACGATCGTTTATGACTTAATTGCAATATGACAACCGAACATCATTTTTACTCTCATAACTATTGCCCCCCCCTACCCTCGCATCAACAAAATTCTTCGCACTACCTTGAATTAGTTAGTAAATAGCGGGTTTGTTATTGGTGTAGACGGATTTTGTAAAACCGTCAGTTCATTTTACGAACAGAGTACGTGAGTTGTTCAATAGGGGATTTACCTATATACTATTAGAAGTCGTTAAATTTCTGCCTCCTCGAAAAAAAGTATAGGTATTATAAAAAAAAAGAAGGCAGATGTGTAAGGAAATAAACAATAACATAACCTTTCGTTCCAATACACAGATATTCAGGAGTGCACACTAACACAGACGCGAAGCACAAACACAGACGCAAAGTAGCGAATGTATAGTGTGTAGAGAGGGAAGCGCTGACTATAGGTATTGAGAGCCATTTCGGAAAGAGCCGACGTGACTCGAGGCTGTACGAATAGGATATTGCGTCTTGCAACCTGAAATAATTCACTCCCAACCATGAAATATTTTATATCAAAATATGATGTGAAATGGAAAAAAAATTGAGAATCAAAATTGTTAAAAGTTTAAAAAAAGCAAATAGTTATCAAATCAATAAAGTTTGTACGTTTCGTCTAAGTTTTATATCATCATAAGTGTATATTTTCTATGCAACCAAAAATATTGTTCAATTTTAAATGCTTCATTAACTTTTTTGTTATTGATTTTCTTTTGGTATGGCTGGTTATATCAGCAGATGTAGAGGCTAATAAAACATATATTTAAAAAAAAAATTGTAATGAAGAAAATTAAAAAAAAAGTTTGTGGATATTGGATAATTGGACTATAAATAAAAGAAAATTCTAAATTTTTTTTTTAAAATTATTATATATTGTAAATTATAAATACAAATTGTATCTTATTTTCGTTAAAGATTGCCTGATGAAGTAGAAAAATAATCTACGAAACGTCGCAAATTTAAAAAAAAAATTTGAATTTTCTTTTATTTATAGTCCAATTATCCAATATCTACAAACATTTAAAAAAAAAGGTTAAAAATATTTTTGACAAATTGTTTTTATTCATTTTTAACTATACTTTTTAAATGTATTTTGGAATTATTTTTGACGACCAATTTATTATGTGCTAAATAAATATTCTATTCAGCCTAGAAAATATCCTGATGAGGCTCAAAGCTTGCCCAAATTCGGAAAATTTAAATAATGTTTCGTTTCGCCAAATTTTTATGATTGGATATTTTTTTTCTAATTGCACTTACAAAAAACCCGGGTCGCAGTGCCAAAACCCTGCCGACAATATAGTGTATTTGATAATACAGGCAGTGTGGCTTTATTATGCGAACTTAAGTTGGTTTTTCGGCAAAATAAAAAATTTGACTCCTTAATACACCCCTTAAAATAACATTTTTTTTCTTAATTGCAATATTATTATCAATCGAACCTCTATACCAAATTATATACAACTTTCAGTAAATAATTCACTATCTGCAAAGTAGTGTTTTCATAAAATTTTTAAGTCCGGTCCTGTCGGGTCGATTTTTTTAAAATTTTAGGAACATTTTTTAATTACTACTGGAAGGTTAAATGTCAATTTTGAAACGATTCGGAGAATTTTTTCGGTATTTTGGGGCCCAAAAACGTTTTTCAACCCCTAAAAACTACCCTTAAAATAGCCCGATTACGCCCATTTTAAATAGGCTTCTTGCGGTGATGGATTTCAACACGTGGGCCAAATTTCGTTAAAATCAATTAACTCTTTCGAAAGTTATTGCCCGCACACATATATATATATATATATATATATATATATATATACGCATATATATATATATATATATAAATATATATATACATATATATATAATTTTTCCAAAAATGGTGCCAAAGTGCTTAGAAGGTTATGAAACGTCGAGAAATTTTGGTCCGACCCCTAGGTCCCGCCATCCGACCGACGCCAATAGTGTATGTTGCCTTATGGCAAATACACTAAAAACCCGGGTCGCAGTGCCAAAACCCTGCCGACAATATAGTGTATTTGCTTATACAGGCAGTGTGGCTTTATTATGCGAACTTAAGTTGGTTTTTGGGCAAAATAAAAAATTTTAATCCTTAATACACCCCTTAAAATAACATTTTTTTTCTTAATTGCAATATTATTATCAATCGAACTTCTATACCAAATGATATACAACTTTCAGTAAATAATTAATTCACTATCTGCAAAGTAGTGTTTTCATAAAATTTGTAAGTCCGGTCCTGTTGGGCCGATTTTATTAAAATTTTAGGAACACTTTTCAATTACTACTGAAAGGTTATATGTCAATTTTGAAACGATTCTGAGAATTTTTTCGGTATTTTGGGAGCCAAAAACGTTTTTCAACCCCTAAAAACTACCCTCAAAATGGCGCGATTACGCCCATTTTAAATAGGCTTCTTGCGGTGATGGATTTCAATACGTGGGCCAAATTTCGTTAAAATCAATTAACTCTTTCGAAAGTTATTGCCCGCACACATATATATATATATATATATATATATATATATATATATATATATATATATATATATATATATATATATATATATATACGTATATATATAAATATATATATATATATATATATATATATATATATATATATATACGTATATATATAAATATATATATATATATATATATATACATATATATATAAACATTTTTAAAAATGGTGCCAAAGTGTTTAGGAGGTTATGAAACGTCGAGAAATTTTGGTCCGACCCCTAGGTCCCGCCATCCGACCGACGCCAATAGTGTATGTTGCCATATGGCAAATACACTAAAAACATAATTCGGTATATTTTTTATTTTGCAGTACTTTTTCTCAAAACTGCTGTCCTAGACCTTGACCTACTCGACCTATTGGTAAATACGCCACTGCGCGAGTCTCGATGAGCGCATGGCGTCTTTTCCTGCTGTGCGTCTTTCGCATTTCAAACAGTCCTGTTACCCCGTCTAACTCTAATGCAGATATGTTGACCTTAAGCGCCACAACTAGATGTTTAGAGTCCAGACACATGACGTTATTACCTAGGCTACCTAATTAGGAATTTTAAGTTTTCAGCAAAAAAACAATATCGAATAAAATTAACACGTGACTTATATTCTGTCTCGAAAAAAGAGCAAAACCTCAATCGGCGCAACGAGTCTTTCTGTTGTTGGACCAAAATTGTGGAACTGTATCGATCCTAGTATTAGACAGGTAAAAAGTCGCAAATTATTCTTAAAAACTATCAAAGACTCTTTAATCGAAAGGTATTGAAACCTGTTTTAATCTACACATTGTTTATTGTTTATATTTTCGTTTATTTGTTAAGTTTTGGCAATATTTGTTAAGTTTTTTGTTAACATTTGTGATACTATTCCTTGTTTACTTAATACTGGTATTAATACTGGTATATTGTTTGTTAAGAGCCCATTAGTCACAAATTTGTGCATAATATTATATATATGTCTGTATTTTTATTTTGATGAGGCAGAGTAGAAATCAGCTGTGGCTGCATATCTGTACCCAAATAAAGAATTTATTATTATTATTATTATTAAATAGTTACAGAAATGGCGAATTACGGAACATTTGGTATCAATAACCCAATAGAAAAATTAAAACTCGGATCGCCGACAATGTAGTCTTTTTGCTAATTACATGTATTGTGGCTTTATTACGTGAACTTAAGTTTGTTTTTGGACTATAAAAAAAATTTAACCCCTTAATACACACCTTAATATAAATTTTTGTATATATAAATATATATATATATATATATATATATATATATATATATATATATATATATATATTAATATCAACCCAACATTTGCACCAAATTAAAAAATTAAATACACCTTTTAGTATGTTTTGTTTCAGCAAGTTAGTGTTTTCATTTTTCTGTCGGGTCGATTTAAATCTTTATTAAAGTGTTAAATTTTAATGTTACGGCTATTCTAAAAATTTTTTCTGTGTTTTTGACCCAAAAATATTTTAAACCCTTTAAAACCACCAAAAAATGGTTCGATTAGGTTCATTTTAAATAGGTTTCGTGCGATGATGGATCGCCCAGCTTGGCACGTATGTAATATTTATTTTGTTATTATCTTAAACCGGTAGAATACATTTTCGTTTGAATTTATAATTAATAGCCGCTACCCGCGGCTTCGCTCCACTCGGGAGCAACAACAGTAGTGGAGCCACCGTATTGCAATCTTGCCTTGTGGTTCCTCGTTCCTCTACAGCCCTAAAATGCATAAAAACATATAACAGCTAAATTTCAAGTCCATAGGAACTTTAGTTTAAAAATTAGAATGTGTTAATATTGAAATCCCTGTACCTTTTACCTTTTCCACTTCGAGACGATTTTAGGAAAACCCATTTTAGTGGATGTGGTGGAAAATTGTACAGCATGATATGTGAAACGTCCGATCAGATCAACGGAAAATACAGTAAAAATAAAAAAATAAAAAGTTATTAACAAACTCAAATGAATTATGTTACGGCGATACTCACGAGTGATGCAGTTTTTATAGTTCAAAACCTCATGAACTTATTTTGTAAACAATTTTACAACAGCTGAAACTTTATAGAATGGTATTTGTATCTTCCCTGGCGAAGGTAAAGACGAAGGCCTGATAGTTCAAAGTTTTGAAAGCTGTCATTTGACGGCTACAGATGACAACTTATCATTGACAAGAATGTCGGGTCTATATTTTTTGACAAATACAGTGTAACCTTAATATAACAAACCTCAATAGCGATTTCCTCGATTAAACAAATTTTTCGAAATCCCCTAGAACTGCTCTTAAGTGTTAATTCATAATAGACCTCTACATTACGAAGACTTTTTGTCAGAAACCTCTTTATATAATGAATTTTCAATCATTCCAGAATATAAATAGAAAGTATAATTTACCCCTATTTAACGATTTTTGTCAACTTATAACCTTTACATAACGTATCCTACCAATCAATCACGCACAATTCCACAATAACAAAAAGGTTCATGTCTCAACAAGTTCAGATACGTTAAATTTATCGCAAGACAAAAATTGTTGTTTGATATAAAGTAATGTAAACACTGTTGTTGTACACTGTTGTTAGTAAATTTAAAGTTGCAGCGGTTGAAAAACGAAAAAGGTGTTCCTTACCCGTCGCAGAGAAACGAAAAATCATTAAGTACGTAGACGATGATTAATTGTCAATTAAAGCTTGGAATCAAGTCAGTGAAAGAATCGTCACAAACTGCTTTAAGAAGTTTTTTTACCTCATTAAAACGAATCTTAGACCAACGTATATTTTCTAATTCCCTTCAACTGTGTTATATCAAGGTTGTACTGTATATAAGTGAAATGACAACGTTAAAATTCTTTAGGATGTGGACTAGAAATTGTAGCATAACAATGTGTTTTTCAAAATTCCCGTATTTAAATTTTCTGCTACTTAATCGATTTATTATATTTCTTTTAGTATTACGAGATTATGGCAAGTTTTAATAAAAAAAAGCTTTAAATGTTTTTTGTAGTTACACCATTACTTATTATTATAAATTAATTTAAAAGGCCACTCTTCTTACTAGAGTTCTTCGCTCCAATCGAAACGTACTCTCTTAATATATTTTTTGTATGGTAGCAGCGCTGGACATGGCTCAGTTTTTTTTTTGTAGATAATTTTTAGTAGTTTAATTTCGTAGGTATATAAAGTGTTTTTGTTAGAACCCTCAGGTTTTGATATATTTATGGTAAACTGAGAAAAACGACATTTGTAATAATTGGAGGCAAGGCGCTTGTTTTAGGATTAAGGTAAACTTTGAAATAAAGTTGTGGGTTTAATGTGAACTGAAAATATAAAGCGTGAATACTTTACTCCAAGTTCTAAAACATTCGTATAGATAAAGTTCCTGATGGCATTGGCTGTTTTTGAAATATTATTATCTATACATTTATACATACAAATAAAATTGAAAGTTGTGTTTCTAATGTCAAAATAACAGCTTTGTACTAAATGCATATGAAAATATGTACGTTATTTATATCAAAAAAACAATTTAAAATATTTTTGTCTATCTGTTTGTTACGGCGAATCTCCGAAACGCCTGGAACAATTTTGACGGGACTTTCACTGGCAGATAGCTGATGTTATAAGGAGTAACTTAGATTACTTTTATTTTAGATAAAGAATTAGGGTTCCACGCAAAAAAATTATAACCCATGAAATTGTGAACGAAATCCAATTTAAATAAGCATCATCCAATCTATTTATATTCTACAATTACATACATACGTACTACATACGTACAAATAAAATCGACAATTCCAAACTTTGTACAATACTTTACAGAATTAACCATTGATGTGTTTGTATAATATATAGCTAATGGATTGCAAAGTCCACATACTGCGAGAATTGCTTTTTAATGAATTTTTCAGAAGTTAGTTCAATTAATACAAATAAATAAAATCGTAACATAATCTGTAATTGTAAAGATTCCTAGAACGAATTTTCAGTTTTCAGTCAGTTTATACTGTCTGTCCGGCGCTAATCTTTGAAACGGCTAAGCCGATTGAGATCGCACTTCACAAACAGGTAAGGGATTATGCAATGAGTGATCTAGGCTACATTTTAATAGAAAAAATAATCCTTATGGGGATGAACAGGGTGATGGAAACCTTCATAAACGATACGCTGTATCTGTGAAATTACTTAAGTTAAAAAAGAAATACATGTTCCACGATCTTTTGAACATACTACCCAAACGGAGTGAGGGTGAATTTTATATAAAAGAATTTAACCGGGTACAATATATCTACCATACCACGCGGACGTTCAGTTTTAAAGGATTCGGAAACCAATTTCAACAAACACAAGATTAAGCATGAATCATTTACATTAAAAAGATTCAACAAAAGTGATTTCCTTTTATGATTCTCTACATTTTTATATTAAATTTCCACTTGAATTATTTTATGTTATATTATGTCTATTACAAAAGATTTTTCGATTGATGTAATTCATTTTTAAGGTGTAGTTCTGGATGTGAGCTGTTCGTATTTTATAATATTAATGTTTTTCAATTTACCATTTCATAAAAAAAGATTTGAAGATTGTACCTACACAAAAACAATGAACTTTTGTATCATTAGGCACTGGGTAGCAGAAATTATTAACAAATGGGAGCTAATTAACCACAAATTCTCGACAATTGGTACCATTGTTTGGAATTGTTGACAAACATTTTTCATAGCAAAACAGTCACAATAAAAAAGTGCGATAACTACACCACATTATTTATTGCAGTGCCATATTTTTTATTGCAGAGTAAAATTTTAGTTTGTTTCTCGAAAATAGTAACTTAGTTCTTAGAAATATTTTTTAAATTTGTTTTCTTATTTAAAAAAAATATCTAGGTACTACAGAAATCGAGGTACAACTAGACATTTCATAAAATCCCTTGAAATGTATATTCCACCAAAAACATAAATATGAAAAAAGGGCCAAGCTCGATACAAAGTAACACATAGGTTTGCCGAAAAAAAGAAGTGAGATCTAAGAAGATGCCTATGTCTTCACTTGGCAAATTTGTATGTACGAGTCATTTTAAGTTATATTCTTACTTATTCTACGTAAATTACATATTACCTATGTGATGTTTAAACTGATTATTTATATAATAGGTCATTACAAATTACCGAATTGTATCAAAATTATAAATTCTTGATTCTAAATAAAGCAGTATAATTTTGTCAACCAAATGATCCAGACACATACTATTTTAGATATACTTATGGACCATGCTTCATAATCATATATCACACTGCATATCATACCGAGTAGACGCGAGTAGTCTTCGGACGACCGGTTGACGCATCGGGGCAATGCACCGGCTAGACTCTCGTGACTTATGATCAGTTATTCAGTGAATGCCCAAAATCGTATCTTGGAAACTATTCCACCTAGACGTATGAAATTTGGAATACGTCTTAGTGTAATGAACTTTTTATTGTAAATTTTGTATTTGACAAATCCATACAATGTTCGTATTGTCTCTGGAGAATTAATAAATTAAACTAAACTAAACTTTATGGTAACCTTAACCTTCCTGAAAAAAAAAATCAGTTCTGTAACGTAACCAGCTCCGAAATGTTGTGTGTAATTAATATTGCACAGTGGTTTGCAAAAACTTGATCGGTGCACTCCGTATGCTATGATTATCGAATAAAATTCTCAATTAAAATAAATATTACGTAGATACTTAAAATATGTGGTTATGAACAACATCTTATTTTATTTTATTTACTTTATCTTTCAGTTTTCAAAGACTTCAGATATTGAGCGTCTATAATCCATAATCTAATCTTTTAAACGAACTGGCTGAATCATCACTAATATTATTTTAATCAAATTCAACATAAGCTATTTTTAAATTAGCCGTAGATATTATGTCGTTGATAATCTAGTCATTTCTTGATTTGTGCGGTATATTAACCATCCAGGATTTACATGCATTCTTGAGAATTGTGTTATGGAACATTCCGTTACTAAATATCTCAAATTGCACGTCAGTTCTTGGTATTCCAATATTAATATACTATGACATTTAGTGGTTTCGAACGGCTACGGAGGATTATAATAGAGAAAATAATTTTGAGAAAATTCGTCAGACATTTTTTGATCTTTTGTACCGTTAATGAGGTATTAATTATAATTATAATGAGATAATTATTATCGCCAATATTTATAATTAACATTCTTATGTATATAGAATCATTGAAGGTCAGTCAATTGATGTAAACAAAACCAATTAGTTTATTTTGTAATCTTTTTAATATAAAGCAAATTTAGTCCGTACACGAAATTATTAACCATATAATACGATCTGCGTTATTATAAGCTGTATACATGTGGTGTAGACTGTTTACATAGTAAGATCTGGTTCTACATATATACATCCAAACATACATACAAATGTTAATAAAAAATATGACGAATAGTTATTAACCTTTAACTAGTCGCTAGGCTTGCCAACTTTAAAACACAAATTTGCGGGAAATAATGATTTCAAATGCGGGACAAGGGTTTAAAAAGCGGGATCCAACTAATTTTATTTAGAATACAAAAAAACGTGAAATTTTCTTTTCAAATCAGGATGAGAAGTAAAATAAAACACCTTGTTAGATTAATAATAGTCAATATTTACTAAAAAAAAAAACAGTTATAGTGTAATTTAGACTTTATTATGAAAACTATAAATTACTTTTTAAATGAGTATTTTTCTTGACATTTGACACTTTTAAGGATTTTTTTATTTTTAAGTACAAACTTGTAAAAATCTTTGCATGGATAAGAAAAATTTACTTTAACTTGTAGCTCTGACTTTACAGAATCCACATGAAGACGATTTCGCGCGTAGGTTCAGGCATTATTACTGCTGCATTAGAACATGGAATAGATGCAATGTATTCAGCGTCCTCCGAAAAGCGGGATATTTAGCGTCCCGCACACACCCTGAGCGGGACGTCTCATTAAGGGTATCAGAAACGGGACGTCCTGCGTATAGCAGGACGGTTGGCAACCCTACTAGTCGCGCTGGTGTAAAAAGCACACCAAAAATATGCCGTATGCTGCCGATCTTTCACGCATGCTTCCTCAGCGCCACTTTTGCTAAATGTGTCATCTAGAAGCATCGGTTGCTAAACAAAAAAGTTAAACGAAGTTCGTAATTTGAAAATTGCGAACTTTGTCATTAATTATCTCGAGTTTTAAACGGTCCAGAATTCTTAAACTTCGGGAAAACGTTATTTTGAACCTATGAAAAAAAATTAGCAAAATCTGTCGAAAAGTAATTTTCTATATTATTCCGCGCTGAAACTACCTTAAGCTATTTTATTGCGATTTTCCGTCCTTTAGAGTGGTTGACGATATAGACCTTCGCCACTTTGTAAACGTCTTGAATCCTTCCTACTAACATTCAAATCGACAAGTAATCTTTTGAAGTTTCCTAAAATTGTTTTACAATAAAAGCTTTTAATGAACTGATTCATTGAAATGTAAATTTCTCACAAGAGATTTGCAAATAAATTTAGCTGCAGCTGTACAGACATACATTGTACTGTGTTTGTTTCACTGAATTTATATCTTTCTATAGATGCTGTCTTAAATTTCCGTTTTCCGGTTCTTTCTATCAAAATGTATTGATGTTTTTAACCCTTATGTTAGCATATACACTTAATTGTTTTGTAATAAAGTAAAGTGCTTAAGGCTTACGATTTTGTATTGATCAGATTAATTTCTATGTATTCCTTCAAATCATCGTAAAGTTCGTCTATGTAAATCACTATTAGAAAACAACACATCGTGATGAATCCAGTGACGATTCCTCTATGAGCCTTGCAGAGCTGCAGAATAGGGATGGAAAAAGCGCGTGCTAAATTGATTTTTGACTTTGGAATCGACTTCAAATTATTTGATTCTTGACGTCGATTAATCATCTCTGATAGTCGACTTTTGTGACTTAAGTCGACTTTTTAGAAATTTAGTAATTCGTGTATACAAACTTAGATATTTTAATATTTTATTAAATTTGAACATACATACGTTAGATGCAAATGGAGGCTTGCGGACGTATAGTCGGTTGAAAAACTACAAACTCGCGCTATATTATTATTTTTAATTTTTCTTTAATCTAAAGGTCTAATTCCTTGCACTAAAGTCATCCATCCTGGTCGTACTTGAGTGTGGGACTTTGGGGGTTCTCAGCAGACAAATTATCATCTGAATCACCGTATTAGGCATCTTGAACAATCAAAGAAACAATAATGGCGTACTGGACTGTACTTTATAGCGGGAAAGCGACAATTGATAAGACAACGAACGTTAACCAATCACCGACGAGTACACATACTGTGCCGGTAATTGGGAGGTGGTAGGAATCTTCCTTTCCCACAAAACAACCAAAATATGCATTTGCGAGGCTGTTTGTGACTAACTTCAGAGCCTTTTAGAACCGCGGTGAGTATTATACTAAGTAATGTATAAAAAAGTCGAAAGTCATCGAGTGATAATCGATTCGAGGCAGGCTCAACTCGACCCTAAAAAGTCGATTATTTTTATCAAAAGATCGATTCTTGACTGAAGTCAGAGTCGACTTTCCTATCCCTACTGCAGAACAACCAAAATCTTAAGTACTTCATAATTTTGCAATGAATTACATATATTATCCATATTAAACCGATATTTAATATTAGAAAATAGTGTAATAGACTAATAGTTAAACAAACAACAATAACAGATATATCCGCAGACAAAGTTTAACAGGCACTGACAGATCACAAGACATGTGTTTTCTGTGTGGCATATTTTTGCGCTCAGGAACTGTAGTCTATGAAACATCATCAGATACCCTCGCTGTACACCGCGCAACTCCGGACCCACAAGTTATAGCCTGTTGTTTTACAGCTTTCTGAGCTGTTTGTATTATTGTTGCTTTATTGAACGCAGATTCTTTGATTTATACACAAATTAACTTACATTTTATTGTAACACCGACAATAAATCATAATTTGCTAAATTAAATTTAAGGTTAAGTACAAAATGAATAAACGACACTTGGAACAATTTATGTCGATAAATTATAAATTTTACATCTGTGCGGCCATTTATTGACTATAAGCTTTAACAGTTACCTTATAAAATTTTTCACTTACCAATATGCATAAACTGAACGTTACTTTCGCAAGAAACTGTTACTTCCGGTAGAAAAGATTTGAGTTACCTCTCATATTGCGGATAAAGAAATTTTACTTAAAAAATTAAATGATTGATAGGCGTAAAAAAATATTGAAAGAGGCGATTAATAGTGAATATTATTGCCTCATGGAATTGAGTAAACTGTCTTTCAGAAAATATTTATAAAAATAATTTCTCATGTAAAAGTTGATACAAAGTTGTCTATATATCTATGCGCCTATTGTTGATACAATACGTGTTAGTGCAATAAGTATGTAATTATGTAAGATGTACATACAGTGTAAACTCTTTATAACATTATTCTTTATAACGATAAACTCTCTATAACATTGAAAAGATCACAATTTGGTTGGTTTACCTTAAAACCCATACATTGATACACTCTTTATAGTGCAGCAGCCATTCTCTATTACGAAGAAAAATCGTCATTGTCGGTGTTATTGTTTATGTTATCTTATCAGGTTACAAAAGACGACGACTAAACCTTTGAGGTCCCGAAACGTCAGGCAAAGTTACCTGACTATATGTATTAATTTTATCAAAAACATACATATTAAAGATTGTTGTTAATTTGGTTGTTTTTCTTTCTTCACTCCATATAACGGTAACTCTCTATAACGATAAAAAATGCTCGGTCCCTTAAGTTTCGTTATAAAGAGTTTATACTGTATTACATAAGCTTAAATTTGACTCATTTTTCCAATACTGCAACTGATATAATTTACTATTATAGATTTGTAGGTTACGTAAATTGTAATATATATGTAACGTTATAGACAGAGTTCATAGAGAGTGTCGATTTTGTAACTCGGCAAAATTGGCAGAAATGGTTTGTTATCGGACATGGTTCCGGTTTGATTTCAGTAAAGCTGACACTATACCCATTCAGTGCTTGGCAACGTTGATAACTATTATTTCTTTACGTATTTTTCACAATGAATAATGCTCTATATCAGGAGTCTCCAAACGTTTTAGCCTAAGGGCCACACTGACTCCTCTACTAGGTTTCAAGGGCCAAGACCTAGCCCATCTGCCCTGATCAATACAGTTTTGAATTACGCGCAAAATATTTACGGATCCAAATTAACGGATGAGCATTCGCAGTCGCTGCTGATAATTTCCACTAGTAAACTTGATCCACAATTACTGTAAGCGTGAATGGAAAATCTCAGCTACATAAGTCTCATTTATCATAATAAAGTGATATCTTTTTTTTTAATTTCAATATGTAATTCACCTATCTATGTCACTTGCAGTTAGTAAGATGTTTGATTTAATTAGGTATATAAGTTTCTTAATTTTGTCATTAAGTAAACACGTTGGATACTATTTTGTATAATTTACTTAAATAAACAATGTCGGGTCGGTTTGGCGGTTCTCGCGGGCCCAAGTTTGGAGACCCCTGCTCTATATAGACAGAGGCGTGTTAAGTTGCTTCTGTTATTTCTGAAGAATGATATTTAGTTAAGAAAATTAAAACTAACGAGTTAAGGCGATTCTTGCCCGCTGGCACTTTATAATAACGACAACAACAATAATACCATTTCACTCAGTAGAATTTTATGTAGGTACTTTACCCAGTGTCGCCAACTGTTTGAAAACTTTCTTCCTAAAGCAATTTCAAAACCCACTAAATTCAAACCAAAACTCCCCAAATCAGGCCCAACTATTTATTAATTTCAATATAATTAAATAAATTAAAATAGCTATTTAGTATTGGTTCAATTAAAACTAATAATAATATTTTAGAAAAATTAAGTCAATATATTAATCATTTGAATATCTATAATTATACAAGAAGTAGTTAGAAAAATAGAATTTCAGAAACTAGATTTAGTACTGCCCAGCCTTAAATAACGTAAATAAAATTTTAAACCTAAAAGTACCCCCAAAAAAGTTTACCTCCCAAAGAACTCCCTATATAAATTTTCCTCCCCTAAATTTCGGGGGGAAACTCCGGAATTGGCAACACTGACTTTACAATGGATTGTATTTTCCATATTATTTAACTAACATTTAATACTAGGAAATAGTGTAATAGTTACACCATCAACAATAAAAAGTATCTTTGCAGCCACGATAAACTTTTACAACTGTCGTTGACCGCCGTTGTTGCATTGGACATGTACCTACCACTTCAAAGTATACCGACAAGTACTAGCCTGTGTGGCTGTAGGACGACGAACAAGCCAGCATGGGATATTTAGAGATGACCTCAGGATCGGACTGGGCCGGAAGGGCCCGGGTGGCTCCCCACAAGCCTGGGGCCCGAGACTGGATAATGGTAGATGGGATATTTTTCTATTTCATTTCTCTGTAATGTATGAACGAGCTATCTGATCTAGTTTACATTTAGGTCGCAAGAGCTGGGACCCAGCCTGCATGGCCCCCCTAACCTACCTACCGCCTGGCTTGCGGCAAGCCCCGCAAACCTATAACCGTTACAGCGTTTTCGACACGGGTTAATTTTAATCATTCGAGCTAAAATTTTCAGAGAATCATTTTTTCAATGTAAAGAACCATTTTAAAGGTTAACATGTGACAATTTCCAACTTGTCAAAATAAGGGTCAGTCTATTATTATTAGACTGGCCCTTATTTGTATGAGCCAATTTTTTTTCAAATTTTTTGAGCTGCTACCCCCTGAAATGGTTCTATATATTGAAAAAATTATTAGCTTAAAATTTCAGCTCAATTTACACATTTTAACCCGTGCCGAAAACGCAGAGAACTTTGAAAATACTTTACGTAGAAAGCAAATTCCGAAACTACTTAACTTTGTGGTTAGGGTATAAAAAATTAACTTTTCCTATGGATCTGGACAAATCAGTTCGCCTCTTAAACATATCTTAGGATTTCTTTAAGACAGAAATTGGTTGGTGTTAAGTTATAGACAAAGTTACGCACTCGCACTACGGAACCTAATGCTCCCTGTGGGGCCCGCGCTGGCTGAGATCCGGCCGGCAATCGCCACCTCGACGCTGGATGACCTTACTGATAATTTCAGATAACCAGTTTTTCGGTGCCAGCGACTTCCAAGTAACAGTGATTTTTTACAGCGACAGCGATTTATAATACTAAATAAAATATATACGTAACGAAAATGTTATTAATAAAATTGTTGTTATTGCCGTTACAAAGATTAAAGTTAAATAGTACATATAATAATAAACAATTCATTATTAAACAATAAATCGTTGTGCCGCTTTAAAATTTACCACAAAGTCTAAAAATTCTTACTGCAGTTTCTTTAGATTCCTGAAAGATATTGTGCGGTAAACGGCATTTTTTTTGCACTATCTTCCATGAAATAACTGCTTTGTAATTCACGAGTTGTTATAGCGTTTTCAGTGTCGAAATGTGGGCGAGAGCTTGTAAACGATAGGATTTTGTAAATAAATTGAAAAAATGCACGTTTCATATAGGTTGTAGGGTTATTATTTTGAGGACAAAATCTTCGTGCATCGTACAACAGGTTGCACCATAGATTAGATGTTGCACGCAACGGGTAGTTCTAACCATATTATTAGCTCTAGAAGAATCGTCATCTGAAACCGTAATAGAACCACCTGGACAAACAAAAGGAACTTGAAATTGTTGAAAAAGAAGAAGAGATTATAATGGAACGTCCTGTACCATCTCATCAACGAACAGAAACTACTCAAAATCTCTCATCTGATACACCACGGAAGCAAAAATTGAAGATGTCTGTAAAGAATTTGGAAAGTGATAATGTCTGTTTAACACGTAAGATAATAAAAACGAGGGAGCTCTGCAATTCTGATAATTTGCTCGAAAAATTTAAAGAGTAATTTACAAATTTTGCCCTTCACGGAAACAAGCAGATTTTATAAATACGCAGATTACTTTAATCCAGAGAAAACCAATAGATCGTAGAGACAACATTGAATTTAAAAATTACTGTTTATCATTGTATCTTTGTGAATCTAAATTGTGTGAGAAGCAGTTAATTAAAACTTTTTGTTTACCCGGTAACTTTACAAAGGTGTATTGGGAATGTTCAGTTGCATCTTGGCATTAATAATATTATGTTTGAGTTATTGAGTAAAAAGTTACAAACTTTGCCAATAATGCTAACAGATTATATATGTTATGATGAAATTAGTATTAAGAGTCGTGTTTTCTGTGGAGACAATTTTGATCATATCTATGGCTTTGAAGATATATGAGTGATGAAGACCATCGGTTAAAGTCAGCAGTAACTGTGTCTATCATAATTCCAAAAGGAATATAAAGTAACAATATAGGGAATATGCATTTGGATTAAATTGAATTGATTTTTTTTCCCGAATCCATATTGTCCTGAAATTATATCTGAACCATTATTTCCTTATTTAGTTTGTTTTTAATTGCATAAAATATTAATTAAAAAATGCAAAATATGCGAGGAAAATTCAAATTTTCGAAACGCATCACCATTGGTCGAACCGAAACGTGACGTCAAATACCACGTTATCGGATTTATAGGCGTCGCTGTTTCTATGGTGGCTGAATGAAAAATTGTTTTATTTGTGCTTCTGAGGTGTTTTTCATTAGCGTGAAATTTCTAGTAGCATTAAATCATTTAGAACGATGACTGAAAATGGCTTTGTCAAAGCACAATCGGATAATTTACCAAAAATAGATGCATTTATGATGACAGCATATTTTGCATCAAATCCCGATTATACATTATCTCTTCTCATAACCTTACACCATTGTTTTCGTGTTCTCGCATCTTTTGGAACGGGAAAAAACACTGTATCAGGTGTACTTCTAATAGTGTTTTTGCATATTGGTACAAGACAATATCTATAAAATAGTTTTTAGTGTATTTGCCATATGGCAACATACACTATTGGCGTTGGTCGGATGGCGGGACCTAGGGGTCGGACCAAAATTTCTCGACGTTTCATAACCTCCTAAACACTTTGGCACCATTTTTAAAAATGTTTATATATATATATATATATATTTATATACGTATATATATATATATATATATATATTTATATGTGCGGGCAATAACTTTCGAAGGAGTTAATTCATTTTAACGAAATTTAGCATACATGTTGGAACCCATCACCGCACGAAGCCTATTTAAAATGGGTCCAATCGGGTCATTTTAAGGGTAGTTTTTAGGGGTTGAAAAAAGTTTTTGGGCCCAAAAATACCGAAAAAATTCTCAGAATCGTTTCAAAATTGAAATTTAACCCTTTAGTAGCAATTAAAAAGTGCTCCTAAAATTATAAGCAAATTGGCCCGACAGGACCGGACTTACAAATTTTATGAAAACACTAGTTTGCGTATACGAATTTACTTACTGAAGGTCGTATTTAATTTGGTGCAGATGTTGGATTGATAACAATATTTCAACTAATAAAATTATTATTGTAAGGGGTGTATTAAGGGGTTCAATTTTTTTTTTATTTTGTCCAAAAACAAACTTAATATTTCATTTAATAAAGCCACAATACCTGTATTAGCAAATACACTATATTGTCGACAGGGTTTTGGCACTGCGACCCGGGTTTTTTTTAGCTTTATCCATGGCGTGAATAGCTTTTAAAACTGAAAATTTCTATAAAAGAACCAAAAGTATCTGTCAAACGTATAGTCAACAATCACTGGTCGTGGCTTTTGATGTCACTCAAGGTCCGCGAAAAATGGCGGCGTTCAAACAGATCAAATTTAAGCGATGTTTTAAATATTATTTAAAAAAATTATTCGAGCATTTCCAACAGTATTTATATTTTTTACTATTTTATAACGATGTAAAAAGTGAAATAAAAATATAAAAAAAATACATGCATATTCCCTATTGGAAGTAGTTTGTTGCTTACTTTTTAGTTTAATTTACATATCCTGGCACAACGCTTAAAAAATATTATTTCTAATATCTATACTAAATGATATGAATTTAAAAGTAAAGGCTGTATAGTGTTTAATATGGGATATAATAATCTGCACATAACGAAAATTTCTCCAGAATGTCCTTATTTTTTTACAATCGGCAACGTACTGCATTTATTTTTGGTACACCACATATTTTGACGAGGGCATTTAGGAATAATTTAATCAAGTATAAATTTAGAATCAAAAATAACATAATATCATGGAAATTCACCGTCTTTTTATGGATATGACAAATAATATCTACCCAATCGGTTCCGAATTAACTGACTCGCTTGTTTGCTCCAACAATTAAAAGTGCTTCCACCTGAGGTGACGGCAACAATGGAATTTATAAGCCACATAAACATTTTTGTTTATTCATCTTTAAAGTTCAACTCCAGATATAATATGTTATAATAGAAAATAGTATCACGGGTAATTGGAATAATGAAAATAAATCAATTTAAACACTCATTGATTGCAACGTTGCAATCATTGATTTATTTTTATTATTCCAATTACCCGTGATACTGTTTTCTATTTTTGTTTATGTTAAATTCTTCGTACCGTATTTAATCTTATAAAGGAATAGACGCACAAATTAAATTTTTGTAGCAGAATTTTGACCGTTTTGGAGATTTACAAGTACTACATTGTATTGGCAAGGACGTAACAAAAACAATTACATTTTTAATGGCTTAAAGAATTACAACAATTTAATGCTATTATTCATTTATGGAACAATTTGAAATGGAATGATATGAAATATTTACCTACATGGCGACACGATTAATTTGCATGTAGAAAATATATCCTCTATTTTTGAAAAAAAAAAATCTCGCTGAATTTTCAGCTATCTAATTAAAAAGCTACAAAGCGTAAAATTTATGACACGGATTATGACCTTATAAATGATAGTGCACTATTCTGTTTTTAAATTAGGAAACATAATATAGAACTTTTATTTAAAAAAAAAGTCCAAAATATATGTTCAAATAAATTATTAATTAATACTGTTAATAATTTAGTAGATTATAAATATACACTTCAATTATTATAATTTGCACTGATTTTTCACTCGGCACGTGGTAGAACATGATTAATAATAACAAGTAATTAAAAACCCGGGTCGCAGTGCCAAAACCCTGCCGACAATATAGTGTATTTGCTTGTATGGGGCCGTGTGGTTTTATACTTTTATTATGTGAAATTAAGTTTGTTTTTGGGCAAAATAAAAAATTTAACCCCTTAATACACCCTTTAAAATAACATTTTTTTCTAAATTGTAATATTATTATCAATCTAACGTCTACACCAAATTAAATACACCCTTCAATAAATAAGTCACTATCTGCAAACTAGTGTTTTCATAAAATTTGTAAATCCGGTCCTGTCGGGCCGATTTTATTAAAATTGTGGGGAAACTTTTTAATCACTACCAAAGGGTTAAATTTCAATTTTGAAACGATTCGGAGAATTTTTTCGGTATTTTGGGGCTCAAAAACAGTTTTCAACCCCTAAAAACTACCCTTAAAATAGCCCGATTAGGCCCATTTTAAATAGGCTTCTTGCGGTGATGGATTTCAACATGTGGCCCAAATTTCGTTGAAATCAATTAACTCTTTCGAAAGTTATCGCGCGTACACATATATATATATATATATATATATATATATATATATATATATATATATATATATATATATATATATATACAGATTGTATCAACTTAAAGCTGTCCATAGGGCACTCTGTGTGTAAGACAGAGCACCATACACAAACGATAAGCAAGAGTGAGATAAATGATCGCTAATAGGTAGTAATTACTGTGGTTACTGTAAAATAAATTTAAATAAACGTCTTTGTTTTCTAAGTAAAAATAGCCATTTTATCAATTAATTTATTACGTCGACGGTTGAATTACCACCATAAAACCATTTAATTATTTGGATTTTTTCGTGAACAGTATAAATAGCCATTTTATCAATAATTTCGGTAGTGACTACAGACTGTCATTAATTGATAAAATGGCTATTTTTATTTAGAAAACAAAGACGTTTATTTAAATTTATTTTACAGTAACCACAGTAATTACTACCTATTAGCGATCATTTATCTCACTCTTGCTTATCGTTTGTGTATGGTGCTCTGTCTTACACACAGAGTGCCCTATGGACAGCTTTCATTTGATACAATCTGTATATATATATATATATATCAGTCGCCTAGATTCAAAACCCGACAAGTCACAACTTTTGTTAAAATGAGTTTTATACACGAAAAAATTAAGAATTCAAAAACCTACAAGTCCATGTAGAAATTATAAAGCAAATCCCGACACATTAAACCTTATTTCCAGTTTAAAATCCAATCTTAGATGCAAAAACCGACATGTCCTAGCCTGTCTTAGATGCAAAAACCGACGTTTTTATTGTACCAATGGGAGCTTGGTATTTCATCAGCTGATTCAATTCGACTTTTAATATCTGTCAGTTAAATAAAGTTCTTCAACGAATAAACAAGTGAGTGTTTTATTTTTAACTGTTACAATAAAATAAAAGAACACATTGCAAGAAATCATTATGTAACAATGGATTCTTTGGAAACGTTAAATAATAACAATCCCGCGCAAATAATTGTTACGAAATGTGATGAGGGAAAAGTCCGTAAAAGATGTAAATTAGAAACCAAAAGAGAGAAGGCAAAACGTGCCAGGTAAGACCAAATTATTTAATAATGAACAGATGTTTTTTTAAGTTTTAGTTTTAAGTGTGATTCACGGAAGTATTTTCTTTTTAGGTACGCTCCAAAGAGCTTACCTCTATATCCCAGTTGTGGTCACGCTGGAAAACCATTTCAACCATTTCAATGCACATCTCATCTTTCCATGAGAGATGTAAAGGAATTTCATGCAGCCTTTTACAACCACAAGGACAAAAGAGGACAAGATATGTTTATTTTGCGTCATTGTGAAGCCAGCTCTCCCAAGAGGCACAGAAAACGCAAAAATAATGGAATAAGTAAGCCTAAATCTTGTGTATTACGGTACAAAGTAAAAAGAAGCGATGGGATGATAATTCCTGTATGCAGACAAGCGTTCCAAGGTATTTTAGGGGTTAAAAAAGACCGAATTTTAAATATTTCAAAAAAATATAAGGATAATTCAGTTATGTCTGTTGAGAATAGGGGCGGAGATCGAGTTGGGGATAAAAACAAAAATAAAAAACAAGCTTTAAAACAGTTTATTGAATCTCTAACATGTACTGAAACGCACTATTGCCGGTCAAAAACATTTAATAGAATTTATTTACCAGCTGAGTTAAGTATTACTAAACTGTGGAAAATATATAACCAAAAAATGGCCACTAATGAGCAACTTAAAGTAAAAGAATGCTTTTTTCGAGATTATTTTAATAAAAATTATAACATTGGCTTTGGCACACCAAAGACAGACTTGTGCTCTACTTGTATGCAATTTAATCTTCAAATTAAAAAAGAGCTTAATGACACAGAAAAATCTAATTTATTAGCACAACAACGGCTTCACAAATTAAGAGCCAACAGTTTTTATCAACTTCTTCAAGAAGAAAAAGACGAAATGATCTCATTTTCATTTGACTGTCAAAAGAATTTGGCATTACCAAAACTCCCGGACCAGTCCGCATACTTTAGTATGCAAATTAACTTTTACCACTTGGCCATAGTGTGTGGAACATCCAAAAGTAAGTTGACTCCAGATAATGTTAGTGCGTATGTCTGGACAGAGTTAGACCATCAGAGAAGCTCAAACGAAATTTCATCTTCTTTGCATCACATGCTGTCCAACTTTCATTTTGGGGAAAATATCAAAGTCATTCGTCTCGTTTGCGATGGATGCGGCGCACAGAACAAGAATTCTACGGTTGTCGGAATGTTAAACTATTGGCTACAGTTTGAAGCTCCAAAACATATTGAAAAAATTGAGTTAGTATTCCCAGTTGTTGGGCACTCTTACATTCCCCCTGATCGGGTATTTGGTCAAATTGAAAAAGTCTACAAACGACACACGGTAGTTGTACATCCTGATCAATACATAAATATCATCAAAAAGTTTGCTACTGTTCACAAAGTCGGAAATGACGTGATTATCAAGGATTGGAGAAGCGAAACTCAAAAGGTCTTAAAGCAACCAGGATATTGGCATTTCAAATTTCAACCTTCAAAGCGAATAATAATTACTAAACGTAAAGGTGCTCCACTGGTAAAAGGAGAAATATTTTATAAAAATGACATTTGTCAACCTAAAAGCTTATGCAAAAGGGGAAAAAATATTTCTCAGATGAACCCAAAGGTGTTGGAAACTGGGGTGGCTATTAACACAGATAAAAAACAAAGCATTTCAAAACTCTTACAAAAACACTATGGAAATGAATGGGAAAATGAAAGTGCATTGGTATTTTTCAGAGATGCATTCCATAATATTCTCGAAATGGAAAATGAAAATAAAGAAGAAGATAACTGTGAAGCAGAATCAGTTGAATTTGGTATTTAAACGTTTTCTATTGAGTTTCATGAAAAATAAAACATATTTTCAGTATAAATTGGCGTTTTTATTTTATAAAAATTAACAAGTTCAGGTGCAAAACCCGACATGCCCATATTACTAATCAATTTTTAAAGATTACGGGAACTCCCCGATTTTCAGAATGTCTTTTAATGTTTTTCAATACTAATATTAATCAATTTAAAAAATATTTCGTTACTTATTTAGTTCAGGTAAAGTGTCTACAAGGTTTTTGTCATTATCTCAATTTTTATTTATGTGGACTTGTCGGGTTTTGAATCTAGGCGACTGATATATATAATTTTTGAAAATGGTGCCAAAGTGTTTAGGAGGTTATGAAACGTCGAGAAATTTTGGTCCGACCCCTAGGTCCTGCCATCCGACCGACGCCAATAGTGTATGTTGCCATATGGCAAATACACTAAAAACACTTGAAAATAATTCTTTATTTCTCGACGATCGTTTCGGACAATAAGTCCATCTTCAGGAGTACAAAAACTTATATTCTTATATTCAAGTGTTTTTAATTACTTGTTATTACTTCACTTATTTTTACAAAGGTACCTAATTAAGTTTCAATGGCCTTTTTTATGGGTAATTCAAAATAAGTTTCCTGTTTCCATAAATACGCACACAGATCAGTAGTAAAGCTGAAAAATATTTTTTGTCCTATAGTCCATTCATTGAAGGGAAAATACGCTGAAACTGCTGAATTCTGTCAAGCAGCACCAATTTGCACAAAAATTTAGGTTTAGGTTCTACTTACCCTCTACTTCAAAGTTGTGCCTGTACCAGGGGGTGCTTTTACTCTGGGGTGGTTGCTACCCCTTCTCGGGGGTTAAAAATGTTTCATTAAAAATGAGTCCGGCAGTGGATAGACTGACTAATTCTAAGCAACTTTTGTTCTATAAAGTTTTTTCTGAAAGTCAATACTTTTCGACTTATTCGCGAGTAAAAGTGTCAATTTTTCAAAAAATAAACCCACACTATATTTCAATATACGTGCTCCGATATCTGCAAAAATATGGATTGGTTTTTTACCAATAACTCGCTTAGTTTTTAAGCTATCAAGTCCTTCAAAAACCATATTGTAGGTTTTTTCAAGGGCTATAAGCTTAAATAAATTTAATTATTTTTTCAGCCCTTATTTTTGAAAGGACTTGAGCTGAAAGGATTTGAAAAAGTTATTATTTACTCAAGTTTTATCCTACAGCAAAAAAAAACCGGCAATTTTCAGAATAGTAAAACCTACAATTTTGTACTTTGTAAAATTTTGCGTATCATTAACAGTTTTTGAGTTATTTTGGGAAAAGGCAATTTTTTGTAATATTACAGAAATGCTTTTTTCACTTCAGACGCAATTTTTTTCAAAACTAAGAACACTAAACCGGTCATACTTCTAGACCATATTAAAAGTACATAAATAAAGTGAATTGTAAAGTGGTAACGATTATTTTCAACTAGGGTGGAAATTAGGGGGTGATTTTCACATTTTTTTTGACGCCGAAAAAAATAGAGAACAATATTCTTGCATAACTCGCTTAGTTTTGATGCCAGGGATTTCTATAAAAAAACTAAATTAAAGGTTTTTTAAGTACTTTCCCCTGAAAAATGCATCGTTTTTGGTAATTTCACGTCGAAACTTTCAATTTTGGCGTTTGATGAATAAGAACCAACTTTGAACAAGCTAATGTATTGGGTTTACAGACACCATAACCCGACCATTCTTTCTGTTTTTTTATAAGCTACACTTTTACTAAGAATGATTTTTTTAAATAAAATACTTTTTCAGTTAATCGCGAAAAATGTCTGCAAAAACATGGGTTTATTTAATGAAAAATTGACACTTTAACTCGCGAAAAAGTCAAAAAGTATTGGCTTTCAGAAAAAACTTTATAGAACAATAGTTGCTTAGAATTAGTTAGTCTATCCACTGCGGGACTTATTTTCAATGAAATATTTTTCACCCCCTAGAAAGGGTGACATCCACCCCTAGGGTAAAATCACCCCCTGTCACAAGGACAACTTTGAAGTAGAGGGTAAGTAAAACCTACAGCCAAATTTTTATAAAAATCGGTGCTGCTTGGCAAAATTATGAGGGAAAATCGTCGTTCAAAATAGCTACTTCATGCCTGTGTTGATTTATTTTACAAGTGATGAGAACGACGCATTTTTCTTTTGCCGCACACATAGTAACTTATGGTTATTCTGTGCACGTAATTCCTTAGACAACCTATATATTGCTATTAGAAGTGAAGTTTACTAGACAAGTGAAATGTCCAAAGTTTTAAAAATACCGAAAATGAAGGCAAGCATTAAGCAACTATTTTATAATGGATACGGACAAACGTGCCATATATTTCTCGGGCGCAAAAAGTTCCCTTAAAAACTTCAAAAATTAGCGGTAGAAAGAAATATCCGCGGATTCCCCTCATTGCTGGTTCTTGCTGAAAGGTATCTTCGGTTGACTCTGCAGACCACCAATTTAAAATTTCACGAGCCGCCACTGGATCGACTCAAAAGAAGTAATTTTACTTTTAAATCAAAACCTTAGCAAAGACGTACTAATCGCCTAAATCTTTAGAGTTCGCAAAGATATAATTGCTGTTGACATTGCCCGTCACTGAATGGACAGTGCGCAGATCAAACTGGACCTGTCAGCTAATAAACAATTCCTGACATTGCCCAGGCAATGCCAACTCTGTACACCCTGCGAACTACGCCCGTTACATATACATCGTCAGCCTATCTATCAGTGCAATAGCAAAGCTCATTTAGACATGTTTGCGAAGCTTTAATGGGTTTTGTGGTATTTCGTAGGAGATGCAATATTTGCTGTAAAGTATATGTTAAGTTACTATATCCAAATTAATTTATAACAGTAAACTAAGCTGGGTGGAACAAATATTTAATACATCTGTAAGTAGTATATTCTAAAAGTTTCATTGGTTTTATACATTTAGAATTTTTTGTTTGTTTCTATTCGATCGATTGGCCTTTGGTTCGTATTGTTCATTACATAGTAAGATTTGAAGTCATTCGTTTTTGTGTGTATAGTATACATACGTCGTGATAAGGCACATAATCGTTTCATTTGAACATATTTATTATATTCCAACAAAAATATTTTTTTTAGAAAAGCGTAATAATTATCGCATTGAGCATACTGAAATTTTTTTATTGTGAAGGTCAAAGCAATTCATGATTTACTTGCTCTTTAGACTTTTGATTAAAAGTGGGGAACCCCACTACGTCCCTTACCACTAAGTTTTTTCGTTTCCTTTCTTGTGTTTTGTGGAAAATGTTCCGTCATTAAGTTCCGTATTGTCTCTTGGTAATTAAGTCATACGTATTAGTGAGGATTACATTTTCTTCCGTTATACCTTGTACGTGCGTTTTTATTTCGATCAGCAGTTTTGATAGAAAAAAACCCTCTCAAACCAATTTGTTTATTAGTAATGATACAATATATGAGTTGTCATATCTGCAAAAAAAAACTGTCCGAAAATGAAACTCGGCGCCTATTTTTAATCGCTAAAAATGTTATGGTGCGTTATACTATTACGATACATATTAAACCGAATTAGATGTTTTTTGTTTGAGATTTTTTTCATCAAATATATACCTAGTAAGGACCAATGAAAGTTTTTAAATATATTGTTGCCGTAAAGAATTCGATCACTATAATAACAAGTAATTAAAAAAAAAACACTTGAAAATTCTACAAAAATTCTTTATTACTCAACGATCGTTTCGGACAATAAGTCCATCTTCAGGAGTACAAAACTTATACTAAAATGCATATTTTCATTATACCTACTTATACACTAAAAAAATTGACCTGAATTATTTAGGTCAACCATAGGTCTATCTGTAAGGTAGTTGTAGGAGGGGTGAAAGGTTGAAGTCTAGTTGGTCATTTGTTATATTTTTATTTTTCCTATAATAGCTTTTTGAATCTCTACATTTTCTAATAGTGTAAGTTTCTTGCCTTTGGTACAGATATGTAGAGATATAAAATTGTCCTGATTAAAATTATGATCATTATCGATACAATGAGTTGCAAATTCCGTGTTGTGAGTAAGTGTCCCTATCGCTTTTGCGTGCTCCTTCATTCTTAATTTAAATGTACGTCCCGTCCGTCCTATGTAAACGTACATTTAAATTAAGAATGAAGGAGCACGCAAAAGCGATAGGGACACTTACTCACAACACAGGATTTGCAACTCATTGTATCGATAATGATCATAATTTTAATCAGGACAATTTTAAATCTCTACATATCTATAACAAAGGCAAGAAACTTACACTATTAGAAAATGTCGAGATTCAAAAAGCTATTAGGAAAAATAAAAATATAACAAATGACCAACTAGACTTCAACCTTTCACCCCTCCTACAACTACCTTACAGATAGACCTATGGTTGACCTAAATAATTCAGGTCAATTTTTTTAGTGTATAAGTAGGTATAATGAAAATATGCATTTTAGTATAAGTTTTGTACTCCTGAAGATGGACTTATTGTCCGAAACGATCGTCGAGAAATAAAGAATTTTTGTAGAATTTTCAAGTGTTTTTTAATTACTTGTTATTATTAATCATGTTCTACCACGTGCCGAGTGAAAAATCAGTGCAAATTATTGATCACTATAAGGTTTTGTTGCAAGCATTAAAGATATTCTATACAAGAAATCCCATAATCCAAGAAATACAATACCACATTTACCAACTCCATCAAAATCAACATACAACCAACTTAATTTGAATCTCATCACACAGCTATATATAACGGAAACGAAACAGCCGACCGCAACTCTAAAGAAGCAATCTCCTCCACCGGAAACATCTAACAAAACATTACACTTACCGATGCAGTAGTCTTAATAAAAAGATCACGTTGTATGTTAATTAATAATAAAGGTTTTATTTGTTGCGCCATTGCATAAAATCGATACAAAAAGTCAGTACACAGTTAAAAATAATATTAAAATGATTAATCCTATTACAAGTCGTTTATAAAATATGGGCGATCAGCAAAATCCGTGGAATCTGTTATTGATTCAGGGATATTGTTATACATTTTATAATCAAGATAATATGTAGCATTCTTTTGAAACAAAGTTGTGTCATGCTTTATGCTATAGTTCTTTGGGTGCGCATTATAAGCACTATTTTTTATTTTTAGTGTATTTGCCATATGGCAACATACACTATTGGCATCTGTCGGATGGCGGGACCTAGGGGTCGGACCAAAATTTCTCGACGTTTCATAACCTTCTAAGCACTTTGGCACCATTTTTGGAAAAATTATATATATATGTATATATATATATATATATATATATATATATATATATATATATATATATATATATGTATATATATGTATACATATATATATATATATACATATATATATATATATATGTATATATATGTATATATATATATATATATATATATATATATATATATATATATATATATGTGTGTGTGTGTACGGCAATAACTTTTGAAAGAGTTAATTTATTTTGAAGAAATTTGGCACGCATATTGAAATCCATCACCGCACGAAGCCTATTTAAAATGGGCCCAATCGGATCATTTTAAGGGTGGTTTTTAGGGGTTGAAAAAAGTTTTTGAGCCCAAAAATACCGAAAAAATTCTCAAAATCATTTCAAAATTGAAACTCACTTTTTTAGTAGCAATTAAAATGCTCCCGAAATTTGAAAAAAATCGGCCCGCCAGGACCGGATTTACAAATTTTATGAACACGAAATAAATATATACCCACAAAACACCAAACCGTATCGAAAAACTCTCGACGTACGTTTCGCCAACCAAGTTGGCATCATCAGGAGATGATTAAATCTAAATACAAAAAACTAGCTTCCTACCTTATATAATGGTTTAAAAAATTACCTGAACTATAACTAAAGGAACAAAATTGACCATAGAGAAAGAAAGTTTAAACTTACTAGGAATAAAATGACTTGAATTTAAAAACTATTTACTAGGTCATAAAGCGGACTACCTGGAATAGGACCTAAGTCGTTGTTCATACTATTGTTTTTATGTTTATGGATTTCAAGACTCTCTAAGGCGTCTAATTGTCTGATATTTGTTACATTCCTAATAAGTTTTAAATTGCTGTTATCTATTTTAGTGTTGCCCAACATGCTTTCGAAAATGACCATAAAATAGATAACAGCAATTTAAAACTTATTAGGAATGTAACAAATATCAGACAATTAGACGCCTTAGAGAGTCTTGAAATCCATAAACATAAAAACAATAGTATGAACAACGACTTAGGTCCTATTCCAGGTAGTCCGCTTTATGACCTAGTAAATAGTTTTTAAATTCAAGTCATTTTATTCCTAGTAAGTTTAAACTTTCTTTCTCTATGGTCAATTTTGTTCCTTTAGTTATAGTTCAGGTAATTTTTTAAACCATTATATAAGGTAGGAAGCTAGTTTTTTGTATTTAGATTTAATCATCTCCTGATGATGCCAACTTGGTTGGCGAAACGTACGTCGAGAGTTTTTCGATACGGTTTGGTGTTTTGTGGGTATATATTTATTTCGTATTTTCACACCAAAGGTTCCATCACTCTTCTTGGAAATTTTATGAAAACAATAGTTTGCAGATAGTGAGTTATTTACTGAAAGATGTATTTAATTTGGTGTAGATGTTCAATGATCGTAATCTTGCAATTAAGAAAAAAACTGTTAATTTAAGGGGTATATTAAGGGGTTAAATTTTTTATTTTGATCAAAAACAAACTTAAATTCATGTAATAAAACCAGACTGCCTGTATTAGCAAATACACTATATTGTCGGCAGGGTTTGGGCACTGCGACCCGGGTTTTTTATTTTTGTTATTAGCTGCAGCTAGCTTGTGTATAAAAATAAGTAAATGTATTGTATAAATTGCTTTGGAATGCTTTTAAGGTACGCTTACACGGGCAACTAAAATTGCTCAATTCCGGGCAATAGTGGTCAACTATGTACATCAGCAATTCACGGCGATGGCAACATGTAGCAATTGTTGCCGCCACACCATATCACGCGATATGGAGCAACTTTGAAAAACTAGGCAATACAAGGCAATCATTTATACACTATAGCAATTCAGTTGAACTGTCGCTGGCTTTGGACGAGGTTTTACTGGCAGCGGCGTGTATAGTGCTTTTATTATACTTAATAAGTTTAAAACGAAAAAAAAAGAAAAGGAATAGACAGATTTGGGTGCGAACGTATCTAGCAAGACGATAACCATCTTTATTGTGTGATGATATGGACATTTATTTATTCAAAAACTTTATTATTTTTTCATTATTCCCCGCCATTTTTATTAATCCACGCACAGCTGTACTGCACTGTACAATAGAAGCAAAGAAAATGAAATGACAGCGGCGCATCTCATCCCTGTCACCACACGAAAGTGAAACCATGGATACGTATACGTATAGAAGAAAAATTGACTAAAATTTTCAAACCATGTGGATATTCGGCAATTCATGTCGGCCACTTTGGGCAATAGGAATATATGGAGCAATTAGAAGCAATATTGCCGAAACAATTGCCGCATTTTATTGAAATTGCTCCAGATTGATCCATTAATTGCTCCATTCTGTTGCCGGGCAATTCTTGCTCGTGTAAAGGCACCTTTAGGTACGTTATATCAATTGCAATGTAAAATTGGAAAGTAAGATTAATTATAACAGTTGTTATTAATTGTTCTATATGTGCCTGCACATATCCTAGAGAGTACCAGGTACCTACACTCGCGGACCACAACTAGTCACTAATCTAACGTTATTAAAAAGACGAGCATTTACTGTGCTTTCGTTGCAGTTGTTTTTAAGGTAGAATCTTTTATAATGGGCAATGAAGAAGTTATACTTCTTTTGGCGTGTTGAGAGCAAAATTTTAGCAGGCCTGAAATGACACCAAATCAATGCACTTTCTGTCATTTGGGAACTATACAATATACCAGACGACTATAACCTTTCATTATATCTAATTATCTGGGCCACCGAGCTTTGCTCGGAAGAAATTTTACCATACTTTATTTATATGCAAGGATCCTATTGCATTAGTTTTTACAAACAGTTTTTTCTCTTTTGATATTTTAATCGAGTTTATACATTTTTAATGCTTATAAGTATTTCTAAAAAAACTAATTTGACACACTTTAATATATACAAAATCTATGTAGAAACTCTTTCCCTTTCGTTTAAAAAAATACTCCAATCGATCTGACATTCATTAAGCGAGTTATAAGCAAAAAACATAATGTTTAATCATACATGATATTAAAGTGACATACCTTATGCCTATCTATTATTCAAATATTAGTTAAAACTATATTTACTTAATTATTAATATTTATTCGTTTTTATTTAAATACTTTACGTTTTATTCAGTATAACTTATTATAGATTCACTGTCAGTATTTTGACAGTTGTTTTTCCAAAGTTCACTACAATATTATAGTATTTTGAAACGTTAAAAAATTAATTTTTAAATGTTTGTAGATATTGAATAATTGGACATAAATAAAAGAAAATTCTAAATTTTTTAAAAAAAATTTAGAATTTTCTTTTATTTATGTCCAATTATCCAATATCTACAAACATATAATATTATGGACGATAACAACTTGAATAAATTAATTTTTAAAATGATTAAATCTGTAGGAAAACAAACTTTTCCGGAAATAAAACTTATTTTCGGAAAAGTTTGTTTTCCTACAAATTTAATCATTTTAAAAGTTAATTTTCTGATGTTTCAAAATACTGTAATATTGTAGTAAGCTAGACCGAATTTTTGTCATCCAATACCTCTTTTTAGTGAATTTCATCCAAATCGTTTCCGAGATACGCGAAATATATAAATATACAAGAATTGCTCGTTTAAATAAATGACATTTCTGTAATTATTATTCTTAAAATTTTTGAATATTTTATTTCAATGTTATTTGCATGTATATTAAAAATTAATTTTTAATCACGCCAAAGAAGTGTAACTTCAAATACACGTAAATAAGGGCACGCACATACTTTTTTTTTAATCCCCCAATTATTATTTGTTTCTAGCCTTGCTTAAACTTATTTATTTTAAAACCAGAGTAGAAACTAAACGGCAATAATATGAAATCTTGTCCAACGAAAAAACCAATAATTTATACATAATAAAATTATATTCAAATTCATGGCAAACATACGTCCTTTGTTAAATAATACTGTTAAGCTTTCGCTAATATCTAGCGTGACGGATTTAACATTTTTTATCGAAACACGAGAATATAATACGTTTTGTGTTTACCTACACAATAGTAATAGCTCTTCAATAATTCTCAGTCAGTCAAAAGTCGATACCAAAAAGCTTAATTAAGTGATAAAGCAACAAAGCAACGTAAAGCACACCCTTCCTATTCATAAAAACGGTGCCGCTTATGTTATATTATAAAGTATAAGTGTATCTGACAATTATATGACATAATATTTTTTTATAGATTTATCATAGAGCATTTTTTAAAAATTAAATATCATTTTAAATAGTAAATTAAATTTTTCAGGAATAATTTTTGTCATATGTGCGTAAAATTACTTCATGCTAGAATCATGATTGAAATTTTAATAAGATGTTATTAAAATATGATTTGTAAATTCGCTTGTACATAGATATGTGGCACATACACTACTGTGTTGGTCGTAAAGTGGGACTTAAGGATCAAATAACGAAATCTCGACATAATTTTGAACAGCATATGATACAATACCTATAGACATCCAATATATAGATCTCTTAAAGCGATTTATTATGGCCATGTTATCCTGTGTTAAGGACTAAGGTGTGGTATTTAGCCTGGGGTCATAGTGTTTCTTTTGAGAGTGTTTTCATCAAGCAAAAGTCTATAATACGAGCCATGTTCAATTTGAATAGAAAACAATCATCTAGGGACATCATTCTTCGAGAGAAAATTATGACAATTCCGTGCATTATTCTCTTATGCTTGTTACTCTTCGCCCACGGAAATAATTAGGTAAGTTATGCCTTAGGAGAGGATGGACATGGTCATGATACTCGCAATAAAAAAGCAATGAAACTATACCGTTAGAAAAATAGACATTTATAATGACCTGAAAATTTTTTAGCCTGCATTCTTAACAAACTACCTGAAAGGTTAAAAAATAATACTCGCCCAATTTTCAAAACGAATATTAAAAACTTTCTATTAGAACGGGTCTTTTATTCTGTTGATGAATTTTTATGTTAGTGATAACTTTATAATTTCATTTTTGTATTTTTCATTAACGTGTCAAATATAGATGTAATGTCTCAACTGATTAATTATATTTTTTTAAAAGAATATTCAATTATATATGGCCACATATACAAGAGAATACCCTTGGTGGCACCACTTCTTGGTACTTGGCCAGTAAAATTGTAAATATAGCTGGATTAAAATATCGACATCACAAAACATGCATAGAGGCGGGATTCGAACCCATGACAGTCCGGTCAAGCAGCCAACGCGCTAAGCACTGAAGCACCGATTAAATAAATATCTTATCTAATTTTTATGTAATGTAAAAGAATCCTTCACCGCATCAAAAAAGTTATTAGAAATGCTTCAAAATTCAATTCTTGTTTTTTAGTCGCGATTAAAATATGTTCCCAAAATATTACGAAGATGGGTTTTATATGGACTAATCTTATAAAATGAAAATACACGTTTGCAATTAATAATGAAATTTTAATGAAGGGCGTGTAGAATTCGCTGAAAATATATTGAAACTACACATGCATAAAATATAATGGATATTCGATGCAGCAGCAGGTCACGTGATTTGCCATTTTGACGCAAATTATGAGGTTTATAAATCTTTACGCTGAAAAAAACATAACGTTCAAGTTTTCTATTAAACACTTAGAAAAGTTTACAACCTAAAGTCATTATCAATCCAAAGTATTGTGGAATCCGGCATTAGATGCGTTTATCTAAAAATAATAGCCTCTAACTCCAGTAAATTGATTTCCGTTTTTAATTGAAATATTTTAGTAGCAGTTTAAACTTCAATAAAGAAAGCCGACATAAACGTTCATCATAGCGACAATCGCTGCTTTATTTTCGGATAGTCGGATAAATGCTTGCTATCTACTGTCACTCCCACGAGTTTAAGACATCTTACATTAAAATCAGTTCAGTGGAACAAAGATATTATCAAACATAACAACCGCATAACTTTATTTTTGCTTCATCGTAGTCGTGTTAGTTTTAGTTATAACATAATCAACAATTTTAATGCTATGCTAATCTGGCGCTAAGAGGATTTATTTTCTATGAAAATTAAATCCCCTCTAACGTGATGTGTGTTTTCTACGAGAATTAACAATATATTTTTTGAGACACTGCAGTTTGAAAAGTTTAAAACGTCTCTTAATTATCAAAAAGTATAATAATATTTCGTTTTATACAAAAATTCTTGTGTAAGTTAAAAATACGTTGATTTAGATTCATTTACTAAAGTTAAAAATCGTTAAAAAAATGTCGTAATGGCATAATAATTATTATTGGTAGTTATCTATTCACCTCCAGTATTAAAGACGTTTACGATATTTGTTGTCGAGCGTTCATAATCGACAATATTTATCCAATGTTAAGCTGTTAAGCAATCATATCTGTATCTTCTGTCGCACACAACTTAGTTATTTGAACCTGCACTTTTTTAGAAACTCCAGAAGAAGGATCTTATTTTGATTATGTGTCTATAAAAAAAAATTGAACCGTTACTGAAATATCTAAAATCAATATTGGAAAAGAATTGAGGTGGTAAAATTTTCGAAGAAGGCTAAAAAAGTAGCAAGATAACCAAATTTTTTATAGTTTTAATTTACTTACCAGGAGTTACTTGCAAGAAATCGAAAAACCGCCCCCGGGTTCCGGCATGCCACCGATGTGAATAGTGTACCTATGTATCATGTAATTATACTGTGAATACTGAATAAGCAAGTACACTAATAACGGTATTTGTACGATGTAACTCATTCAGCTGTAGATAATGCGCTACCGTGCATATAAACCGACAGAAAAGAAATGGCGTTAAACACGGAATATGTATGTCTCTTTCTGGCCCGTCTTGTTGAATGTTGTTAAATAAAGACTAACTACCTATTGCAATTATCACTATGTCTTTCTGTCATATTGCTCGTACCTTTAGACTAGCACACACGTGACACATCTACTGAGCTCACTGTTATAGCACTGATTACATGCAACTAGCAAAATGGAAAGGATACTTTCCTAACAAATTTAGAATCAGAGCTGGGCAAACTACTTGACAAAAGTAGTTGAGTATAACTACTGACTACTTACGTAAAAAAGTAGTTAAACTACTTAGTAGTTAAACTACTGGTTCTTAAAAGTAGTTAAACTACTAACTACTAGTAGTTAGTAGTTAAAATTTTAACTACTTTTTTAACTACTATAATAATAATAATAATATAAATCTCTTTATTTATGTCGTACAATCTGCACATATAATATGTGAAAATTATTTTAAATAATAAAAACTTATATTTAATAACAATACGACGTTTCGGCCAAGATGTCAGTCTATTTCAAATGAATATAAATCAAAAACTCTACAAAAAACAATTTACAAGCTAGAATGTCCAAAAACGATATTTAAAAAACTATATAGGTATATTACTGTCAATTGCCATCAAGTTTTATATATTTTAATTTTTCTTTTTGACAGTCTAGGCTGTTAATTGTTTCTAACTTAATGCTATTTTTGTTTTCTTCAATGATTATTATTTTTTGTAGGATCTTTTATTTATATTCATTTGAAAAGGGCTGATATCATGGCCGAAACGTGTTTTTATTAAATTTTGCAAATAGTAACGACGTGATTACCAGTTCCACGTTGTATTTCAAATTAAAACTCAAGCAACTGATATTTCATTATTTTAAAAAAAAGTCTGATCGTGTTCCAGAATCCAGAAAAATGCATAACGAATAAGAACTTGTTCTAACACGTCGGTTGAATATAATATACTAAAATATTTTTAAAAGTAGTTAGATTACAAAAAAGTAGTTAAACTACCTAAAGTAGTTAGAACTAAGTAGTTAACTACATTTTTAACTACTTTTTGTGATTACTTGATAGATATTCAAAATAATAGAGTACGATTACTATGTGGAGAAAAGTAGTTAGAGTACAACTACTTTTCTAAAAAAAGTAGTTAACCTTTAACTAGTCGCGCACTTTTTTTTTCACTACTGCTCGCGCGGTGTATTTTGTACACCATGCATTTTTTTACAGTGGAAATATGTTTTATCATTTTGTATGTGGTTTAAACAGTACATTGATGAAAAAAAAACATATCTCAAGTACAAACATGTTTATTATCACAAAAAAAAACAAGAACGCAGATTTGAAGAATCTGCTTCACCTCCCACCTCTTCCTCAGAATCTGTATCGCATATAACCTGAGCAATAGCTTCCAACTCATCTTGTGTCAGATGCTTGGGGTCTCTTACTTTTACTTTATGCCTAGAGAACATAATTAGTAATAAAAATTATTATTAGCATGTTCACAAATATGCCAAGAAATAGTTCATTGCAAAAAAAAACTATAGAAATGGATATTTATAAAGTACTTACCTAGTTAGTCGCGTAGGTGTATTTTGTACACCACACCAAAAAATTGAATTTTAATGCACTTTCCTATTTGGCAGGCAAATGGCAATTAGGTAAAGGTTAGAAGGAGTGGTGGGGCTGAGGACGCATGCGTAAAAGGTCGGCAGCAATCGGCGCATTTTTGGTGTACTGTTTACACCAGTGCGACTAGTTAAAGGTTAACTACGTAGTTAACTACTTTTGTAGTTAACTACTGCCCAGCTCTGTTTAGAATAAAGCATTACCTCGACATTTATGCAGAATGATTGAAGGAAGCCATGAAGAATCAAGGTAGTCGATTGAAATTCTGAACGTCCCGACACAAACCTAGAGTAGTACTACCTATATACCCTATGACCAAGATTTTTAACGGGTATGCTTCATGGATCTAGCAAATATAGGGATGCAGTATAGAGCTGCCAGGGGGAATCCATTGAGGGGACGGGTACCAAAGCATTGGTACAAAGTAAGAATGATGTCGATTTTTGATCGGCTGGCGCATTGTGCTGCATACAAAAGAAATTTTCTTTTTACATCATCTACCAATATAAATTTCATGCCACTAGACATGCGCAGTGCGCCGGCCAATGACAAGCAGACACCGTTTACCTCGTCGCGTCCCTTAATCGGCTTTACCCCCCTTGGCTAAAATTCTAGTACATGTCCTGCCTCTATATTTCTATGTCTATGGTATGAATGCCCATTAAACATTTATTGTCATAAGAAATCCGCAAAAATGTTGTAATATGTACGGGGTCAATACTGACAATGTAAGTTTGTGAAATAATGCACCACCTTAACAAAAAGTGAAATAAGCATAATATTTCAGACAGATTATAACTCATTGTTAATCCGCTTTTGTACTCTATTCAGAATATGAAAGATTACAAACGTATTTTCCAAACTGAATAGACAACACAAAACGTAATATCTTATAGCGTCAAAGCACGTGATTGGATTTCCTAAGTATCGAGCGCACAGACAACTTTGTGTGTGAGTTTAGAATTCGGACAGACAAATAGGAAATATTTTTATTCTGTCGGAAATTGGAAAATTAGGGCTGCCAAGTATTTGCGGCAGGACAAATTCTTGCATTTCATGTTGGTATATGTAAGTGCTCGTTGAGACCGATGTTTTCACATCAATTTTATTTATGTATGGTCAGTAATATAGGAATTGAAAAAAAATTGAACCTCGTTGAGTCCTTCCAAAAAGCTACTAAAAAAAGAAACTAAAAAAAGCGACATTTTTACATCTTAGGTTTTACAAACTGGACGCTGATCTAAAAATTTTAGTTTTCTTAGTGAATTTTTTGAAGGGGGTTCAATTTTTTTACTTTTTAATGAATTTGCAACACATAGTTATAACGTTATTAAATATTATTGATATTTGATTACTAAACATAAAAATAGAAATAAGTATATAAAAAAACTATTGAACCGATTTAAGTAAAATTTATGTGAGACCATTCTGAAGCTATACCTCATTAAATAGAATAAGAAACAGTATAAAATCGGTTCGCAACTGGCAGAGGCATCGAGGAATATATAATATTATACAAAAAAATAGAACTACTGAACCGATTTAAGAAAAATGTATGTGAGATCATCTTGAAAGTGTGCTCTAATAAATATAGAACAACAATTATTCGATTCTCCCTATTTGTCTGCTAACACACATAGAGAAATTCCTTTCTGTATTCGATGAGTAGGAAATCTGACGGTGTGTTTTCTGTCTGTTATGCTTCTTTGTCAAAGTATTTAAAATTTAATATCTTCTTTGTTACATGACTTCTAATAGATTTAATATTTACCGATATTTTTATTACAACCTTAACGAAATATAATGTATTTGGGATATTGGTACATTGAAAAAAGGAATAGTTTTTATTATTTCATATAAAAAATCAAATTTGTCTTAATTTGGGTGCTGCCAATTCAAACAATGCCTGGCATCCATTTTTTTGAAGTAATTCGGCGTAGCATGAGTTCTTTTTTAACACTTATGTTTTTAGTAGGATATCAACGCGAGACTTGGCTACATTTCTTACAGAAAATGTTTTTCATTTATTTAGCTTCACTTTTTTTAAGAGCCAAAACTTGCAACCCTTTTTTATCGCACACATCATATTCTAGTGCGTACGTAAAATTATCACTAAAAATTTAAAAATGAAATAAGTATTTGTTTCTAAAGCAAACTGATAAAATGTAATAAAAATAAAAAATCATATTTAATTTAGGTTTACCTAAGTATAATATAAAAATGTGGGTCGTACACTCAATGATTTATATTTTATTACAGTCACTACCCACGCTATGTTATTAATTACGTGGTCACAACCTCAAAGAGTTTTTTTTTCTTTTAAACATCTATGTATACTTTTGTAAAAGTTTGTAAAATTAATTATTATATTTTGAAATTATAATCACTACCGTGCAAGATTTTGTAACAAAAAATGATAAAATATCCAAAATCAAAAAAGAAGATTGATATTCTTGTTTCATTTTTAACAAATCTTTTTAATAATATGAAAAAATGATTGCATCAAAATTACGTTTCTGTAAAAATAATAAAATACTTTTTGTGTCCATGTATAATATATTTAGGATTGAGTTTTAGCGATCTATCTTTGTGTCTTGATGTTACTCTTAGGTGTGGATTATGTAGCTTAGTAAACACCACCAACTGTTCAGCTTAACATCACCAATAAATAAAAATAGTAAATGTAATGAAATATACACGTTTTTTTTCTCTTGTTTACAGAGTCTCGTTTTTAGCGTACGAACGCATCCAAAATATCCTACTTTTCGACAATGTGTTACTTATGGTTTCTTCACATCGTCAGGACAAGAAGTCGCTTATAATCTTGCTTGTCTTCTCGCCATGTATTTCGTGCCGTTATTTGTCATTTGTTTCGCTTACACTGCAATTATGTGCGAAATATCCAAGAAATCTAGAGAAGGTTAGTAATTATCGTTATATTAGATATTATTTTAACCTTTTTTAAAGTGCTATTGTTTAAATTAATATACACAGAGATTAACAAGTCATTATGCAGTTGGTAAATTCTTATTGGCTTCTCAGGAAGGCTTTACGGAATACACACTAGCTAGAGTTGAAACTGTAAAATGTTAAAGTTTAACAAAATACTACTTTTTGGTCCGATAAAAATCCACAATAAGTTTATGGCATTTGCACAGCACCTCAAATGATGGCATATTAAAACCTTTTTCAAACGAATGTTTCGCTTTCTTTTCTGCAAAACAAGCTTTGCACACAAATATATGTAAGAGCCAAAGTCTAAAATCTAAGATTTTTTAAACCAGCAGTTAGCAAACCATTGAGACAGAACAGCCAAGTATGAGTAGCAGAATAATTTAGATTTTTTTCGAGAGTCATAAATCCATTTGGGATAGCATAGCTGAAAAATGCGCATATTTATTATAAACGTCAAATTTTATTATAGATTTTGGGTCGCGCCCAGCTAATTTTGCTATTATTTTCACTGTCATTTTATACGATTGCAAAAAAATTATATGTACTGAAAACAAATATTTTTATGAGTAAGGTTTTTAGCTACGGTAGAGTTCGTAAGACTAATTCATCACAGTAGGATAGATACAGTTTTGCTACCATTGTTAGGAAACATCCATCGTTACAATGCAATATTAGAAAAAAATATTTTCAAACATATCACGGTCGGGACTTAACCCTGAAACTTTCCGCTGACTGATAACTCATCCCGCCGCGATACTGCGGAGTTTCGGGTTTAAGTCTCGACGGTTTGAAAATAAATTTTTCTAATAATGCATTGTAACAATGGGGCCAATAGGTGTTTCTTAATAATGGTAGCAAAACTGTAGCTATCCTATTGTAAATATTTAATATTAATGAGTGAAAAAAGCAAATCTTGAAAACACTTGTAGGAACATTATTTTGGAAAATATATATATATATATATATTACTTTTACAATAACTTGATGATTGTATCAATAAAGTTTGGAGTTATGTTCAGAATCTCATTTGGTATTTGTTTGTTTGTTTTTTATAGTTGTATTCGCATCAAAAATTTAATGAAAAAAAATATTTAATAGAGAACGTTCTGAAAATTAACAATATCTTGATAGAGCAAATATTTCGTCTTTGCTCACAAAGACTGCATTATTCTATTTTATGAATTTTATTATAAGAATCTTCATTATATACATTTTCCGTGTAGTTCTTTGAAACAAATATATATGACATTGCTGTCAATGAAATAATAATAATAATATTTTTTTTTCATACAGGTGAAAAGAGCAATACTATTGCAAGTAACGGAAACAGTAGTGGTCATATGCGACTGCGCCGATCCGACATTAGCAATATTGAACGAGCAAGAAGTCGTACCTTGCGTTTGACCGCTACCATTGTAGCGGTATTCGTTTTTTGTTGGACACCCTATGTAGTAATGACGCTCTGGTAAGTTATTTTAAATTATTTTTTCAAAGATATATCCAATTTTATATTATGGCCATATTAGGAATAGATATTTTACATACGCTTGTAGCTACGTACCAGCTGAATTAATTTAGTATCATAGCTTATGTCTGCTATAATTGTTAAGAAACATTCAAAGTTGTAACACTATATTAGAAAAATTTATTTTTCCAACACGTCACCGTCTGGATTTAAACCAGAATTTTTCCACTTTCGCGGCGGAATGATCAGTAACTCTACGGTGCACATAAATTTTTCTAATATAGTGTTACAACAATGAATGTTTCTTAACAATTATAGCAGACATAAGCTATTATACTAAATTAATTCAGCTGGTACGTAGCTACAAGCGTATGTAAAATATCTATTTATATGAAATAATGGTGTTGATAATTTACCTATATTAAATTGTCGTTTTCCGCATTGAAACAGTCCTAACGAAACAGAAAAATTCTGTGACTTGGGGCCGTATTAATAATGGAAAGTTCATCTTTGATTCATTCTAGAGCCCTAGCTAAAAATAATTGGCTCTCGCATGTAGTGAATTTGAGTGTTGTATATCATTATATTATGAAGGCTTAAAATGTTGAATTGTGTGCACCGTAGAGTAACTGATTAACTCATTCCGCCGCGAAAGTGGAAAGATTCTGGTTTAAATCCAGACGGTGACGTGTTGGAAAAATAATTTTTTCTAATATAGTGTTACAACAATGAATGTTTCTTAACAATTATAGCAGACATAAACTATTATACTAAACATATTAGGGATGTTACAGGCGTTTGCATCCCCAACCGTGTGGCATTCGCGTCTTTTTTTTTGACATTCGCATCCGCAACAATCACTGCGGAGCCATTGCGGATGCACATATCAAGAATATCAGAGACGCGCTTGGTACTTGACGTGTGCTCGCGCTCTTTTACTACCAATAGGAATTAATACATTATGAATCTTTGCGAAGTGCCTTAATCCTCTAAAATTTGATTATTAATTAATAAAAATTATGATTTTTTGATAATTTTAATAAATTACAATCTCTTTTACTTAATTTCACAAAAATGTAGTATTTACCAATCAGGAGTCACATTTGTTGTTAAGAAAATTGTTATTCTTATTATTATTTTCACATCCGCATCTGCAGATGTCAGCAAAACATTTGTAACTCCCCTGACCACATGGACAAATATACAAGAGAATATCACTTGGTGGGGGCGGGGCGCTCTACCATTTAAGATATCTGGTGTGGTGGAATAATTGTATAGAAATGTACTGAATTGTATAAATCGTTAGTGGCTAGGTAGGTATAGCGGAACGATAGAATTATAACTATACAATTTAAAACTAAATTTGGCGCAGTCACGACGAGTGAGTCATCGGTTCTTAATTATTACAGAGGTAATAAATGTGTCATGTTCAGATTCTACGACAGTGGGCAATATCATTGAATATCAAAGCTAAGTCTAAACGACGTTACAAAATATCCGTAAGCAGAAGTGGGATCCGAAGCCACGTAGGCAGATCCAAAGGCCACCACGTTGGAATCTTGACGTTATACCACAATTATTCTCTGATATTTTATTAATTAATACAAAAATATCATAGTTACATTGCAAAACAAGTTGAGAAAGTGACGGATTGCGGGTACGTGTGAAGTTGCGCAGTGCTCGTGCGACAACTACACGAGTTTTCGTGTGAATGCATAAGATGCGTCCACAATTCATCACTTTCTCAACATGTCGACCGAACACCATATTTTTTGCTCAGTCCGATAGAAAGAACACTATGACAGAAATGAAATACTGTAGTGGATATTTACATGTGACGATTTTTTAAAAATTATTTATAATAAAAGGTGTGTTTCGTACATTAGAGTAGAGTAGATAATTCAGTGAAATTTACTCTGAAAAATGTACGTTAGTTTTACCACATAAACGGGCTAGTGACAGATTTCAAAACAAGGATTAGATTTATGTCAGAGTTAGAAAAGAAGCTGCTTTTATACTTTTATATTGTTTTTATATTGAAATTGATTCATTTTATGATAAAAAAACCCGGGTCGCAGTGCCAAAACCCTGCCGACAATATAGTGTATTTGCTAATACAGGTATTGTGGCTTTATTAAATGAACTTAAGTCTTTTTTTGGACAAATAAAAAAAAATTGAACCCCTTAATACACCCCTTACAATAATAATTTTATTAGTTGAAATATTGTTATCAATCCAACATCTGCACCAAATTAAATACGACCTTCAGTAAGTAAATTCGTATACGCAAACTAGTGTTTTCATAAAATTTGTAAGTCCGGTCCTGTCGGGCCGATTTGCTTATAATTTTAGGAGCACTTTTTAATTGCTACTAAAAGGTTAAATTTCGATTTTGAAACGATTCTGAGAATTTTTTCGGTATTTTTGGGCCCAAAAACTTTTTTCAACCCCTAAAAACTACTCTTAGAATGACCCGATTGGGCCCATTTTAAATAGGCTTCGTGCGGTGATGGATTCCAACATGTATGCCAAATTTCGTTAAAATCAATTAGCTCCTTCGAAAGTTATTGCCCGCACATATAAATATATATATATATATATATATATATATATATATATATATATATATACGTATATAAATATATATATATATATATACATATATATATAAACATTTTTAAAAACGGTGCCAAAGTGTTTAGGAGGTTATGAAACGGCGAGAAATTTTGGTCCGACCCCTAGGTCCCGCCATCCGACCGGCGCCAATAGTGTATGGCAAATACACTAAAAAATGTAACCAACGGATAATGAAAAATGTATTTCATTTAACAATATTACCAAAATCAGTCATATGTCAAGTAATCTTCTCTATTCTACGTACTCCAGCTCAAGAGTTGGGACTGCTAGTATTTGCTCTTTTAGTTCGACACTGAGATACCAAACAGATTAGTGTATCTTACTCCTTTATAAAACAAACGCAATAGTGTAAAAAGTGTAACATTTTTTAAACTGAATTACGATACCAAACAAATGCTGTAACAGTAAAAAAGTGGTACTTTTTTCACTGTAATTTAGATCTACAGAATTTGTAAATATCTATATTCGATCAATTCACGTAAAAAATATAAATGTTTTTTTTTGTACAGAAGTAAATGTCACCGGGACACTCTTTGTGAAAAACAAATATTGTTTATTGTAGTATATTGATACTAAGCAGTACCTATCTTTTAACCTTCTAATTAAGTGAAATTACGAATCGGAAATGTGTTTTGTGTTGCAAAAGAAATGAAACAATATAAACGGATAAATTTGAAACGTAGGGAATTAAATTGTTTTTTTAGTATTTTATCTCATTGTTATTGACGTTGTATAAACGTGTATTTATAGGATTATATTAAAATGTTTATTTTCCGACGTAAGTCAAACTTTGTTTCATGTAATACGATTATAAAATAAAATACTCGTAACGTTATTCAAATAAGCAACTATTGTAGATTATAGACGCTTGGCGACGTAGATCATCAACGTCTTCAACAGCAATCGTTATACGTACAGGATATTTATGTCATTTTTTGTACGTACCTCCTATAAAATTTTTCACTTTATTTTCAAAATTTTCGACAGTTCACTTTTGAATAAATGTTACTTTTAATTATAAAAAAAACCAGATAAACGGATTTACTGTGGAATTCGTATAGCGCGACCAGTTTTGTTTTACTTCAGCGCACTAGTGCGTAATGGGTCACTTTACATGCATACGAAGCAACTATTTTATGGGGGGTAGTGCAAAAAAATATATTTCATACATTGTATAGATTAATTATAGAAGGACCGTAATCTAGTCAATCTTGAACAAAAATTTGGTACACGTCTTCAATGCATTTCGCAACGGGAGTAAACTTAAATACTGTTATCTACTCATGTTCAAGAACAATGCGTTGTCATTGCGAGTTAGAGAGCCCGTATTGATAAGTCTATAATCCCTATATGGGAATGTATTTATTGAATTTATTGAACATTCCATTTATTAGTCCTTCGCATCAAGTGTTTCCATTTAAAAAAAATTGCTATTTTGATAATAATCCTTCTGTAGGGTAGCCGCTTTGAATTTTATTATTTTGTTTGATATTGATAGATAGACCATCAATAAGTCTATAACTCCGATATCAGAATTTTTTATTTGCTTGACATACTCTTTTAACTACTATTTCAAATGAAACTAATATAACAATAATATTCAAAAATTACATTTTTATCACCCTTTTTATTTCCTAAACAGAAAAATGTTTCAACTTTTTTTGTACGAAATGTTATGTAGATTAATTTTGTACGTAAAGTGTTTTTCGCTAGAATCCATAGTTATTGGATTACCAGTGGGTTAAGCCTGTCTCCGCCAGGCGCAATTGAAGTTCAAATATTCACAATGATATTTTTCTTTTACATATATTTTAGAAGATCCCCTTAAGTTATGTCCCGTTGACTTAGGAAATCTAAATGTATGGGTCAAATTCAAATCTGCAGCGCCCTGAGTTGAAGTCCCACGCTGGGCGAAAAATTATTAATTTAATGGTTTTATAATTACCTATACATGTCAAAAAACTTACATGAATTAATTAATTAGTACCTGGGAGACCGAGCTTTGCTCGGAGAGTTCAATAAACATGGTATTAATTTGCTGTGATTTTTAAAACAGTATACAAAAATCTATACATTTTTAATTAATTTTTTTCTCATTAAAATAACAACTGAAAAAATTGGTAACAAAGAACCAACAAATAAAAATTTTTAAACAATGAAAAAATACCGTTAAAATATTTCAGTTACATTTTAATGATATTATAGTTTCTGGATCGATAACAATAACTCGCTTACAGGTCGCAAAATTGTGGCATGTGAAGGCTGTGATTTAACTGTGCGTGATTATTTACGAAGATTTGACAGTAATAAAGAGTCAAGTTTAAGTTTAAATCGTCAATAAAAATATAAACCCGATTTTCATACTTAGAAACCGCGGTAAATTTATTATAAAAATATCGCGGCTTAAAATTCTTATATTACTTATATAGCAATAGGTTTATTCAGTGAAACTAAATATGTTACTTATTAGTTATAAAAATTAAAAAAAACTTAAATTATTTGACCAAAAAAATAATTAAGACCAAAAAGTTAAAAATAAAATAAATTGCAAAAAATAATTTTAAAAACAATGGTTTTCTTTTGCACTAAAAAGTAGAACATAATTTTGATCAGAATAATTCTAAATATTAATTGTAAAGTAAAATATTACTGTTGCTGTTTTTATGACCGCCCCATCTGTAAAACCAAATTTTGAATATCCCTTTGTTAGGTTATAGAAGAAATATATGTAGATTCCAAAATTCATGTTTCATAGTTTCAGCAACAGCAACTTTCTCAAACCTGAGCTGTGAACTGTGAATATGTTAAAAAACATATTGGACTATAATTATTTCTGACTACACTGTGACTCCTGAACATATTTTAGACGGCAAAATGCGGTTTTCATATTTTGCATGCAGAAGTATGACGCTTGCACTAAATTGTAAATATTCACATTTTCAATGTTTCCTTTAATTCACATTTTTTATTGCTATAAGAGGAAAAATGATCTGTAAACTAATAACTCACTGCGCACACAATTATTCTACACTTTTTTCAACTGATTATTAGCTTAATTAAAAAATTTGTAATTATTTGCAAGCTTATTTGACATTTGATATCAGAATGATTCTGAGTTTGTTATTGGTAACCAAGGCAACCAAACACCCATTCATGGCCTATTATGTTCTATGAAGTTTTTTCTAAAAACCCCCCTATTTTGACCCCCGGGGAAAAAATCGAAAATCCGGCTACGTAAGGATCTGTCCCGTGTTTCGTACTATAAGTGTGCCAAATTTCAACTTCCTAAGTCTGCTGGGGCCTTCTGGAGGGTCTGGAAAGACATACGGACATCTGGACATCCGGACACACAATTGGAAATTATATATGTAGATTTAAAGAAAACTGAGAAAAATGACATTTTCACAATACGAACATCGAAAATGGCGGCTTTTCGTAGCCTGCGGAGTGTTGCGAAAATGGCGGTATGCAGGTGACCAAAGCGAAAGTACTTTACAAACTCTAGAGTTTCCAAGCCTCTTATTGCAAACACTAGGGTTTGTAATAAGAGGCTTGGAAACTCTAGGGTTTGTAAAGTACTTTCGCACCCGCTCACCTGCATACCGCCATTTTCGCAACACTCCGCAGGTTGCGAGCCGCCATTTTCGATCGATGTTCTTTTTGTGAAAAATAGTATACGCGGCACGGGGCTGAAACATCGCAAACGCAAACTCGCGTGAAGTTAGCATTTGCTCGATTTCGCCCCTTGCCACGTAATGTACTATTAAATACACTTTCCACCCCTACACTGTAAAAACTGAGAAGGCCGATTACACAGATAATCTAGGGTCCAAATAATGCCCTAGATTATTCTGGTAATTTTACACACCATATGGAATGCTACATGTTTTCCTGTAAATTTACATATAGTTGTGTAATCCACATTACATACAAATATGTAATATTTTAAACAAAAAAAATGTAATTTCCCAAAAAATGTGTAAAATTCCCTAACCCATACCCTACAATTTTACATACGTTTATGTAATATTTGTGTAAAATAATACATATTTAAATGTAAAATTACACACAAGATTTTTGAATGGGAAAGGAAAATAAAAAAGACGGTACTGCTTAAACAATGTACTTATTTATTAAAAAACAAAAATGATACTTCTGTTGCAAAATATAATAAATAATAATAACTGGAAGAATGTTTTTTCACCTTTTTTCAAGTCCGCAATAATTTTTGGAGTTAAATTTAACCAGATGTCGAATTGTTGCCAGCATATTTTAGAATTGTAACCTGCAATAACCATTGGCATGGCCGAAATATCGACACCCAGTTCAGGTGCACTGGATATGTTTGTCTTGGCGGTACTAAAAAATGATGAAACTGAATATATTCTTGATGTAACCTAAAAAAAAAAAAAAAAAACAAAAATGATACTTCTGTTACAAAATATAACAAATAATAATAACTGGAATAATGTTTTCTTACCTTTTTACAAGTCGACAATAATTTTTGGAGTTAAATTTAACCAAATGTCGAATTTTTGCCAGCATATTTTGGAATTGTAACCCGCAATAACCATTGGCACGGCCGAAATATCGACATCCAGTTCAGGTGCACTGTATATGTTTCTATCTTGGCGGTACTAAAAAATGATGAAACGGAATATATTCTTGATGTAACCTAAAAAAACACACATTTTAAATATTTGATAACATTGATTAAACATACATATAATTTTCCCTTTTAATTTCTGTGGAAATATTGATGTAAATTATATTTTTCACACAGGAAAAACTTTGACTACAGGACTTACACTGAAATGACGTTATTAATTATTACCTCAGCTAACACCTTAAAACAAGTATTAAATAAAAGAAACTTACCTGTTGATAACAAATAATTGATGATCAGTGCAAACGGCAATTTATGGCGTATAACCAGAGATAATCTTATAACAGTTATAATATGTGCCATGCAATGATGCAACACATGCGTTGCTTTGGTCTTTGGGATTTACCTAGCTTAGTAGAGGTACGCATGCGTCCACTCAAGGAATGACGCTGGCACGCATATTACTACACAGGGTTGCCGAGTATACAGTCTGAATATAAAAAATAATATAATTTATTATAGTATCTATCATGTGTTATTTATAACATTTTTTAATAAACTTTTAAAAATAAATGATATAAAAAAGGAAAAGATATATTTATTTAAAGTTTTAAACATTGGGCGGTTTTTTTTTATTAGTTTGCGATTTTTCCGAAAAAATTCGCTACTTTTGTGTAAACATTTCTGGCAACCCTGACAGAGAGTCCGCGCATGCGCAGTGGCGATTGTTCCTAAACTTACAATTTTCTTATTTGTAGTTGTACTAGTCATGTAAAAGAATAAATTACCGGTTAAATAACCACGGCAATTTATTTTAAATAACCCCGGCGATTTATTATTATTGTACAAGGTTACGCATGGTTTTGTATTCCGGTCGAAAATTAAATTTTACAATCAATATCTACTTAAATATAAATACAGTATTTAAAAAAAAATTCTTTAGATTCTATTTATACCTACTTTATTGTTTTTTTTTTTTTTTTTGTTCTTCTGAGATAGAAAATCCTAAAGCAGCCTTTTGTTTTATAGATAGCCGGTTAAATAACCGCTAAATTATCCGGTCAAAATGGTTACTATATCATAAATGACCGGTAATTTTACATCACTTAAGTTTTACATTTTGTTATGTAATTACAGTAAATTTTTGCAAACTTCAGTGGAATATTGCACAATAAATTACATTAAAACTACATAAGTCTATGTAAGTTTACTTTACTTTATGTATAAACACCAAATTTGTTTAATTTTACACAGAAAGTCCAAGTTTTTATACACATCTCCTTGTAAAAATAAATAATAATGTAAAATTACCTAGAAAATTGAAAGAATTTTACACTAACTTTCAATGTAATTTTACACCCATTTTTTACAGTGTAGGCCGTGCCCGTCCTCAGGACGCTTTCCTCCACATCTCTGGCCAGTTTCGAAACAAAACGATTTTTTTTCTAATTTTCTTTTTTGCTTTGACTATCGATCAGATCCGAGAAACCGAATGGTGCCGCTGCTATAAAACAGGGTAGGTTTGACTATCTGACCAGAATTGAGCTTTTCAAACGATTTATTACTTTTTCAGTAGCTACCTTATCTCGCCTCACTACTCCGCTTTGTCCTATTTCTTTTAATTAGTAACAAAATTATATTTGCTTTAATTTCTCTGATGTCAAAATTGGTGTTAACGTGAAACTGTTTTAACATTCGAGAAATATTATTTAAATTGAATGAATATTCCTCAAATTCAGAACTGGGTTCATAATTAATTTGATGCTTTTAGGAATAAAGTGTTTGATTTTATTTACATGGTTCGTAAACAACGTTCGTACATTTTGAAATGGCAGTTAAGGAAAATACATATTCACAAATACGTAGCTAATTAACTTGTGTATGTGGGCTTTAATTAACAACATATTTCTCGCTTATTAAAACTGAGGTCAAGTGCTGTTCCGAAGCTATCTATAACATGTTATTTACAAATTTATATTTTTTGATCAATTTAACTTGTATAAACAAAACAAGTAGATTTTCATCAGTTAAAATTGTTATTTTTTGTTATCATTATTTTCATTTGTTGTCTACTATTTGTAGTGTTCAATGCAAAACGTCAGTCCGTCTGTCACAGGCGATTTTCTCTCAAACTATTTGATGTAAAAATTAAAAGTTTGGCAAAGAGACAGAGTGTGGTGACCCAAATATGGACGTAAACTAGAAAATATTGAATTTTTATTCTGGAGGTTAATTTCAGGGGGTGAATATTTTTTTTTCACGGCCACCGTGGAAAGTGTCAAATGAAAGTCAACCATAGATTTGATGTTTTTATTTTTTTTTAAACATTTTCGGAAAAAACTTGCTGTCCTTGACCCTTATCACCAAAAGGAGCATGAAGAAAAATCTGGAAAAAATTAAGAACATTGAGAATTAGGTGTAAATGGAATGAAATTATCACGATTGAAAAATTTTAGCGCGATTAATTGTTTTCTACCTTCTCTTGTTAAATTCTTTTGTCTAAATTTTAAATTGTGAACCTAAAAACTAGTAAGTACCTATATTGAGAACGGAAGAGAGAACATTTTTCATTCATCTTCTTTTATAATGAAAACGATTTTTTAATTAGTGGCGGGGTTAAGTTATTTTCGTTGGAAAACAAGCAATGAAAATGACATTTTTTGAAGGCAAGGATAATCTACGTTAATATCACATTATTATTCATATTCTCTTTTTGAGATTAAAATTTGTTTACAAATACTACTACTACTACAACTGAGAGAGTGAATGAGGACGATGAGCTCTCTGCTTCCTTATTTATTAAATTATCCATGTTTCCATATTACTGGAAAATTCAAGAGAACTTTGAAGGACCAACGTATTTCAGGAGGTTTAAAAGTTTGTAGTTAATAGAGTGTAATATAATATATTATTAGTGTATTTGCCATATGGCAACATACACTATTGGCATCGGTCGTATGGCGGGACCTTAGGGTCGGACCAAAATTTCTCCACGTTTCATAATTTCCTACACTTTGCCACCATTTTTAAAAATGTTTATATATATATATATATATATATATATACGCACCATGTTCAATTTGAATAGAAGACAATCATGTAGGGACATCTTTTCTCGAGAAAAGATTATGACAGCTCCATGCATTTTTCTCTTTTGCTTATTGCTCTTCGCCCATGGAAATAAGGCAAGCTATGCCTTAGCAGAGGATGGACATGGTCATGATACTCGCAATAAAAAAGCAATAAAACTACCGTTGGCAAAAATAGACATTTATAAGTATCGCTCAGAAAATTTTTCAGCATACATTTATAATAAATTACCTGAAAGGTTAAAAATAATACTTGCTCAATTTTCAAGACAAATATTAAAAACTTATTAGAACGGGTCTTTTATTCTGTTGATGAATATTTATGTTGCCGATAACTCTATAATTTCATTTTTGTATTTCTCGTTGACGTGTCAAATAGATGTAATGTCTCAACTGATTAAATAAATATCATATCATATCATATCATATACAGGGTGTCTCAACCGACGTTGGCTAACATGGGTAACTTTGTTATTAGTGGAGATAGAAAGTCGGTTAAATGGGCAAAGTAGTGCAGAAAATTGGGCTCATTAACGTCCCGTCGAAAAAACAATTGAATTATGACACCCTATGAATTTATTCAGAAAATAGTGAAAATTGCCATTTATGAAAACTGGCCATAACTTTTTTATTTATGAAGATATTTGAAAATTTCGTTAACTATTCTTTGATAACTTTTTAAGGTCTTTTTAGTGGCGCAGGTTTAATTTTTTTATTTCCACTACATAATGAGATATTGACATGAACTTTGGTTTTTCTTATGGACAGCATTTTTGATTTTCAGATATTCGAATTTTACTTATTTTTCTGAATAATTTGACATAGCACATCCTATATCTAAACTAATAAGAAGCTGCAAAACTTACCAAAATAGCTTTTTGGCGTTATCAAAGTGTGCCGTGTAAAACAAAATTTGTTGAAACAAATACATATCGACAGGTTAACAATCTGTCGAGCGATCGCTACAGTTTTGCTAATTAATTTTGTTTGATTTACTTTCTAAGATGGCTCAAGCATTCTCAAATTTGGAGAAACAGGCTATTTTTGCGCACACATTCAGCTTAACAAAAATACCACGTGGGCTCAAGCAGAATACTTGAACCTTTATCCAGAAAGGCGACACTAATAACAATTTTTGTTTATAGAACACACAAAGGTGGATTTATGGCACGGAATAGTATTTGTGCAAGTATAGCTTGCACGTGACATATTTTATATATTAGTAAATATACATAGGTACGTTATAGTTCGTAAGACTAAATTTATAAACAATATAATAGCAATCTTTTGCTATAATTGTTAAGAAACATCCATTGTTGCAATGCTATATTAGAAAAATATTTTATATACTTAATATACTGTTTTATGTGATTGTCTACTTGGAATATTACATTCTTAAAACGATGAACAAATAATAATTAAAAAATTAAATATTTTAATTCCGCAGAAATATTTGAAAACATAAGCATTTAAATATTAAATACATCCCGTTGTTCAAAATAAACTGCGGAAAGGACATCACAATAACATAGCCCTTAAAGAGGGTTGACGGCAGAATTGATTATATACTGTGTACAGACACTTCAAACTTATAATATTCAAATGAAGTAAAGAAAATATACGTTTGCAATTTCTTTGTAAGTATCTTGTGTTATAGCAATGATGAATCCAGAATTTTAGCTGCTTACGATACAAAATTCAACGAAGTTCTGACTTCTAACATAATAATTAATTATTCAGAGCCTTTAAAGGTTATATTGAAAGCTTCTGTGCTAACTTTTGATCTCTGTTTTATTCGTTTCTATTTAGGCTAAGTTTACATGAATTACGTTTCAACTACAGCACGACAATAAAATAATATATGCCTGTAGACGGCCATAAATTATTGTTAAATAAAATAATATATAAGTAAAATAATATAAAATAAAAAATCTGAAAAACGGTTGACCCTGCAGGCCATCCCTAGAACTTCCCGCTGTTTCCGATCTATTGAAATGTGGCTTACCCCTACGGTGTTTGTTAAAAGCTATTTTAAAAAATTCCAGCCAACTGGGCGACAGGATCATTCCAACTTCATAAATATTGACATTTGAAATATTGTAATAAAATAAAATTTCTGTTAACGGTTTACGGTTATGGTATTTGTTTCCATGATTACATAATGTGATTTGACGTAAAAATTAATCAAAGCATGCTTGTTAGCTACCTAACTAATTTCTTTTTGACAAATCTTCGGAACAAAAGAACATCTGATTTTTTTTTATTATCAAAATATTTCCGAAACTTATAAACCGTTATAAAATTCTGACAAAGATTTTGAAAAAACACTTTTTTGGAAATTTTTTGTCAATGATATCTCTCGAACGAACCCACCGATCGAGATGCTGTTTACGGCAATCGAAGCAGTTTTTCAAGCATAAGAAATTATCTATTACAAAAAAATCAATTTAACAAAAATTTGAGAAGATATTTTGAAAAACCATTTTTTTCAAAATTTTTCTTCAACGATATCTCTTGAACGAATCAAGTGATCGAGGTGCGGTTTGCGGCAATCGACGCAGTTTTTCAAGCACAAATAACTTATTACAGAAAAATAAATCAAACAAAAATTGAGAAGTTATTTTGAAAAAACTTTTTTTTCAGAATTTTTCTCGAACGATATCTCTCGAACGGATTAACCGATTTTGATGCGGTTTGCGGCGATTGACGTTATTTTATGAGGAATAGAGCTGATTAGATTTTGGAATTAATCGGTACGGCAGTTTCGAAAATATTTCAAAATATTAAAAAAAAACTGCTTTCCAAAAAGCTTTATTTTTGAGATTTCTCAAAATCTACCTGGCCGAATCTGTTCCAATTTTCAGGAAAACTAAGTTCAGCAAGTTCATTTCAGATGCCGCAATCCGCGTTTCGATCGGTCCACCCGTTCAAAAGTTATGAGAAGGTTACATCCACACACACACACACACATTCACACACACATACATACGGACATCATTTTAAAAATCGTCAGAATAGCTTCCTAGGATCTCAAAACGTCGAGATCTGACAAAAACTCAAATTTCGAAAATCGGGGTGAAACCAATAACTTCTCA